>OY284468.1:13600355-14145946 GCA_958336335.1 Dilophus febrilis | reverse complement strand
TAAGGGGATTTGTTGTTGATGTAGTTAACATTGAGTATATCAAATAAATTATTGAATTTTTCAACGAAATTGGCAGTAGAATTGGCATTATTTTGATCTTTAAAATTGTATTTTTTTAATTCCTGGTAGCTTCTTATTGCTGAAGCAACAGACCAACTGAATACCTGTGTAGCCGTTTTAACTTTCATTTTTTGAAAGCTATTAGGTTCTATATGCTCAATTTTCAATTTTGGTAACATCCTTACAGCTTTGGTCGAATCCAGTAAATAAGTTGATTTTATAACTTTCCAAGAAGCCGTACCATCTGAACATCTCAAGTCAAACTTCATTAAAATATTTCTCACTGACTTTAAAAGATGGGGTACATCAAATAAACAAACAATAAAATCATTATTATTTTGAAAGTACGGCTCACTTTTTGTGACTCCAAGGAGGTTATAAAGTTTGCGATTATTGGAGCCTTGATCGCACACTAATGCAATAATTTCTATATTTATTTTGGTGCATTCATTAATTATTTTTAAAACCATTGCGTGTAGGTCGACACCAGTTATGGATCCATTACTAACGGTGTGGCCAATTACATAGGTCCACTTATTAAATAAACCGCGAATTATAAACGTACAAATCTCAGTACCAAACCCAACTTTTCTATCGGTTCCATTATCTGGTACACCTTCAACTAAATCTCTTTTAGAATTATATTCCCAATTTGACCGAATACGAATTTCGTCAAACACAAGTATGGCTTGGTTATACCTTTTTTCCGAACTTTCGAATTCCGGTTTCAATTTAAATAGAACGTTTTTGTAAATACCTGGCGAAATATCGGAGATTGGTAAATATCTATTGAATGTAGTTGGTGATGGCAAATTAAACATCAAATCCCTTAAATGTTTATACATATTTGGAGATTTATAATACAAAGTATGTGCAAACATTCGATGTTCTTCGGGCCATTGTGATGTCTTTGTTTTTTGAGAAAGGATTAATTTACAAAAAAGTTTGGTGTTATCACTTATATGTTTTAAATCATTAATAACCTCTAAAGTTGTCTTAGGTTTCCTTAAGTTTTGTAAATATTTATATTTCGACAACAACTTTTTGTAAATAGGTTTTTTTTTATTATTAAATATTTTAAATAACGTATTGTATTTTTTTTCCAATAAGTAATTAATATTTCCTTTTTACAACAAGAACTACATACAAAGGTATCCGACTTAGGAGACGACAAATGAAAATTTAGTTGTCTGTTAGTTTTTTCTGGAGTTGTAAATAACTCCATGTCATTGCTATTTTTATAATAATTGACTGCAGTGAATGCGACATATTTTTTGACATTAGCGTCTTTATGCAATCGCCAATCATTAACTTCCATATCAAGTTCATCGTTATTAAAATCGTCTTGGTTTGAAATGTTATCACTTTCGTGATAATCGGTCAAGTTAAGGGATGGGACCGCATCTTTATATAACTTATTGTTAAAATAATCTGTGCTTTTAAAATGACGTGAGCAAATATAATGTCTGGCAGAATTCACCGATAAATTAATAGCTTCGCACCATTTATTAAATCTATATGTTTTATACGGTGGAAACTGAGAAAATTTTAAATTTGGGTATCTTTTTTGTGAAGCATTACAACATTTTATGATGCATTTTTTATTGATTGAGCTCATATTCAATTATTATTGCTTTAAACTAATTTTAAATGTATAAAATGGACCAAAATATGTTTGGTGGATTGTTATACTTCAATATTTAAATATGTTAAAAATGGTTCCAAATTAATTATTTATAGCTCCATCAAATAAGAGCTATATATTCTTAATTTAATATAAAACCAAAATGGTACAGGATTGCGTTTTTATCATCACGTGTTTTTGTTTTAAGGATGATTATTTGCATTTTTGCTTAAAAGTAATTTTTAACTCTAGACATTTTTAAAAATCCTAGAAATATGCACACCAGTTTTTAGTTACTTCGTTTTTTGTTCACATACAAATATTCAAAAATTAATGGTCTAAAACAAAAGTTATTCGTATAATTATATCGTGTAAAGAGTTACCCAAAATATGCGTACCAGAAACCAATGTTTAAAAAATCCAGACGCAGTTATTTAAACGTAAATACTTTTTTAAAACTAAACGTCGTGCATCAAATTTCAAAATAAGTAAAATATAATCATATAATATAACATTTATATTTGATACTTTTTTTTTATTTCGAAATCAAAATTTTATTTATTGACTCTTTATTGTTTATTTATATTCAAAAACTATCTACACAAATATTGTAAATATATAGTGTTCATACTTTTGGAATATGTGTATTTATTTATAAAAACTATAGTACATTAAACAAAAAGACAAAATAAAACAAAAATAATTCCAATATAAATGTATATTGGTTTAAGGAATTTGTAATATATATAAATGTATATATTTCAATATGTATGTACTTTGTTATTGTTTCGTTGTATTCATTTACATTGTATATATGCACAAACGAGGAGTAAAAAAAAAGAAGATAAAAAAAGGTTTTATTAAGGTTAAATTAAGAATCACCATATATTTACAAATTATGTGTAAATCGTTTTTTAATATACATTATAAATATATAAATTTTACCTTATTTTACCATATTTTTAACATGCGAAAATATTACCATATTTTAATATCACAATCAACAAAATATATTATTTTTTATTTTTGTGTTGTGGTTTTTTCTTCAGCACCACAACAATATAAAATTTTTTTTAAATAGATTTTAAATTTATATGATAGGCTTTAAAACGAATTTTTTTGGAAAATGGGCTATTCTTCTATTAAATATAAAAATTGAATAAAATATAGAAAATTAAAAAAAATTAATTTTTGCGAAAATTTAGTGCAGATCATTTTTCTCTTAATTAATGTAAACAATTTTCCATCTTCGTCAATAGATTATAGATTTTATCATTATGAGGTACTAAACACAAAAAACAACATCATTGTTAACAAAAAAGGATTATTGCGTACATTTTTTGCTTTTGATTATTAAACCCAAAAACTATCAAAAGAAAAAATCTCAAATTATAATCTATTAAAAAGTATCTGAATCATAACAAATTTATATACAAAGCATGATCGGCGGTGACAAAAAGATGTGAATAAATTTATATTATAAAATTGATACAAAAAATGTAACAACAAATACAACAATAACAATAACGAACTAAAGAATTATATATTATTTGAATTATGATATTTCATTTGGTAAAATATCCTTTCTTGTCAACATAATACAAAAAGATATTTTTATATATTGTAGTGAAAATCTCAAAACACATAAAATCATAATCATCATACAATGGTAATATAATTTTTATTTGTGAATATCGAATCTGTATATAAGAAACCTGTTTTTTTTGTTATATTCCTTATACAAAATGTTATATATACGATATATATATTATAAATATTTAAAAATATGATAACGAAAGACCACAGTGTATCTTTCGTTATCATATTTTATTAACGAAAGATACACTGTCACAAAAGCTCTAAGTATTTCAAATTTTATATTTTAACACTTTTAAAAATAAATTGAGCTTCTACACGGTACAAAATTATTTTATTTTATGGATGAAAATGTTTCATGTGTTTGGAACCTCTATATATATATAAACTCAATGATAATATATAAGAAATGAGTGAGAATGAGAAATGTACTAATTTGTTGTATTTTTTATTTGTATTGTATTGTATTGTTTTGTATATTTGCATGCATATATGTAATAACGTAATAATCGAAATCGAAATAGAATTGTGTATATTGTATATGTAACCGTTGTATAGTTTTAAAATATTAGAATTCATCGCCATCATTCTATATTATTCATTTTATATTTGTATAGAAATATATGAGTTTATGAGCGCATATATATGCATATAACCAAAATTTGTTTGGCTTATTACTCTTAAGGGCCGAACATACTGTCGAAAACGACGAAACGAAAACAAAAGCATCGAAAGCATGAAAACATACTGTCGAAAACGACGGAATGTTTTTTTGATTTAACCTCTTTTTTTTTAAATAGTTTTTTTGATTTAACCTCATTTTTTTTTAAATAGTTCAGATAATAAGATTTTCTTGAATTGATTTGTTAGTAAATATATTTCATATGGGTTATGTGTTAATGAAGAAATAAACAAATAAAAACAAAATAATTAAAACAAGATTCAGATAAATAATTCAGTGCAAAAATTGTATATATAAACATTAATTTCACATATCATCATATCAAGGTAACTTTTTTTGTTTATAAGGTTCCTAAAAAAATACAATGATCACGATAACATATAAATTAAAAAATAAATAGTAATAATAAATAATTTACAAAATAATTTTACAAAAAAAACTGTCGGCAATTTTATATTTTTATTTAATTTGTTTATTTTTCTATTTAATTTTACACACTCACATAAATAAAATACAGAAATTATACTAAATGCATCAAAACAAATGTAAAAAAACGAATGAAAAATAGAATCATTTCTATTCACATTCGAAACCGAAAAGAAATAGAAAAACATCGCACGCTCGTTTCGGTAGTATATTCGTTTACATCAGAATGCATGCATTCTATTTGAATTCGTTTCGTCGTTTTCGACAGTATGTTCGATACTTTATTCATTTATTTTATTCTTCATTCATTCTTTTTGTAAATGAACTAAATAAAATAAATATGTATATGTAAAATGAAATACGTATTTTTTGTTATGTATGTTTATTGTTTATATATGCATATATATTTATTTTACTATTGATACGTATAGATTTTTGGAGTGATGAAATAATTTCAAGAATCAAGAAAGGTATACAAATGCAATAAAAAATGTAAATATTGTTATATTTGTGATAGGTAATATAATTTGAGTATTGAATTGAAATATAATATTAAATTTCAAATATTATTTTAATAAAAAATATTAAATATTCCTATATTTAAATTTTTATTTTTGTATATCGCCGAATAATTTCATTTTATTATATAAGGTGTTTTATTAATAATTATTCAACAGTGATTATAAGTTTGGTTTCTATATAAAATTTTTGATTCCGTTTAAAATTCAAATTTATGCACATTTTTTCAAAGTAAGTATATAATATTTAACGTACATATATATAAACTTTTTGAATACATTACAAATTCTTAATAATTAATATTTTATAAATTTCATAATTATTTAGAATTTAATTTTTAGAATATAATTTTTTGTTTCATGATATGCTATGATAATTCTATACAATTAGATGGAACGAAAGAATGAAAAAAGGAGTAGTATTTGGTTACATTTTAGTTCATCTGGAGAAAATAAAGCACAATGTGACACCTGTAAAATTGTTCGTTTATATAACGCCGGAACAACGTCCAATTTATGGAAACATTGGTATAAAAAACACCCTTTACTTGAAATAAATAATAATCGAAAATTACCCACCATATCGGAGGAAGTTGTACAGGATAAAGAAGCGCAATCTTTAATGACAGTAGCACAAGTTTCAGATTCCAATTTGCCGATTCATAAAAATAAATGGCAAATGTCATTGATCAATTTCGTAACGAAGCCAATTTCAATTACAAGGCAAAAAAACTAGACATGTTAGTTTTAATGATGATAATCAAAGACATGCAACCATTTTCCATTGTGGAAGATGCTGGTTTTACAAATTTCATATACGAATTGGACAAATCATATAAGCTACCAATAGAAAACGCTTACGAAATGATTTGCTTCGTAAATATTTCGAAGAACAAAGTGAAAAAATGAAAAGTTGTTTTGAAAACGTCCAATATGTAAGTTTAACTACCGATACCTGGACATCACGTACAAATGAAAACTATATCACCGCACACTTTAAACTTAATTGTTCAAGATGGCATTAAAATTATTAAACCAATACATGTCAAAGTTAAGAACATCGTTGAATTTTTTCATAAAAGTTCAATCGCTACGGAAAAATTGAGAAATATACAGCTTCAAATGAATCCAGGCGCTGAACCAGTGAAGTTGAAGATGCATGTTCCAACCCGATGGAATTCCACCTTCGACATGATTGAACGTGTCATAAAATTGCAAGATCCATTGAGAGCAACCATTGGTGTTTTAAAAAACTAAAAGCGTTTTTTAAAAAAAAAAAAGTGTTTTTTAAAAGCAATTATTTCTTTGACACTCGAAGATTTGGAAATAATAAAGGAGTATTGTGCCATCCTTGAACCTTTTAAAAAAATGTCGCAAGAACTTTCTTCAGAACAGAAAGTTTCAGCGTAAAAATCATTGTCATGATATTAGGTTTACGGGGCTGTATACAAAAAATCAACGTTTCAATTAAAACAGGTAGTGCACTTAAGTTAATTCAAACGATAAGCTCTAATTTAAACAACCGATTTAAAAAGATTCAAGTTAATCCGGTTTTGATACGAGCAACATTTTTGGACCCAAGTCTAAAAGAAAAGGCATTTGATGACCAGACCAGCTTTGAAACGGTGAAAGCACATATTATAAGTAATATTAGATGTGTTAAATTACCTTCAGTAACGGTGGATTAAAATAATAATGAAACTTCCCAGGAATTAGAACACGATCCAATATGGGGTGATTTCTGCAAGCGGGTGAATAGGGAAACTGGAACGCCCGTATCTTCTGCCATTATAGAAGTGAGACAATATCTATCTGAGCCATACCTCAATTTAAAAGACGACCCTCTAATATGGTTTAATATGGTGGAAAGCCAGAGGAAATATATGGTGGAATGCCAGAGAGGCTATTTATCCCGGTTTGGCAAAATACGCAAAAAAAAATCTTTGTGTAACTGCAACCTCCGTGCCGAGTGAGAGGATTTTTTCAAAAGCCGGCCAACTTAAAGCCGATACGGTTGAAAAAATTATATTTTTAAATGCAAATGCTAATCTTTAAACCAAACAAATTTTTTTAAAAGATGATATGTATAATATTTTTGTATAATATTATTAATAATTCTGTTTTTATTGTTATTATAGTTAATTATTATATTTATCTTTAATTATTGAATTTATAACTTAAATACATTTTTTATATGAAAATAAATGAGAGAAGTAAATTTTTCCCATACGAATTTGATATCCTATTCGATATATAGAAATATCTTTAGTATACGAAACTGATTAGTGAGTCGAAAGTAACCGGTTACACTAACCGATTACCTAAACAATAGTAATCGAATCTCACCGGTTACCAAAAAATCCGAGAAAAGACCAACTCTACGTATTAGTAACACGTGTATGTGTGCAGGTCAGTATGCGCTAACGTTAAGCCAACTACTACACCTTTTGAATATTTTATATACAGTTGGCTATATATATATATATGATATATAAATAAGTATTATCATGGGATATTAAACCCATATATATTTAAATTGTATGAAAATGTAAAATTAAAACTTTAAAATAAAAACCCCATAGCAAATAAAAACCCAGATTACTTGTCTGTTTGTATGTTTAGTGTTGTATTTAACCGGTTTTATATTTTGAGCGACCGACGATCATGACAATTATTGAAAATACATTATTATGACGGTTTTTTCATATGTTCATATTCATATATATTCTTTTTTTATTTTTATTCAGCATAATCAGTATATGGTTGACTCTTGAATGCGTTATATCAGTGCTATCCCAAACCATATAAGAAAAAAATTGTAAAAACAACTTATTTTCATATATCTCCGTATCCCAGTAGTTTGATAGACCTAATTGTATATGTGAAAGGTTTTATGATTTTGATTGTATAAAATTTGTTGATTGTTTATATTTTTTTTGTTAAACCAGTTATACCACATATAAACAATATAACTTATATACCTTTTTTGTTTTTGTGTTTTTGATTATTTAAATTTTAAATATTTTAATCGTTTTGTATTTTCATATTTATAATGTATACTGTTTGTTATTGTAAATAGATATGTATATATATTTGACTCATCATATGTTATTTTTCATAAAATATTTTGTTGTACAAAAAAATAGCAAACACAATTTTCTGTTTTCCTTTTATTTATGAATTGTAGAAATACGAAATATATTCTGAATTGTTTTGGTGGATTATTAGATGCATTTGGCATTAAATATTATAATATATAAAACGAAAATGAAATATAATGATTATAATAATAAATGCGATAAATTCAAAAATAATGATATTAGAAGTAATAATATTATAAAAGGAATGATAATAAACTAAATAAAATGATTATAATTAAAGTTATATAAATTATAATATGTGTCAATGGTAATATTAATATTTAATATTATAATAATAATAGGGATAAAAAAAATTGTATAAATGAAATATTTAAATTAATAAACGAAATTATTAAAAAAAAGTGTCGCTAATTCAGACAGATACAATTTATATGCTTATTGCATTTAAAATTTTTAGAATTCAACCCAGGTAACATTAAGCCCTATATCAAGGCCCTATATTTGCATTAATTCAGTGTTTTCATTCTTCAGTTTTATATCGGCCATATATTAGTATTTTCAGCCTATTTGTATTTTCTAGTAGTATTTTCAGTTTAAAATTCGGAGAACAAAATGCTTTCCACATTTATATTCCGAATTCGCGATTTCGTATTGAAGTTCAATTTGGGCGGTTCCAGAAGTTATTGCCACAAGTAGTGTTAAACCACCAAATACTGGGAATCCATTTGGTTGAAAAATATAGAATACAATAATTCAAAAAATGTATTTGAGAATTGGACAAGATCGTCATTTGAAAAAAAATTATACTAGGAAATTTTTTTAATAATTAGTTTTAAAACATTTTATACTTTGGAACTTTCGTTTCATTTATATAATATTTTTAAATATTCAACTGTGTTTTCAATAAGCTCTGATTGTTCAAATATATTCATATTTAATTGCATTTAATAGATTCTTAAAATATTATAAATATAAATAAATAAAATAATGAATATTGATAATAAAAAAATTCACAAATATAATTGTAACTACAATTTTTTCAATAAAATAAACCAATAATTATTATTTAATTTAATTAATTTTTATTTAATTTTTTAACAAAATTAAATCATTCAAAATAGCAAAAATTTATAGTTTATGAAATATAATGATCGTTGAATTACGATGACGAATGTAAAAACTAACATAACAAGTATTTGTTTTCGTTTTTGTTTATTTATCACATTATCTATCTATATAGATAAAATAATGAAAAAAAAATCATCAAAAACATCAAATCTATAAACAAATATAATTTAAAATGAAATGTATTTTTTCAATACCCTTAGCAACACACTCGTATGTTATGCATTACGTCGGTATAGTGTGCCGATACGCGAGGACTTTTTCGAAGCCAGGGGTGGCATTATGGGAGTCGATACCATCGTCTATCGCCTATCGTCTAAAATTACGATACTCAATTATTTTGATATTATGGCAGTCGATTTTGTGGGTATCGATATTATTTGTACGGAGACGGAGACGATCGTGGATATTGTTGTGGCAAATGATTTTCATATAGAAAAACAAAAAGTTTATTATTTCTATGAGAATGAGATTGAAAGTTTTATTTTTATAAGAATTGCTTTTGTACTTTTTTTGAATATTAAAATTGAATAAACGAACAAAAACAAAAGAAAGAAATACAAACGACAATCGTAACGATAGCTACTACCCTATCGTCAAAAATTATCGTCTTAAACCTACGATATCGTCTGCCATAATTGCAAAAATGAAAAAATCGTAGGTTTGACGACAATCGTCTATCGTAATCGAATGCGATAATTCCACCTCTGGATTGTTTCGAAAAATCTTGAAAACTGCTACACGACGACTTTTTTACAAGATTTTTTTTTTGATTTGTTTTTTTTTAATATAAATTTGTAGATTTTATTGTATTCGCGTTTTTTTTGTTGTTCCAAAATAAAGAAGTAAATTAAATTCATTAAATTTAATTAATTAAAAAAATTTAAATATAATTATAATATTAAATTGTTATCGTTTAATTGTTCAATAATAATAGTTGGTTGTTATTTGTTTTATTGGAAAGTATGGTAAGATATATTATAATGTAAATTTATCATTCAATATTAATGAAAATATTATTTACATTTTAAGATGAATTCTAGTGACGAAGAACATATTGCGATATTAGCACTTGCATCGGCTGCAACTTTGCTATCCGTAGCAGCCCGTAAAAAAAAAGAAAAACAAATGTGGATGAAAAATTGGCATAGAGAAAGTTTAGGGTCCTCCAATTTTTTACAGAATCATCTACAATTTAAAGAAAGTGGATCATTCAACAATTACTTAAGAATGAATGAAAATACGTTTCAAATGTTGTTGTCGTTTGTTGAAAAAGATTTATTAAAAACCGACACGGTAATGCGAAGTGCAATCCCTAAAAAAGACATAGTTATTGTAACATTAAGATTCCTGGCAACGGGAGAATCTTTTCAGAGTTTGGATTACCAAACACGATTATCAAGGTCATTTTTGGGTCAAAATATTCAGCAAATATGCGAAATGATTTATAATAATTTAAAAGATATATATTTAAAGGTACGTATATTGTGTAATTCAACATTTCCAATTTAAAATATGTTTTTTTTCAGTTTCCTTCATCAAACCAACAATGGAAAATGATAAGTGAACGATACATGCTGAAGTGGAATTTTCCTATGTGCCTAGGCGCGATCGATGGTAAACATATCGCATTCAGATCGTCAAAAAGAGATGGTGCATTTTTCCATAATTATAAAGGGTTTAAGAGTATTGTTTTACTCGGGCTTGTTGATGCGAACTATAAATTTGTATTTATAGATGTTGGATGTAATGGTCGCATTAGTAACGGGGGAGTCCTAAGGCGAAGTAATTTAATGCAAATTATTGAACACGGCGATCAATATTTACCATCTGTTGAGACAATTGGAAACAATAGGAATCTTCCATATGTCATTATAGGCGATGATGCGTTTCCATTACAAAAACATATAATGAAACCATATCCGTATCGTTCGCAAGAACAATACAAAAAAACATTTAATTATCGATTAATTCGTGCTCGGCAAACTGTAGAACATGCTTTTGGCATGTTGTCTAACAGATTTAAAATATTTCAAACTACGATAAACTTAGATGTTAAACACGTAGAAACAATCGTAAAAACATGTTGTGTTTTACACAACTTTTTATTATGTCATGATAGCGATTATCGCCAAACTTCTTCAAACACCGCATCACTTTGCGTATATTTTTCAAGACTTTCGAAACAGGACAGTCCTCGTGTAGCAGCACAAATAGAAAGAATAAAAATAAAGATAAAGAAGGTAAATATAAAGAAGAAGAAGAAGAAAAAGAAGGATATAAAATCTATAAACAAATATAATTTAAAATGAAATGTATTTTTTCAATACCCTTAGCAATACACTCAAAGGTTTTGCATTACGACGGTATAGGAAGAATAAAAATAAAGATAAAGAAGAAAAATATAAATATAATAACAATTTAAGAAATATAAATTATTTTTAATTTTCTTAGATATCGAAAAGACGAAATGTACCAATATTGTAAATTTGTTAACAAAAGCAAAAACCTGTTGGTGCTGTCGGTCTGTCTGTACAGAAGCACAACAATGTGTATCTATAAACAGACAAAAAACACAAATATTAATTTTTTCAAATGTATATCAAAAAATATGAGGACGTATATTGATGTACCTGAGTGTTCATCTAGTTATTCACTTATCTCTGGTATTATATATATACAGTGATGTTCGGTAAAATAGGTGTAAACCAATTTCAATCTATTTTGATTAATTTCAAATACCAATATCTATTTGTGAATCATGTCATCCATAGGGCAATTTAGCAATTTATGCATTTTTAATAACATTTAATAGAAGGTATTGAAATATTTCAATAGTTAATATTTTTTTAATTGTTGATTATTGCAACTGATCGCGACAATTGAAATTCTTTTTAATATTTAATTATATAGGTTTACGTCTACCTATAATGTTAAACATTGCATATATTAAAGATATAATACATATATTATATCATTATTGAGAACCCTATGCGGTTTTACAAATACTGTCAATAAAAAAAATCCACCAATAATAGGAAATGTCAATATGTTGAATTTTTAAAACTCCATACATGAATATGGGCCTTCATTCATCTACCTGACGTTTGTGCTAAAACACATTTCCGTGTATTTACGCCGATTTGTGCAAGTTTCTGTTTATTTTAATTCGGAAAAAACGGGCCTTTATATATATATTAAAATTGTATACACTTATATTAAACTTCTATCATTGTTAACACGTATGTGCAAGAACAATCATATTTAATTCTATTACGTATATGAATTAAAATAATTCTAATATATATTATATTCACTCGTTTGGTATTAAATGAACCATTTTTTTTTCTTTATTTCAATACCACATTTACTAACAAACATATATATAAGCTCATGCAAGCATGGGTTAATTATAGTACCTCCTCCATTTAATTACATATATACATATCCACACCCCTTACAAGTGACGTCATTGTTAAAAAAAATGAAGAGAAAGAGTTAGCTGTATTGTAGAACTACTCACTCACATGTATCTCTTATGGATGGGTGTAGGTGGCCTAGAGCCGGCATAGCTGCTCTACTATCAAAAAATATGATAGTAGCCAGCACACGTTTCCCACATAAGAACATGCACAAAGGAACATGGTGTTCGCCCGATACAAAAACAACAAACCAAATAGAACACGTACTCATTGGCAGTCGTCATGCGTCCGACACACTGGATGTAAGGAGCTGTAGGGGACCTAACATTAATTCTGATCATTATCTCGTAAGAGCTTTGTTCAGATCAAATAATATGATAATATGCATCTTTTATATTTTTTTATATATATACACATATATATATAACATATATATATATATATATATATACATTCTTTCAAATAAGTACCCGGAAATTCTCATTTTAAATTTTCCCGCTGAGAATATTTCAAACATTTTTTTTCCCCAGGTTGGCACAACTCTCAGCAACTATTCTGTCAATTGTTATTGCTGTGTGTCATTTAGTTTGTTTACGGCGTCGTTAGGAACAAGTCAACCTTTTGTGTGCGTTGCGATTTTCACTATGGATAAAAATATCGAACAAAGAGTTTTTGTGAAATTTTGTATTTCAAACGAAATTTCTTGTGCCAAAACGTTGGAAATGTTGAAAAAAACATTTCGTGATTCAACCATGTCGAAAACTCAATTTTACGATTGGTATAAATCGTTCAAAGAGGGGCGAGAAGAAGTGAACGATTTGCCACGTTCAGGACGGCCTTCGACCTCTTCAACTGAAGAAAACGTCGACAAAATAAAGGAAATGGTGCTCGAAAATCGTCATTATAGTTTGCGAGAGATAGCCCAAGAAATGCATGTCTCATGAGACCGCTCGTCATATTTTGGTTGATGTTTTGGGTATGCGGAAAGTCGCAGCGCGATTGGTGCCAAAAGATCTGAATTTTCTTCAAAAAGTGAATCGCAGTAAGGTGGCTGAAAACATGCTTGAACGCGTAAATTCCGATCCAACGTTCATCGAACGCATCATAACTGGTGACGAGACTTTTTCCTGTTTCCGAAACTCAAATTACCACTTCGTGGAACCCGTTTTGAGAGCATTGAAGACATCAAAACTGATTCGCAACGCACACAAAAGGTTGACTTGTTCCTAACGACGTCGTAAACAAACTAAATGACACACAGCAATAACAATTGACAGAATAGTTGCTGACAGTTGTGCCAACCAGTGAAAAAAAAACGTTTGAAATATTCTCAGCGGGAAAATTTAAAATGAGAATTTCCGGGTACTTATTTGACAGAATGTATATTATATATTAGGTACAGGAATTAAAAGATAGCCTATAGCCTAGATAGTCATTATGCTATAAATTTCAGTATATGTCATTTCATTGAAGTGTAAACAACAACGATTTTTTTGCTTCGAATATTTCGAAACACATGCCTGAAAAAGTTGTTTTGGGGGGAAGTTTAATAACTTTCTTTAATTTGAAGAAAACCGCTGCTGAAAGTTATCGTTTGTTGGTTGAAACTTATGGTGGATATGTGCCAGCTCAAGCAACTTGTGAACGATGGTTTTGATTGGATGAAAATTCGTGTAGAACGCAACATGAACTTGCAATGGCGTTGAATGTCGACCAAACAACCATTGGCAAACGTTTACATTTTGTTATACAAATAAATGCCATTTTCAAGCCAAAAAATCCGCATTATTAATTCCTACACCTAATATATAATTTCACTTTTTAAAAAATGATTTTTTTTATTTTTAGTTTTAAATTAAATCCACGAAGTCTTTCAAATATTGTTGATAGTTTTTCATTGTGTTCCACCATCCGTAAATCACTATATGATCTATATATACAAAACATTCTATGCAATGAAGTCCCATTAACATATAATTCATTATTCATTGTTATAATTATAATTCATTATCCGTTGGAATGTAGCAGTTTTAGGCCCGTTCCTGGGATCCATCAATACTTGATGATATCTGCTGGCTAAATCCAAAGTAATAAAGTAACGGGAATGTCCAAGTTGATCTAGAATGTCTTCGATTCTAGGTACCGGAAACGCATCTTTAATTGTTATTTGATTTAGTTTCCTAAAATCAAAAACCAATCTCCAGTGTTTTGTGCCATCCGGATCACTCGTTTTGGGTACGACTAATAAAGGTCTTTTACTGGGACATATGATATTGTCCTTCAACAAATTCTGAAAATCCCCGTTAACAAATTCTTTATGCACTTCAGGTAATCTGTAATTTTTTTGGTTAATAGGTGGATGGTCCTGCAATGTTTGGATGTTATGACCAACCACATCCGTATTGGTCAACTTATCCCCTTCTAGATAAAACATATCATTATATCTGATACATAAGTCTAATAGTGATTGTTTTTCTTGTTCATTTATGGTTTCATCTGTATTCAATTGATTTAATAATTGTTTAATTCTTTCTCCATATTCTTTATTTTCTTTTATTTTGTTTGTATTGATTGGTTTAATGTTTGTTCTTTTTTCTATATTATAATGTTTTAATGATTGATAATTTATTTTAATATTATTTAATATCTTTTCTGTTTTATGTATATTAATTATTGCTATGGGTGCTTCATAATTTGTAACTTTAGTAATAGTATTTCCTACATAAATTCCTTCCTCTATCTCCTCAGATTCGACTAAAATAAATCCTGTACGTATATTCATTTTATTGTTTAATATCATTTTATACCTCGGTGGTATCTTATAAATATCCTCATGATTTTTATTGTTTGATTCGTTTTCATTTCTTTTCTTTGTTTTTGTATTATATTGTTTTCCTTCTTTTTGCATTATTTTTGTGTGTGAATTAATTACCTGTGTAACGGTATATATACGTTCCTTATTTATATTATATATATTTATATTATATTATATTATATTATATTATATTATATTATATTATATTATTATTTCATTTGTTTCAATAGTGGTGGCTGTGTCTTCACCATTTAAATTGTGTTTCCATTTACCATTATCATCTTCATTAATATTTTGTTTAATTATACTTCTTTTATTTACCTTATGATTGATTAGGGATTTGTTTGCAAATGTTTTGGGTGATTCGTGCAAAGAATCCGTTTCAGTACTGACCTGTAATTTGTTAAATAATTGATTTCTGTAATTACTTGGGAGCGCTTCGAGCGTCTTACAAGGAAAGACTCCCGGGTGTGAGAAGCCGATTTGGCTGAATTTTGGATATGTTGTAGTACTCGAAAAATAAAGAGACCCATATTTTTTTTTAGCTGCTAAATTTCACTTTTAGGGGGTGAAATCCAAGATGGCGGCAAAAATGAAAATTCGCCATAACTTCTACAATTATGCACCAAATTCACTGAAATTTGAACAAACATCAATTTTGGACTAATCCGCATATTTCATAGAAGAAACTTTTTTTTTAAATGTCAAAACGGTGATTTCATTCAAGATGGCCACTACCCCTGCATGCATCTATTTAATATCGAATTTAATGTATAACTTCTACAATTTTAGTCCGATTACGATGAGCTTCGGATATTTTGTAGTGCTCATGAAAATGAAAAATGCAATTTCTCATTTTTTTGAAAAAATGACTATTTGAGGTTAAATTTAAGATGGCGGAAAAATCGAAAATTCATCATAACTTCCCAAATTTTCACCGGATTTTCTTCAAATTTGGTTTGTAATTTTATTGAACTTTGACTCACATATCCCAAAAATAATTTTTTGGAATAAGACAAGATGGCGGCTTCATTCAATATGGTGGAAAAATCGAAAATTCATCATAATTTCCCAAATTTTAATCGGATTTTCTCGTATCGAATTTAAAAAAAAATATAATTTACTTGAACACATTTTATTTATTTTTTGTCAAAGAAAAACATTAATAATTATTTAATTTATGGGTGATAATGATAATCTTAAAAAAAATGTTCTAAACATATGGTTTTATTGCACCATGAACATGTCACTACTGCTACATTTGAGCATCCTTCAATTTCACACATTGCTATAGTAGATTTAGTGAATGCAACTTCTACTGGATTTTCGAATTCTGCTGGTCTGTGGTTTATATATCTACTTTTAAACCAAGAATATTGAAAAAGATTTTTATATCTTGGTGCGGACAATTGATTATGTACCAGCGACTGCAACTTTATTATATTATTACGTATGTGTAAATCAATTCCTTGGTCATTTAAAAAAACTATCTCGGAGAAGTGGCGCACATAATTCTTCCAGATTCTAAAACCGTATACATCGAGTGGTTGTATATCACCTGCAGTTCCTTTCGGAATGATCATAGTTTCAATTTCTTTTCCAGTTGGGGTGCTGTCTTCAACTACTTTTTTGCAATGGCCACTCCAAGAATCAATAAGCAGTAGGCTTTTTTCACCCGTATGTGGGAAAAACACGTCTTTCAAAAAAATTTTGAAGTGATCAATTTATACTTTGATCAATTTATTTTAATGAATTAATTTTTACCTGATGTGAGCTTGCCAGATGTAGAAGCTGTGACATGAACATTAGTAGCGTGGAATAAATTTCTTTGGACAATAGGACCGAAACCGCCTGATTGTTCCTTTAAAACTAAAAATAGTACAGGTAATAATTTACCATCTGCCGAAATTATTGGTTGTACAGTATAACTATGAGTTGTAGCCGACAGTGATTTTACAACACACTGTACTCTTTTTATTCCTAATGTGGCTAATGTTCTACCTGCATGCATTTCCAACTGAAAACCACTTTGATCCGTATTGTATATATTTTGTAAACCAAAGCTCGGTATTAAGTTCTTTACAGCATTTACAAATATGTTAGCATTTTCCTTCAACTCATCTGCTTGTTCAAATGTACGTTTGCTAACAAATTTGTTAATTTTCCTAGAAACTAAACGGTGAGCTTTTTTAAAATTGTGAACCCATTTTTTGGAGGCTCTAAAATCTAATATGTCATCGTAACCCAATTCTCGTTTGGCTTGTAGCCCCCATCTTCTAATATCTATGTCATGGAATATCAATCCAGATTGAGCGGCATTTTTACACCGTTTTAAAACATATTCTCCGATATCTGTAATTTTTTCTACATATGTTCCATTTTGGTCCAGTTGTTCCTGCCATCGGTATAATTGTGTGATACCAGGGACCCTTCTATAGCGGTTCTGCACAGCTTGCAGTGAACGAAATGTGGCTCTACCGCATCCTTTCCAAAACCGTACAGCGTTTCTTTTATATTCCAATGTTACCTCTTCATCATCGTCTCTCGTACATTTCCGTTTACCAGAATCAGAGGGAATCCAGGTATCATCACTAACTGGAATATATTCCCAATCTTTATATTGCTCCTGGAAATCTAAACCTACCTCTTGTATATATTCAATGGGTAAAAAATTATCCATTGCATCAATTAATGTGTCTTCCATCCCTTTTGCTAACTCACGCTCATTATTAGTTGTTGGTGTTGTGGGGATGTCCATTACTTGAAATACGGTTAATAAAAGTTGAATCACGTTCATTGGATTCAACTGCATACTTACTTTCTTACAAAACTTATTTAACTTTTTTCTACACACACTTTACTTTGACAAACAATTTACTTTGGATTTCAATATCTTTTCCTAAATATCAAAATGAACTGTTATTTTTTTTAAAACATTTGCTGTATTTATACTAATCGTATTGCATTGGTTTCTAAAAGTAATAATAAATCACACCTTATTATTATTGATTTGTTGTTTTTGTTTAAATTTTAGTAAATTAAATACTAGTTATCGCGTAAAAGATCAATATTTAACATTTAAAAATCACACCTTATTATTATTGATTTGTTGTTTTTGTTTAAATTTTAGTAAATTAAATACTAGTTTTCGCGTAAAAGATCAATATTTAACATTTAAAAATCACACCATATTATTATTGATTTGAATTTTTGTTTAAATTTTAGCAAATTAAATAATAATTTGCGAGTACCATAACAACGCTACCCCATAATATAATATCCATATTTAAGAAATCCTAGTAAGTTATAGTAAAACATTATTGTTTTTAGTTAGCATATTAAATTGTGTAAAAAAAATATATGGGTGATTTCAATAATCCCGACAGTCTCTACATAACAGAATATTAATTCAACAAACGGATGAAGGTGAAGGTTGATACTTTGTTGAAGAACAAACACAGATGAAATTGCAGTATTCGTAGAATGAAATGTAATAGACTTTCCATTCGTGGCTGCCAGGTACATAACCAATGAATTGTTTTGGGATATGTGAGTCAAAGTTCAATAAAATTACAAACCAAATTTGAAGAAAATCCGGTGAAAATTTGGGAAGTTATGATGAATTTTCGATTTTTCCGCCATATTGAATGAAGCCGCCATCTTGTCTTTTTCCAAAAAATTATTTTTGGGATATGTGAGTCAAAGTTCAATAAAATTACAAACCAAATTTGAAGAAAATCCGGTGAAAATTTGGGAAGTTATGATGAATTTTCGATTTTTCCGCCATATTGAATGAAGCCGCCATCTTTACTTTTCCAAAAAATTATTTTTGGGATATGTGAGTCATAGTTCAATAAAGTTACAAACCAAATTTGAAGTAAATCCGATGAAAGTTGAGAAAGTTATGATCAAATTTCATTTTCGACGCCATCTTAAATTTAACCTCAAATAGTCATTTTTTCAAAAAAATGAGAAATTGCATTTTTCATTTTCATGAGCACTACAAAATATCCGAAGCTCATCGTAATCGGACTAAAATTGTAGAAGTTATACATTAAATTCGATATTAAATGGATGCATGCAGGGGTAGTGGCCATCTTGAATGAAATCACCGTTTTGACATTTAAAAAAAAAGTTTCTTCTATGAAATATGCGGATTAGTCCAAAATTGATGTTTGTTCAAATTTCAGTGAATTTGGTGCATAATTGTAGAAGTTATGGCGAATTTTCATTTTTGCCGCCATCTTGGATTTCACCCCCTAAAAGTGAAATTTAGCAGCTAAAAAAAAATATGGGTCTCTTTATTTTTCGAGTACTACAACATATCCAAAATTCAGCCAAATCGGCTTCTCACACCCGGGAGTCTTTCCTTGTTAGTAAATAAATCAATCAACAAATTATTCATTGGATTTCTTGATTCTTTTATTTCCAAATTTCTTTCCCTTTCAATGTTCCTCAAAAATAATTTTTTTTCTTTAATTTCATTAAAATTATTTTCTATCTTCTTATCTTCGTCTTTTGTATTTTTTCGCATATATATTGTTATAGTTTAAGAATATTATAATATTCAACAGTTAATATAGTTAATATAGTTAATATGAATTATAAAATGTATACAATACTTGGACTTATTTATTAATAAATTGAATTCGTTAAATATTATTGTGTATCTTAAATCAACTCTAACATAATTTGGTGGCAGCAGTGGGATTCGAACCCATTCGAGCCTTTTTCGTATATATATCTTCTGATATATACCTGATATATACCTGATTCTTTTTGTTATGGATTCCTTTTACCAAATGTTATATATACGATATCACGATATATATATTATAAATCTTTAAAAATATGATAACGAAAGATACACTGTGGTATAAACGAAAGATACACTGTCACAAAAAGCTCTAAATATTTCAAATTTTAATTTTAACTATTTTAAAAATAAATTGAACTTCGACAAGGTACAAACGAGCTTATTTTTATTTTATTTTTGGATGAAAATGTTTCATGTGTTTGGAACCTCTATATATATATAAACTCAATGCTTATACTTATTACTATCATCCGATCATACTACTAATTTTAACCGACTTTATTTAAAAAAAAAACACATTTCAAATCGTTTAATCAATTCGACCTACTTGATCAACTATCAATTTATTACTAACTTTTAAATTATTTTTATTTAATTAAATTAACAAAGTTTCCAAAATTTCAACATTCTTACCTTAGTTCTAGAAACAATTATATTAATTTCAAATTAACTTCATATATATATCAATAATAATAACTACAATTAACAACTACTACTAATATAATATAATAAAATCAATACCATAAATTAACAAATAATACTATATATAATAAACTAATATAATAAATTAATAAATTAATAAATTATATATACTATATATAATAATAACCACTAATATATACTAAAACTATTACAATAAATAAATAAATATAATAATATATATACTAAAGCTACTGATATGCATACTAAATTAATAAACGCAAAATATATAATAATGCCACTATCCCCATACATTTCTGTACTAAATATATACTTATACATATACATAACAATAAGATTAATAATAAACATATATCTATCTCTAATGATTTTTTTTTATTATTATACTCCTAGCATCTTAGGCCATAAGGAGTTTTCTTTTTCTGTTTTATAATATAATTTCTGTTTCCTTTATATATTCTATCATTTCTTTGTATATTTCAATTTTGTTTTTTTTTATCATTTCTATAGCTTTTGTTTCTCATTTTAGGTTTTCATATTTTTCTCTTTCCGTCTTGTATTTTTCACAATTAAAAATTCTGTGCTTGAAGTCGTCTACAATATGGCAATTCTCACATTTGTCCGCGTAAGATTTTTTAATTAGTTTTTCATGTTTTTTGTCATATGTGCAGCAGCGAGGAATGGAAATGTCTGATGGATAGACAATTTAAAAAATCCAAAATAAATAAAGTCCGTATATGTTTACGTTCTGTGATGTTGAAATTTTGGTTATTCATATACTTATGAACAGTAACAAACACGTTCGAATCAAAACGTTAAGTCAAAAATTATGTTTGCTAAAATCATCTTCAACAAAATTTTAATAAAAACATTACCTTAAAAAAAGCTTTAATCAGGGAAATAATCCATTTATAAAACATTTGTGCGGTAATTGACAATTTTTCGAAATTTTTTTCGTAGTCAGTGTTCAATAGCCAACCTTTGTCTTAAAACTCATATACAAATAATTTTATTGAAATAATTTAAATAATATTATAATTATTTAATAATTACAATAAAATATCAAATCGGGGAAGAAAAATCGTATTCAGTGTTCTATAGCCAATTTTTATTTTAACCATATACAAAAATAAATATGAAATCAGGAAAGAAAAATCGTTGTCAGTGTGGAATAGCTAATTCGTTATCTTTAAATATACAAAAATTAAATAATATTAAATAAACCAAATCATAAACAACACAACATCAAATGCCGAAAAATCGTATTCAACTAAAATTTAAATTCTAACGAAAAGAAAATTATAAGTAAATACAAAAAACATAAATATTATACCGAGGTATATATAAATATAAATATATTATTTTTTTTTATATTTTTGATATATCAACAACCGTCATTCTATATGATTCTTTATTATATAACATATTATATTTGCTTGTATTGTACAAACAATGTAAATATTAAAATATAACATATATGCATATATATACCAAAATCAAAGCATTAGAGAAACCAGTTTAAACAACATACATGCCTGCTTATCATCATCATTACCTAAAATTATTACATAAAAGACAATTCAAAATTTGTCTTTTTTGGAGTATTTTGAATTCTTTTAACTGTATATTAATATATAAGAAATTCGTTCTATATGTGTATCGGTTGACGAATGCATGAATATAGCAATAGAAATCTATATTGGAAAAATTGCTCTATGAAAAGACATTTCAAAATTTGTCTTTTTATGAGTATTTTAGCTATATAGTATTGATAGCATATATCAATATATAAGAAATTCGTTCTATATGTGTATTCGGTTAATGACTACATGCATATAGCAAGAGAAATATATACACTTTATAAAAAGACATTTCAAAATTTGTCTTTTTTTGAGAAAGTATAGATAAATTAATACGTAAAATATCATCTATCGGTTGATGAATACATGCATAGAAATAGAAATACGATTGGAAAATTGCTCTATAAAAAGACATTTTAAAATTTGTCTTATTTTGAGTAATATGCGAAATATTCATATGAGAAATTCATATATATATGGTTATGGTTCAATATGTGTTGAATCGTTGAATACAGTTGAATGGATAATAAATTCGTTTATAACAAAAACAAATATAAACACTTTTTAATTTTTATTTTTTATATATTCTATCTACTATTGCTACTATCTAGGCATATTCTATACATTTTTGTATTCAATGTTTGTTCATAGAATTTGCAAAGATATATCCTTTATCTAAGATTTCCTTTGAATAATGGGTAGACAATGTCTTTTTTGTCTGTATGACTCGGCGTCGCTGCATATGTGTGTCCTGGGCGAATTCTGTTAATTATTTTTATGTACTTTGCTGAGTCTGGACTATTTTTTATTAGCCAGGTTTGTTTATATGTGATATTCCTATTTATTATTTTATTCCATTTGGCTATATGTTTGTTTTCATTTTTATATTGATTTTTCCATTTGTTAAATATTTTTTTTTCATTTTCTTTTATTATTTGTTCTGTTTGAATTTTGAATTCTTCTTTGTTTATCTGTTCTCCGTACTCTCTGCCTGTCTTTGCCACCTGGTCTGCCTTTTCGTTACCATATATGCCTGTGTGTGCTGGTATCCATTGTAGGGTTACCTTCAACTCTTCATCTTTTATATATTGGATTATATGGCTTTCATAGCATTTGTTGTTTTTGTGTATTATATAGTTTTTTATTGATGAACATGATGATTGTGAGTCCGTAAATATTACAATTGTTTTGTTTTTTAACAATTCTTAGCTTTCGATATTTATTAATTGCTTCTAGTGCCTTTTGTTTTAGTATTGCCTTTTTATTTACGTTAATTGTATCTATTTTTTCGTTTATATTAATATGAACTTTCCTGTCATACACATAGTTTGTGCTTCCAATTAACTTTATTTTTTGCATTTCTTCCTGTTTTTGTTTATGTTTTCCATTTCTAATTCTTCTAATTGTTTGCTTATTATAGTATTGTTGTGATGTTGTGTTTATAATATACGTAAAATTCGCCCGTAAATATGATGAAGTCCAATCAAACCCGCGATAAACAGCGGTTCAATTAGACCCAAAATAAAAGAGAATTTTAATTGAATAAATAATACTGATACCACGATAAACAGTGGATCAGAATAATTATTATTTATTCGGGAAGAAGCACAAATAAAAACACCGAAATACTTAATGTTTCAACTGTTTAATTACAACTCAATTTTAATTATACGATTCCAAACCTTTTATACTTAAAATTATCCCCAAACCCAATAATATTATATAAAAAATCTTATATATAAAAAATATTATATAAAAATATTAAATATTAAAAATATTACATAAATCAACAATTTTTATATAAATCTAAAATGATATAAGTCGACAAAATTTATATTAATATAAATTACATAAGTCAACAAAATTAGTATAAACGTATCTCATATATATACTTATATCAAAGATAATATAATTATAGGAAGATACGTAAATTCAAACAACCATATTCGTAAATCTAAAATCAGAAATCTATGGCCTTCATAATTTATCTGAAAAGAGATGATACTAATCATTTTCATTTATTTATTTATATATCTATCGCATGCATTAAAACATCATTTGGCTGTTACGTTTTTTTTGTTTTGTGTTTTTTTTGGTGTTTTTATTTCGTGTATATTCGTATATTTAAAATACGAACCATTTGTAGAGCAAAATTAATTTTTTTTTCTTTTTATCTATAAAATATTATGTATGCATATATATATATATTATATATATATATGTTGTATTATTTTTAGCCAATAAAATTACTTATAAACGATATATATTTATATATAAACTGTGATTTTTATATATACAACAAATATTATATATACACCAAAATTAATGTTGGTTTTTTGGTATATATAAAATAGAAGATAGAAAAGTAAAAATTATTTTGGTAATAAAAATCAAATAATGTTTTTTTTTTGTTTTCTGGTTTTTTTGTTGTCTATTTTTAGATCGTCGACTTATTTTTTCGTATATAACTTTAAAATAAAAATACAATCCATTTTTCTACAAAATTAAATTTTTCTTTTCTTTTTGGATATAAATATAAAATCTATTTGATATATATACAGATAACCCTTCATTGAACGAGCTGTGTATTACATGACTTTTTAATTTTTTTTATTTACAAAAACGATTTTTTGTATTTTTTCATTCCCTTGAAAAATCTGAAAATAAAGTGTTAACTGTATATCATATTTACTTACATCGCAACACTTATTTTGTTATTATTTTGTTTTATTTTTTGTTATTTAGTTTTATTTATTGTGTTTTATTTGTTGCTTTTATTTTTCATTTTTTGTCTTGGCATTTGGTTTTTGTTTTTGTTTTTTGATATATATAAAAATATCCAATATAAAAAAGATCTAATCTTGTATATTTGAAACGATAACAGCTACGAATACTGGCCTTTGAAAAATTGGATTAACAACAACACATTTCAAGACGTTTGAAATGTTCATACATTTTTTTTCGTTACATGGAAAAAATTTACGTTCCTTTTTTAATTTACCATAAATTTATTAAAGGAAATTAAATATTGATGATAATAATATTAATATCAATAATGTTTATAATGCTAATAATGAGAATAACACTATAATAAGAATAATAATAATAATTCATCCTGTTATAAATTAGATTTCAAAAAAAAAAATCATTCAATATGGTATTAAAATCGGCTAAATAATATTTGTAAATGATGGAGTATATTTTCACAATCATATTTCATATAGATCTTCATAAAAGGAAATATTTAATTTGTTTAGTTACATATGTGTATATAAAATTTAACAATACAAATTCTACTACAGCGGTAGAAATAAAACAGGATTATTCGGCACCGGCTTTATTGTAATGGGTAAAGCGAAATAATCGGTCATTGGTTTCAACCTCATTGACGAAAAATTTTGCACATTACGAATAAAGGGAAAATTTTTTAATTTAACCTTTATTAACGTACACGCCCCAACAGAAAACAAAGATGCAGACACGAAGGATACCAGCGGTGAAATTTTGGCGGATGAAGAAAGAGCCATCGCGAGATGGGCGGAGTATTATAAAGATCTACTTACAGCAAGCAACCCAATTGGTAGAAATGCAGAAAACGAACTTCCGTACCAAACAGCACAACCACTAATTTCGGAACCAACATATGAGGAAACCAGAGAAGCAATTCTGAAGCTCAAGAATGGAAAGGCGGCTGGATCTGACGGCGTACCTGGTGAACTCTTAAAATGTGGTGGGGATGTATTGTGGAATAGTATACACGAGCTAATTGTGCATGTTTGGAACTATGAGGTTATACCACAGGAGTGGAAGCTTGCTGTAATTGTGCCAATACACAAGAAGGGAGACAGGATGGAGTGTTCCAACTATCGGGGAATATCTTTGCTGAATGCAACATATAAGGTACTCGCTTATGTGTTGCATAAGCGCCTATTACCATATGCGGAGGAAGTCATTGGTGAATACCAATGTGGATTCCGTAATGATCGCTCAACAACTGATCAACTGTTCGTCATACGACAGATAATGGAAAAGTGTAGGGAGTTCAACGTAGTAATACACCATCTATTTGTTGATTTTAAGGCCGCATACGACAGTGTTGTTAGGGAAAAATTATGGCGCACGATGGAGGAATTTGGATTCCCACAAAAATTGATAGCCGTGTCAAAACTAACACTGACGCAAGTTACATCTCAGGTACAAATAAGGGGGATCAAATCGGATGCATTTGAAACCATTGACGGAGTACGGCAAGGGGACCCTTTGGCTACATTGTTTTTCAATGTTATATTGGAAAAATGTATAAGAAGGATGACCATTAACACCAGCAGCACTATTTTTACGTCATCTGTTCAATTACTCGGCTATGCCGATGACATTGACGTGGTGGGTAGAAGTATGGGTGCCGTTAAAGAAGCGTTCTTACTGTTGGAACGTGAAGCTTCGGAAATGGGATTAAGGGTAAACGAGGAGAAAACCAAGTATATGATCGCACCAACGAACAGTAGGTTTATGGCACAACATCAAAGCGTATCAATTGGTCAGAACAAATATGAAACGGCGGACAGATTTACCTACCTTGGAAGCAGCATAAACAGCGAAAACGATATAGCGGAGGAGGTTCAATCCCGGATTGCTTCGGGAAACAAGGCCTTGTACGGTTTACGAAAGATGTTCTTCTCGAAGACATTGAGTAAAACATTGAAACTTAAGCTATATCAAACACTGATTCGACCAATTGTGACCTACGGTTCTGAAACGTGGTGCATGACACAGGCCACCGAACGGCGACTTGGAGGGTTCGAAAAGAAAATACTACGCCTCATCTTTGGACCGACAAAGGAAAGGGGATGGTGGCGTAGGCGGTTCGATTTCGAGCTATATAAATTATATACCGAACCCGACATCGTTCGGTTCATTAAGATCGGTCGCCTGAGGTGGTTTGGTCATGTGGTACGAATGGATGACGATCGTATACGGTCAAAAATGCTGGACAGTAAGCCGGGCGGATCTAGGAGTGTAGGAAGACCGCGGGGTAGGTGGAAAGACGAAGTAGAAGTGGACCTTCGGGCCCTCGGCGTTTCCGGCTGGCGGACGTTGGCGGTAAATAGGTCCGATTGGAGAAGGCTGTTAATGGACGCCAAAACCAATTGTAGGTTGTAGGCGCGCAGAAGTAAGAAGTAAGTACTTTCCGAATATCCTCCATTTTTATTCGTACTCAAATATTCGGTTACGCGTTTACACACGACGAATATTCTTCAAAATACTTTCTGTGCATACTTGTCCGAATATTTGTTCGTTGAACGGATTATATGTGTGTGTGTAACTTTAAATAATGATTTTATTGGTTTTTCATTTTTGTTTGGTTAGATTTTTGTTTATATATGTGTTTTGTGTTTAGAAAAAAAATTATATTAATTTAATTATTAAACAAAACCAACAAAACAAATCTAAATGAAAAAAAAACTGAAATAACATTTTCTAAAAGCACTTACTAATACAGTTTAAATTATGTATACATATATATACTCACTCGCGATTAGTGTAAATAGGTTCACGAGTGGCATTGCGAATACGAAAAAATCGTGTAACTCGCGAACATTTTCCATCAAGCACGGGTAAATTGAAATGATCGTGCGAGCATACGAGTACACGGTATACACACATCGCGATGTATGGCGATGAGAGGATATTCGGCAAGTACACGAGTTGTTTAAATGCACCTTAAGGTGTATATACGAATATATACGAAATAAAAACACCAACAAAAAAACCAGAAAACAAAAAAAAACATTATTTGATATTTCATACCAAAATAGTTTTTACTTTTTTATATACCAAAAAACCAACAATAATTTTGCTATATATATAAATATCACAGTTTATATATATATCGTTTATAAGTAGTTATTTTATTGGCTAAAAATAGCCAACAACAACAACAAATGAAACCAAAACAGAATAACAAAAAAATAAAACAAAATAATAACAAAATAAGTGTTGCGATGTAAGTAAATATGATATACAGTTAACACTTTATTTTCAGATTTTTCAAGGGAATGAAAAAATACAAAAAATCGTTTTTGTAAATAAAAAAAATTAAAAAGTCATGTAATACACAGCTCGTTCAATGAAGGGTTATCTGTATATATATCAAATAGATTTTATATTTATATCCAAAAAGAAAAGAAAAATTTAATTTTGTAGAAAAATGGATTGTATTTTTATTTTAAAGTTATATACGAAAAAATAAGTCGACGATCTAAAAATAGACAACAAAAAAACCAGAAAACAAAAAAAAAACATTATTTGATTTTTATTACCAAAATAATTTTTACTTTTCTATCTACTATTTTATATATACCAAAAAACCAACATTAATTTTGGTGTATATATAATATTTGTTGCATATATAAATATCACAGTTTATATATAAATATATATCGTTTATAAGTAATTTTATTGGCTAAAAATAATACAACATATATATATATAATATATATATATATGCATACATAATATTTTATAGATAAAAAGAAAAAAAAATTAATTTTGCTCTACAAATGGTTCGTATTTTAAATATACGAATATACACGAAATAAAAACACCAAAAAAAACACAAAACAAAAAAAACGTAACAGCCAAATGATGTTTTAATGCATGCGATAGATATATAAATAAATAAATGAAAATGATTAGTATCATCTCTTTTCAGATAAATATGAAGGCCATAGATTTCTGATTTTAGATTTACGAATATGGTTGTTTGAATATTCATGTCTTGTATAAGTTATATTGTCATTGCTTATATAATATATAAATCAATACAAAATGTTTATGCATCAAAATTGCATATGCAAGAATATTTTATATGAATATACTTGTATATATAAAATATATGAATTTATACAAAACAATTTCCGTTCGCACGAAAATTGCCCATTTTCATATTTTGTATAATTATTATGTTCTTTAACGGAAATCAATTTCTGCTTATGAACAATATATTTTGAGTCATTTAGTTGTTTTTGCCTTTTGAATGGTTAATTACCTGTTTCTGCCAACATTGGCGCAATTGGTGTTGACTTCAGGTATCCCATGCATTGTCTAAGGGCTGTATTCTGTATCTTTTGTATTTTCTCCATTTGTTTTTCCGTCATTGGTATAATACTGGTATAATAATTGATTTTCCCATTTATATATGCATTATAAATACATTATATTTGGTTTTTGGATTTGCACCTCCTTGCATCCCCGATATCAATTTCAGTATGTTTATGGCTTTTTTTGTTTTATCTATTACATTCTCTCTGTGTTTGTTGAATGTAATTTTCCTGTCCATTGTAAATCCTAATATCATTAAATCCTTTTCTGGCTTTATCTCTTGGTTTTCTATGCTTATGTTTGGCTTAAATTTGTTTTTTGTATTTATCTTAATGTATTTTGTTTTTTTGTTTTAATATTTATGTCTAGATTTAGTTTGTTTAGCTCTTCTTTTAGTATGTTTATGTTTTCGTTTGTGTTTTTTTCTAAATATTTATATTGTTTCCCGTATGATATGATATATATATCGTCTGCATATTGTAATATTTCTGAATTTTTTAATTTTAATTCATGTATTTGATTTGTGTAGATGTTAAACAATAGTGGGCCCTGTATTAATCCTCCGTTTGATATTATTTTTCCATTTCCTTCCTTTGTTTTAATCGTGTACGTTTTGTTTCGCATTATCATGTTTGTCCAATATATTAGTTCTTCATATTATCCATTTTTTCCATTATTTCCAAGAGTTTTGTTATATTTACATTTTCGAATGCATTGCTTATGTCAGTGGCCGTAATTATTATTTTGTATTTTTCCTTTTTTAGTTTATTGATCCTCTTTAAAATTTTGAATATAATATCTTTGCATTCCCTGTTCTTCCCTAAAGCCTATTGTGTTCTCTGATAATTTACTATTTTCTTCCCTTTGTTGTTCTATTCTGGTTTTTATGAGTTTTGTGAATATTTTGGTTAGTACCGGTATCATGCATATTGCTCTGTAGTTATTAATTATTGATTTGTTTTTTTTTTTGGGTTTTATTATTGGTATTATTTGTATATCATTCCATTTTTTTGGAGTTGTTCTTGTTTTTAGCATTTCGTTATATATTTCTGTTAGTTTTTTTATATGTTCCTCTGGTATTAGTTTTAATATTTTGTAAGAAATATTATCTATACCAGGTGGTGTGATTTTATTGTTTTCTATTGCATCTTTTATTTCTTCGTCTTTGAATTCTATTTTATTTTCTATTTCCGCATGTTGTTATGTTTTATCTTGGTTTTTTCCAAATTTTTCCTTTAGGAATTCTTTTGCTCTTTGTTTGTTGTTTATTAGGTGTCCGTTTTCTCTTCTTTTATGTTCGTTTATTATTTTTATTCCCTTCCATACTTCTCTTACTTTCGTAAAAGGGTTGAGGCTTTCTATGAATTCATTAAATTTTTCCTTTTTATTCTGTTTAATCTTTAGTTTTAACTTGGCTATTGCTTTTTTAGTTGAATTAGTGTATTCTTATCTTTGGTGGTATATATATTGATATAATGTTTATATTGTTGTTTAGGTTTGTTGTTTTTATTTCCTTGTATTCTATCTGTTTTAAATTTTTTGTTGTGTTATTGTATTTATGTTGTTCTTTATCAGGAAACCTACGCCTCCGTATCCATCTGTTCTGCTATTTCTTTCTGTTGTGTATCCTTTTATTTTTGTACTTTCATTTTGTTTTGTCCACGTTTCCGAGAGAATTGTCTATTTCGTTTTTTTGTAGAAAAATTTCCAATATGTTTTTGTTGCACTTTAGGCTTTTGATGTTAATTTGTGTTATCTTTCTGTGTTGCATTTTTTCCTATGGTATTATGGCTGTTTGTTGTTCTTGTTTTCTTTATTGTGATTTTGTGTTACCTATTTATTCCTCCATTTCTTAGTCTTCCTCTGATTGTGCGGTGTCGGTTTGGGTAAGGGCCTCTTGTTTTTGAATTTTCCTTATATATCTCGTAATTCTCATTTTGATCGTTTTTTCTTGCGTCATCTTCTGTATTTCCCTAAACATTCTTATAATTTTTTCCCCTTGTGCATCATATTTATCTGTAATTTTTGTTATATTTGTGTTATCCCTTAACTCACATATTATTTGGCTTATGTCCTCAAATTTCAGTCTAAATTCTTTTAGTGTTCCTGTGATTTTTAATGGTAATAGTAGTCCATTTATTTCTTCAGTACTGGTTCTAATGCTCCTTATTTTCTTTGGCCGTCTCAATATATTTGTTTCTTTGATGGAAATTTGTTTGTGGGGTGCGTCGCTCATGGAGTTTGGTTATGTGCCCGATGCTGTTTGTAGTTCTGTAATTTTTTCTCCGTCTTCGTGTTCTTCATTTGTTGTTCCATCCGATGGGGATGTTTGGTATGGTACTTGCTGGGTCCCATTGGTAGTGTGAACATTTTATCCGTGTATGGTCCTTCGTTTGTTTCTGTTTATGCATTTGTTTTTGGACAATTCTTTGCGAAATGCCCCTCACCTTTACAAATGTTATATCTTTTGTCCTCTTCTACCACGAAGATGCGGTAGGATTCCCCGCTGAATGGTAGGATTATACTCATTGGTAGTTTAGTCTCATCCTCAAGTATGGCGTACGTTTGTCTTTTGAATATCTTTATGTGTTGGTACAATGTTTCTTGTGTGCTGATTTTTAGGTGTGTGATTGGTGAGATGTTTTTGATATTGTTGTCACGTTATGCTGCCTCGACTATTGGTGTTGGAATGATGGGAAATATTCCCGAAGTAATTAATTTTTTAGATTACAATCACCTCAGCTTAGCTGAGCTGAGCTGAGGTGATTGTAATATGTTGATGCTGTTTCGGTTTTTGGTGATCTCATTTGCCAATTCAACTGTTTTTAAGAAATTTCAAATTCTACCATTTGAGATCTTGGAGGCGTCGGTGATGTTTTGTGGCGATAGAATTTCTCCTATGGCTCTTATGTAATCCATTAATGTTAATTCTTCTTTTCCCCAGTGGGGTTTAATTGATCTATTGTATTTGTGGATGTTCGTACAGCGTTAGCATATGATGTTGACTGCTTATATTCATTATATATTTGTTCGTTGTGTTGTTGTTGATTTGGTGTGTGTTGTTGGCTTGTGTTGAACACAGATTTTTCATTATTTAAAGTTTCCCTTTGATTTAATTTGGGCGATCTGTAACCCCCGTTGCGCGATTCTGTCTCCATTTGAGACAAGCTGTATTGGGTTAACTGCAACGTTCTTTGCAAAATAAAATGTTTTGTTTGATTTTTTTTTTGTTTTATTGAAATCTATTTAAATTGTTTGAAATGTTTCTATAGCTGTGAACTTTTATTGTTTGTTTGATTTTTATTTTAATTTTATTTTAATTCTATTTATTTATTCAAATTTATTTATGATTTATTAATTTTTAATTTTTTATATTTTTAAACTCACTGTCACGTCTTTCTTCGTTGAAAGTCAATTTGTCACTCCTCTAATCTTATCCTAAACATTAAACAACTCCATGTCCGCCGTCCAATATTCATAAAAAGCACCTACATTGAAATGCATGTATTTTCAATTTGACATTTGCCGTCGTCTGCCGTCGGCATTTCATAAAAAGCAGTACTTCATTGAAAAAATAAACAAAAATAGTCGTGTTGTTTTGATTATATGTTTGTTATTAATAATAAATTAATTAATCGTTTAATAATTATTAAAATAATTTTATTAAGACAATTTGATCTAATCAAAATTAAGAGCAATGGTCTTTATATCATGGGTGAAATTTAAGTATCGTTAGGTATCGAATATATGTAAGTAATGCTTTTTATGAAATGCCGACGGCAGACGACGGCAAATGTCAAATTGAAATTACATGCATTTCAATGTAGGTACTTTTTATGAATATTGGACGGCGGACATGTCGACGGCTGACGGCGGACATTGATATTTTTTCTTCTATTGCCGTCGGCTGACCGTCGTCCAAACTTCATTTTTCATTTTATTTACATTTTATTTAATTTTTATGATTTAATTTCATAATAATAAAATAGCCAGTTAATTTACAAACTAATAAAAAATGGAATTATTTAACAGCAATTGGTATGTATTATAAAATTTCGGTTTTTTTATCCAGGCAAAATAAATTTCAGAAAAAGCACATTTCTTTTATATATCACATATATCATATTTGTGATATATAAAATATTTTCATAGAAATGGAGGCTGTAGCGAACGCCAATTGGTGAATAATTTTTAATGATAGGGTGATCAAATATTTAATAGTATATTGAAATATTCACACATATAGAAATCTGACAGAAAAGTTAATAATAATATTTCAAAAAACCCAGTTTTTTTTATATTTCAGGCGATTGAAATAATGAACATAGAAATATGTAAATATTAATAAATAGTTTTTGTTTTTTGTTTCTTTTTGTAGGTAATCGTCCGGCCACTAATGCCCATGGTTGTCCTGTGGGGGAGGGTCTATGAGAAATGCCGATCACTGTGAAGCGTTCCCACGTCTACAGAAATTTCAGAATATAAGATTTCGGCATGCGCTGCCGTTACGCCACAAAGTCAACATAATTAAATTATTATTGATTTTTAAATAAATAAATAAATAAAAATAATTCAAACCGCATTTTTCTTTACCCCCAAAATTTTTTATTATAGAATGAATTAAAAATATATGTGATTGAAAGCGTTTTACTTACACAGTACAACTGTTTCATACAGAATTTTTAAAATCATTGGGAAAAATTTACACAGAATAATTTTGACAATCATAGTTTCACCTGTGTGAAAATCCTGTGTAGAAATTCTGTGTAAATTGGTGTACGAAAATTTAACCTTAAAAATAATTTTTGATATTTTACATGGAATATCAATAATAAAATCGTATCTCTGCACATCGAATTTTAAAAATGAGAAAAAGATACCCCTTTGGTCATTCAATTGAGAACTATTAATCTTTCTATATTATATATATTATTTTATCATAATTACACTACACAGAGATTTAAAAATTCTGTGTAATGCAAATTTGGTCTGTGTATTTACACAATATAATAATCTTTTCATTACTAATTCACTGAATGAATTATGTAAAACAAATAAACTTAAGCTAACTTAAGTTTACCTTTAAAAAAATTTTTTTTATGGATGTAAAAAAAAAATTAATCTCTATCTCTAATTCTGTCATTCATAAACATTCGCGTTCAGAACGAAAATTTTAAACCGTTTTTTTTTATGAATGCGGCCCTTGTTTTGAATCGTTTGAAAAATAAATCAATGTTCATTACTACAAAATAAAATTTATTCGGTTTTAAAAAATCCACGATTCGTGTAATTTTTTTCAAAACAAATATTATTTTGGACGCTTTTGTTCCAGACAAATATTATGAATTTAAAAAAAAAAAAACTCGAAAAGTTTTATTTTCATAACAAAATTAGTTAGGTTTTTGAGAAATGAAACAACCGTAAGTCAAATATGTTTTTGTAAAAATAGATTCGGGAAGGCTGGTTTACAAGTGAGGAACCGTGGTGCAAATATTTTATTTTTCATATAAAATTTCGTTAGCAGGTTTTCTGTTCGCACTCAACCGCGGTATGAATTTATTTTAATTTTTTACTCGAACCCGAGCTCGAACCGCACACAAACTCACACATACAATCAAACCAACATAAATTTTATTTGTTTAATATATTGCTTTTGGAAAGGTAAACAAAATAATATTTATATAATTTAATAAAATAATAAAAATTAAATTAATAAATTTACAAAAATCAACGAATAAAAATTACAATTAAATAATTCGCTGGAATATTTATAAAGTTTATTTTATTTATTTTTTTTATCACTTAATATCAGCGTGATAATTATTTTAAACAAATACAAACAAAGAATAGCTGGAACAGACTATATATTAACCTTCGCTTGTAAACCAGCCGCCATGCGTGATGCATCATGTACATCATGGACGGTGTAAAAATGATCCTATGATTATTATATTGTGTAATTATTATACCGTGTAAACGCAAAAATACTGGATAATAATGCCTCATTTTGGCTGATATTTGAATCTACACGCTATAATAATTACCGGGTATAATTATTACACCGTCTAGACATAGTAATAATAACCTATAAAAAAGATGACGTCATATAAAATAAACATTTATATTATCGCAATTTTAGGTTTTTTATTCAACTCAACTCAACGTAATACGTTTTGTCGATATATCAAAACAAACTTTTCGCTATTTGTATAAGAAAAAACCCGTTGGCCCACGAAATAAAAATCAAAATTAGTAACATTAATCATTTTTAAATACTTTCTAGAACAACATTTATTGAGCCAAGTTTATTTTTATGAAAATCTTTTCATTTTTCAAACGAGTAAGAAATCAATTTTCTTTCAAACTTTGTTTATCACTCACTATAAAGATTTACTCACCACATTCACTCATAAACATTTTAGTATAAATAAACATTTTAATTTACAAAATATAAGAAAAAAAACCTTTGGCCCAGGAAATAACAATCAAAATTAGTTAAAGTAATTATTTTTAAACAATTTCCAAAACAACATTTATTGGTCCAAGTTTATTTTTATGAAACTCTTTTCATTTTTCAAACGAGTAAGAAATCAATTTTCTTTAAAACTTTGTTTATCACTCACTATAAAGAATTACTCACCACATTCACTCATAAACATTTTAGTATAAATAAACATTTTAATTTACAAAATATAAGAAAAAAAACTTTTGGCCCGGGAAATAACAATCAAAATTAGTTAAAGTAATTATTTTTAAACAATTTCCAAAACAACATTTATTGGGCCAAGTCTGCCATCCGTTGTATTTATCAATTATTTATTTATTTATTCATATGTTATATGCAAAACTCACTTTGTCCAATTAAAAAAAAACAACAAAATCAACTAAATCAATATTTTTCAAACATATCCTAGAACAACACTTATCCCGATTTAATTGTGAAATACATTGTTTTTATGAAAATATTTTCCTTTTCCATGTCACACAAAAATAAACCAAACAAAAAACCTTTTTTCACTCCAATTTATCGCCAATCGAAATTGTAATAGAAATTACTTTTCACCACAGAAACCACTCATAAACAATTGAGCCAAAATATAAACGCAAGCCGATACCTGCCCTCTAAGCATCATTCTGGTTCAATTTTGTGAATCCAAATTGTTACAATTTTGATTCCATTTTTTTCGATGAAAATGCAATTTTTTTGTTTGCACGTACAGATAAAGTGAGATGCTAGATGTATCAATATGGTGACAGCAGTTTTCTTTCATTTGCACATCAAATACTATGTCCGACTGGCATACAATCATATAGCATAACATAATAACATCGAGAACGTACATTCGCAACGTTATACAGTAAGTGGATGCATTTAATAAAAGTAAGTAATTTTTATTGAAACAAAATTTTAAAATAAAAATTCGAATTACTATTTTTTTTTATATTATTATATTATAATTATTATTAATCTTTTATTTATTTTAATACTTTACCATTTATGAAACAGTATTTGTTTTTTCCAACATTTTGTTTCATTTGACATTTGGTTTCATTTGACGTCTGTGAGTTTTGTTGTGTTTTTTTTTATTTTTAGTGTCAGTAATCCGTACGTATAATAATTTTCGATATAAATAAATTTATTTGAAAATATAAGAAATAGCAGTAAATAAAATTAAAAAAAATTAATGTGCTCTATTTAAACCAGAAATAGTAATTTTTGAAATGAATAAAAAGGATTATTATGCAGTGGGAAAGGAGATTAAAATTAAAAAAAAATTAATCATGAAGAACAAATGGACAAGGCATCTGATACATATTCTGAAATATCAGATATTACAACTCAGCTAGACAATTTTGAAATTAATAGCATATCAAGTGATATTTCAGAGTGGGCCATTGAAAATAAAATATGTAATAGCGCAGCTAATGCATTGTTAAGAGTTCTAAAAAAAATCATCCAAATCTTCCAATAGATATAAGGACATTAAAGAAAACTTACACAGAAAAAAAAATTATTCCAATGGGATGTGGATTTTATTCTCACATTGGAATTAAGCATAATTTAAAAAATATCATTATTAACAATCCTTTTATTCAACCAGAAATTTACATTGACATTGGAATCGATGGAGTTCCATTGGCAAAAAGCTCCAACAGTCAATTATGGCCAATTCTTTTAAGCGTATATCCGTCTCAAAAAGTATTTTTAATTGTTATATATCACGGGTATAAAAAACCAAAATGTTCTAACGTCTTCCTAGCAAATTTTATCGAAGAAATGAAGGAGTTATCTAATATGTAACAACGTACAGTATTTTGTTAGCTTACGTTCATTTATTTGTGATGCTCCGGCTAGATCATTTATTTTAGGAGTCAAAGGACATGCTGGATATTTTAGCTGCACGAAATGCATAATAATATACTTCAAACACCGTGTTTGCTTTCCAGGAATTAATTATGACATAAGAACTGATGACGATTTTAAAAGTAGGAAGCAAAAAGAGCATCATATTCGTGTATGCGTGTTAGATGAATTGGATATTGGATGTGTTACAACGTTTCCAATTGACTATATGCATTTTGTTTTGCTCGCTGTAATGAGGCAATTACTTCAAATTTGGATTAAAATTAGGAATAAACCATTTTCTGTTAAACAAAATGCAATAACCGCTATTAATGAAAATCTTCAAAAAATCCGGAATTACGTACCAATAGAGTTCACTAGAAAGCAGCGAACATTTGTCGATTTGGAACACTGGAAAGCTACGGAATTTAGAATGTTTTTAATGTACACCGGAATTGCAGCTTTGAGCAATATTATAGAAGAAAAATATTACAATCATTTTTTATTATTAGTTGATACTGTACGAATTTTGCGTCATCCAGAAGATTGTATGCAAAATACCAATTGTGCTGCTAAATTATTGAATGAATTCGTTGAAAGTTTTCCAATATTGTATGGAATAGAAAATGTTTCATTCAATGTACACAATTTACTCCATTTTCCATCCGATGTGAAAAAGCTTGGCAACCTCAATAGGTACAGCGCATTTAAATTTGAAACTTATGTGCAGCAATTAAAAAAAATGATTAAAAAAGGAACATTTCCAATTCAGCAAATTTTAAATAGATTAGAAGAAAATAACAAATATAAAAGGCACGACGTTTCACTACCTAATACTGAAGTTTTTTCTTTATCCACATTTAATCCCAACAATTATTGCATATCTGAAGGAAAAATAATAAAAATTGAAAAAATAGAAAACAACATTTTAAGGGGGCGTTTATTAAGAAACATAGACAATTTTTTCACTTATCCTATATGTTCTTCAAACATAGGTGTTTATACCAATAACTCCGAAACATATTCTGAAATAATTGAAACATTTGCAGTTAAAAGCGTAAACAAAATAATTAAAATACCTACACGGTCGAAATTTGTGTATATCGAAATGCTGCATTCTTAAATAGGTGGTCGCAAATGTTTACCGCGAAGAATTTGAATGTGTGATCTCATAAATTTTTCTTTTTTGTTTTCTTTTATTTATCATATAGGTAATATTGTATATTTTTAAATTTTTTAGTAAAAACGAAAGGCGTATTTTTTATTTTAATGAATATATCATTATCTTTACAGCTCAAAGCAGCACGTTAATATTTTTGAATCTCAGGAAACACAAATAAGTCCAGTTGGCAACATAAAAGATTCGGTTGTATCAGAATCTTTTGGCATGGACGATTCTGAAAATTATAATTTACAATTTCTTAGGATTCGTAATAAAATTCCAAAAACAAGTACCCAAATTCCGTTTTCCCAAAAAATTATATACAATAAAAACAAGGCCCCGCATTTAATATCAAAAGCATCAATGAAACATTCCAACATAATATCAGAACCACTAGCAACTTCAACTTCAACAAATTCTGAAATCACACCAAAAATATTCATCTATAATAAGAACAATGATACGAATTTAATAACAAAAGCATCAATGAAACATTCCAACATAATATCAGAACCACCAACAACTTCAACTTCAACAAATTCTGAAATCACAACAACATCAAAAAATTTAATAGATACAATTTTTGAAAATAATGCAATGTTAATCGGTTTTGGCCCGGTACCAGTTGCTGTTGAAATTTTTCAAAATTTTTTCAAACGAGGTTCATATGGATCCAATTAAGAAAAAAAAGTTAAAAAAAAAATTTTCCGGCAAGTGGTTGGTCAGTTATGACATGGGTAGTTTACTACCCAGTGGGCTAATATATATAGTTATTTTGTAAATAAAAAGATGTATGTATATTCAGAACCATAAATTTATTAAAATGAAATATAAATTATAAAAATTAAACATAAAATTAAATTTTTTTGGCACTATATCTAATTGATATATGCGTAATCATTCGTGGGCGTTATACTTTGCAAAACATTTAGGATGTAAACTCACGTTACACTTGATACATATAAAAGGCGTCTTGCTATGACATACTTTACAGCGTTTTGGCTTATTATCCTGAACTTTTCCCACAAAATGATTTTTAGTATTTCCACTAGGCAAATTCCGGGGTATGTTATCATCTACATATTCATGATCACTATTAGTTTCACCTGATAATAAAAGTGTCTGCGTCACTTGATCTCTAAATTCCAACTGCGATAACGCTTTTACGTTTTCACTTCTGGCTATTAAGATATGGAATTTCCATGCATTAACCATCATGCTAGAAATAGTATTAACAAAAAGCGGCCACCACCACTTTTTGCTGCGAATATGAACACGATAATTACCGAGGGCGTTATCATGCAGGTCTACGCCACCCATATTTACGTTATAATCTTTGATCATCAATGGAACTTCGATGTTGACATACTTCTTTTGGGAACGATCATAACGTTTAGCTGAGGCCAGTGGTTCCACAGTTGAGTGGTTTGTCAATACTGTTACGTTTGCATTATCTTTCCATCTGACCAAAACCATCTCCTTTTCGCTGTTATACCATGTAACATAAACACCTTTTTTCATTTTATCCGGTAATTTAGCACCACCAACACGATTTACACCAACTGTTCCTAAAATTATAAGGTTGATGTAATTTCAATTATTGCGAATTCTTTTCTAATTTTATATTATATATTTTGTGATAAATTATACCTGTAGCGTAGAAGCCTTTTTCAGACAGTATACACATTAAATGGTATGATGTAAAAAAATTATCGAAAAAAACACAGTGATTTGATGGCGATGAAACATTTTCTAATAATCTGCAAACAATATCAGCACCAAGCCCAATGGTACTATCGTGTGGTGTAGACGCACCGCCGTACAATATGGTTTGGTATAAATATCCATTATCGTAACACAAACACCATGCTTTAAAGCCGAATCTAATGGGCTTGCCGCGAATAAACATTTTACATGAATGCCGACCGAAATAGGGTATCATTTGTTCGTCAATCGATAAATTATGACAAAATACACCATACTGCATGAACTGTTTATTTGCCGCATCTACAAGAGGTCTAATTTTTGAAAATTTATCAGATTTGTCCAAATTGTTGTTGTCTGATAAATGAATATATCGTTTGATGGTTTCAAATCTTGACCTCGGAAGAGCTTGCTTAACAATTGGTAGTCCCAATGTAGGTTTACTTGACCAATGCAGTTTCCATTGAGGGAGTGTATGATAACCACTGAGAAACAGGATACCAAAAAATCTATTCAGTTCAAATGCTTTGAGATCAAGTTGTACATTATTTTGAGCAGCATATTGATTGCTATACGCAATTATCATTTGACTAATTTCGTCGGTGAGAAAAAGCGAAAACAACTGTTCCGGAGACTCACCACCTGAAATAAAGCCATATTATCGCTATCATATAGAGTACATTTAGTACGTTCTACGTTTGTGATTACATACCCAATAATTTTCCAATGTTTTCAAAACAAACTTTCTCAACATCGATTGGCTGTGTAGAATATTGGAAGACACGTTTTCGCCACTGGGTAGGTATAGTACCATATTCGGCTAAAGATTTGAACTTTTTAGTTGGTCGTTCAGATTCAACCTCTAGCTTGTCAATGTGTTCATCATCTTCTACTGTGTATTCCAATTCCATAGTACCAGCAATATCCATATGAATTGTCGCATTTCCATCAATAATTTCATCATCCAAATTTTCAGTATCACTCACTTCGTCTACCTCTGGAGGTACGTATACCCCATTTATCCCATCTGATTTTTTTATATCTTTAGCAACCTCATCTTCTTCATCGGAATCATTAAGGATTGCCATAATCTCCTCTATTTTTAATGCTGTATGGCGTTTCATTTTGCTAAAATGCAAATATAGAATCTACAATAAATATTATTCTAACCAACATAACATGTTTTTGATTTTTATTTACACTACAAACACTTACTTTACTTGCTATTTATTAAGAACCGATTATAAAAATAAAATAATTATAAAACAAAAAACACAATTATCAAAAAACAAACTATCACATATTTCAAACAAAACCGTAATAAACAATAACGTTGAATATATGACTACCGAATACAATTTCTGGGCTCTTTCAATAATGAATATGTTATATTTTTTAATAATACATATCGCAAATTTTTGTTAGTACATGAAACGGTGTTTTAGCATAATATAAAACTATAAAGTATAAAATAATGTTGTTATATATTTTAAGATTCATTGTTGTATTTTTTGGGTGAAAATAGTTAACGAATTGTAATATTGCATTCAATTATAAACAATTCCTTTACAAAATATAACCAGAATTTAAATATTGGTAAATTGTTGTTATAACAATTTTTTTCGTGAACTGATGCTTTCATTTGAATAAATCATAATATAATTGCAAATAAAATTTGGTAATGATAGTCATAAAAATCACACTAGTTTTATTTATATATACATTATACCCATGTATATGCTTCTAATTAACGTATTTGCCTATTGGGTAGAAAACTACCCATCAACTTTTAAACTTCGAGGACGAAGTTGTGGTACCCGGAAAGTGAAAAGTGAAAACTTATGTGTGGACTACGACATATTGGCATTATGCACCAAATATATTTCTTTATATTTTATTTTGTTTAATGGCTATTTATTTGTTATCAAAAAATACCCTTTTGAAGCGTTCCAGAATAACCCCCACCATGTTGGTATAAAGGGGGAGGGGGATATGGAATACAATTAATTTGATGTCTAGTATTATAACGGTTAAATATACAAACAATTATTATATTGAGCTGCTTTAAATATTTCAGAAACCGTTATTAAACTGCTGGGTAGAAAACTACCCAGTCGGGCTAAAATGGGTTAAAGAATGTTCTAAAGGAATTAAAATTTTTGCGTCGCGAAATTAAGGCTTTAAAACAAGAAGATACAACACCGTCAAACCTAAATTCTATCAATATTCCATGCACTACAGTACAACAGTTTGAAGAACTGGAAATACAAACAAACAGCGATGTTAGTACTGGCAGAAAATTGGTATACTTTCTTCATAAAATTATAAATAAATAAAATACATATTTAAATATTAAATTACATAATTCACAGGGAGCAATTTTACAGAGAGTGTCGGATCAGTCGCTAGACAAATTTATTAAAAACTCCTTAGCTGCCATAATGACAAACGAAGTTGCTGTTAAATATTCAATGTTTGGGAAGAATGGTAAACTACCAGTGAAAACTTACGAAATATTAAATATCATTAAAGGTAGGTGTTTGAAATTATTTTTCACTAATTTTTTATATATACCCTCGACTAAATTTTAGCAAAGGCATTTTTCTCAATCATTATCATCATTGCAGCTCGGATTTGTGTGTCTACTGCTACACATTGGGATCTCCCAATTTCTTCCAGCGGTCGCGGCACCGTGTACGCTGCCACCAATTGTCATTTTAGCACAATATGCCATCCGCTCATCTTATAGAAGATCTACCCAACCTCTGCGTCGCTTCCCTGGTTGCCATTCCATAACTATTTGTAGCCAACAACGATTAAACGCACAATGTTTCCAGTCTAACTTTACGTCGATCCACAAAATCTTTGTATTACGCCAGTCGCACTAGTTTGTTGACGTTTCCAGATATTCTTTTTTCGATCTTCAAACTAATACTCAGCATAGATCTTTCCATAGACTTCTGTGTTACCCTTAGCATATGAGCGATGTAAATAGTTATAGTCTCTCAGTGTGTTTCTGCCCCGTATGTCATAACCGATAAAACACATTAATCAAAAATCTTTATTTTTAAACATATTGTAAGATTTTCTTTCCAGATGTTTGATAGTTTACCAAATGCGGCCCAACTAAGATAAGTTCGTTTTTGAATCTCGTTCTCTTGGTATTCTTTTCCCATCACTAAATAATGTCACACATATTTATACTTTTCCTCTCCATTCCACTGGTAGATGGGACTCCCTCTATTGGGAGACCCATCTACCAGAAGTCGTTGATTATTTTTCTGGGTCGACATAATTTTTGTTTTAGACATATTCATATTATTCATGAAGAAATGGTTTAACTATTCCAGCGACAGAATACATAGGAGCAAAAAAATGTTAAAGGATGATTCTTTGCTATAAAAGTTCTATATACAAATAAGAATATTAACCGTTATAGTACAATATAACACTAATTGACGTGAACCAATTTAAGGAGGTTGAATTTAAAATACTCAGATAAAAAAAAATAAAATACGCAGAACCCCCTTTTATATTAATTGACGTGATACAAATTAAGGAGGTAGAATTTAAAATCATTAGATATTTATGTTTATTTTTTTATTAATTGATTTGATGCAAATATTATTTATATTAGTTTATGTATTAATAAATATATATAATATATATATATATTATTAATATAATTTTTATAAATAGATGTCATTATAATTGAATATTTCAAGTAGTACTAATCTGATCAGGTAACACTAACATATGTTCGAAAGATGACATTTCATAGATAAAAAAAAAAATTTAACTTGTTTAGTCATTTAAAAGATGTAGTGCATTAAAGATGAGCGAAATTAGTGAAAAAATTCGATACATTTTACAATTTTATTATGAAAAAGGTGAAAATTCAACGCAGGCACATGAACAAATTTGTGCAGTTTACGGTGAAGGAACTTTATCAAAATTAACAGCCTATAGATGGTTTGCTCGATTTCGTTCCGGTAATTTTGATGTCAAAGATGCACCTCGTTCTGGTCGACCAATCACTGAAAAAGTCGATGAAATCATATCAAAAATTGAAGAAAATCGACACGTAGGCAGTCATGATATCGCTAAAGAACTAAACATCCATCACCAAACAGTTTTAAACCATTTGACAAAGGCTGGATACAAGAAAAAGCTCGATGTTTGGGTACCACATGAATTAACACAAATCAATTTAATGAACCGAATTTCCATTTGCGAAATGCTGTTTAAAAGGAACGAAATCGAGTCATTTTTAAAGCGAATGATTACAGGTGATGAAAAATGGATCACATACGATAATAATGTACGAAAAAGATCGTGGTCCAAGAAGGGTGAAGTTCCTAAATAGTAGCAAAACCTGGATTAACACCAAGAAAGGTAATGCTGTCTATTTGGTGGGATTGGAAAGGAATCGTTCATTATGAATTACTAGCACCCGGTCAAACCATATAACCATAACATATATATCATATATATGTATACATATTTTGCAATTATTCATTCCAAATTAAATTGTAGGTCATGGCTGATACAAAATTCCAATGCCAATTATATTAAAACTGAATCTACTATGTGATCCAAAATTGAATATATATTATGATTCAAAATTAAATCTATTTTATGATACAAAAATAAAACACAAACCTGTATCAAAATTAAATCAACTTGGTGTTTCAAAATTAAATTTACTTTGTGATTCAAAATTGATTCGTTTCTGTGATGTTAAGTTGATTCAAAAAATTTTCTAATTAGGGAACTTCAGTTGTATCAATATTGATACAAAACTAAAACACAAAGTTGAATCATTTTTGAACTCTACCATATAAAACCGACTTCATTTTTGAATCAGTTTTGATTCAACTTGCTTAGAGGGTGATATGCCAAGAATGTCAATAATTTTTACCATGTGGTGGAATATTTGTAATGTCAAAATTTTTTAATGTTTTCCAAATTCCAACAACAAAAAAGGTAAACAAACATATACTATTGAACAATTTTAAGTTTCAATACGCCAACTTCAAGTATATAGGTTTATATACATCTTGATGGATTTTAGGAATGTAAAATGGTCGCATTATTAATGAAATTTTCGTTTGGCTTTTTTAAAATCTGATCTGAAATTTCCGAATTTTGCTTTCCAATCGAACATGAACACCCAAAAATCGAAGCAAAAAAAATAATCCACACAAAATAAAAATAAATACGAAACTGACAACTAGATAAAATTTTAAACAAAAAAAAGTATTAAACTATACTAATTAAAATTAAACATTAAATTTCAAGTTTTTTTAAAAAATATAAATCGTAATTCGTAAGTAATATTTATTTATAATATTTATTTTTTGGTTTTTTATTTTTTGTATTATAAGTGGGAAATTGAAGAAATTTTGGTTTGGGCATTTGGGGTGTTAAATTGTTAAATTTTTTTATAATTTCATATTCATTTTATTGTTATTATGTATTTCGTTGTTGTTGTTTTTTAAAGATTATGGCTGATGCAAACCCTCATGCTGGACGGGACGTGGAGGAGGGCGTGGAGAGGCACGTGACAGGGGACGTGGAGGGGGTCGCGGAGCAGGACGTGGCGGAGGACGTGGCGGAAGACGTGGCGGATATAATTTTTTTTTATTAACTTTTAACATTTTTTTTATATTAATATTATTATTATTTTTTATTTTTTTTATTTTATTTTTAAGTTTATTTTATTTCATAATTCATCTGGCTTATGCTTTAATTTGTCCAAACATTGTTTTGAAGTGATCACACGATTTCGTTTTTGTTCGATTGTGAGTAAACGCGGCACACATCTTGCTGATAGCTTTCTCATATGCACATGTTCGTGTAAAATGTTGAATACAAGTTCATATGAGATGTTTACAATGTCAACAATCTCTCTCAACTTCACTCGACGATCATTCAAAACAATATCATGGATTTTGTCGATTTCTTCCGTTGTCACCTATTTAGGTCTTCATCACCGGTATTGCTTCGGTGCATGTACGACCACGTTTAAATTCAATAAACCAATAAATTACGGTTCAATGCACTGGAGCAAATGTGCCATAATACTTATCAAGCTTTCCTTTTGTTTCTTTTGCGGTTTTTCCACGCAAAAAGTAATGTTTAATGCACGATATTCACTTTTTTCTATTTTCAAGAAAAATCAAAAGTTATCTACCGTTTTCCGCTACCAAACCAAAACTAAATGGCGCATCGCTCTAAAAATTTACAGGGAGCCTACTAACAGATTATATTTGATAGACAAAATATGCATTTGATTACCAGTAGCACCATATCTTAGAAACCGGATCAATATCAATCCCCCTCGTATTATTATTAAACTATTTAAGTAATTTAATATTGTTTTTATTTTTTTTTTCGAAATGATATTTTTTTTTAATCCTAGAATGCATGTATTTGCAGGCATGTATGCATTCTAGGGTTAACGAAGGAGGGTAAAATCTTCAAAAGACATAATATAATAGATTTAATAATATAATAATTATAATATATATGTATATATTTCGGTTAAAAAAGAAGAAGAAAATTAAACATAATTTCATTTAGAAAAATTATAAATTGAAACGTAAATATTTTAAAAAAAAAACATAAAAAAGTGCAAATAATATAACCCAATATAACTATCAAATATAGCAAATGAATCACAAGTTGTGTTTAATTTTTTCCTTGTTCTTTTTTTTGTATACTCGATTTTTGGCGTCCTTTATGGCCTTTCGGGTTCCATTATCATAATCCGATAATCCGAATTCTTTATTTTTTAAGGAATCTAAAAAAACAAAAATAACTATACTAATTATAAACAAATGCCAACAGCTATAAATACTTACCAAATAATCCAGCATTGAATTTAATTTGATTTTTAAATGAAAGTTTACCATTGGTCGCATCAAAATTGTATTTTAAAATAAGTTCATCGGTTATTATTTTTTGAAAAATTAGCGAAATGTTGTTCGTTTTTAAATCCCTTATAAAACATTTCTAAAAAAAAAATTTTAAATGGTTAAATCATTTGAAACTCTTATAAAATGAATGGGATTAAATACTTACAAAATTTCTGTTGAATTTGTCGTTTTCTAAATTGCTTTCAAAAGCATTGAAATCTTCAACAGTTTTTATTGGCACTGGCGGTTGAATTGTTTCTCCTGTTTCACATAATTGTTTGGCAATTTTTTCCAAAATCACCCATTGTTTATTGTTTTGATTTATTATTTTATTTAAACAATATTTAATATTAGTAACTGAAAAATTTACAAAAAACAAGGTTGTCATTACATTTATAGTTTAAAAAATTAATATTATTATCAAGAAAGAAATTAAAACCTTCATTATTTAAAATCTGTAATTGTTCGCGACAAGAACACGTTTTTTGTGGTTCAAATTCAATCATATCAGGAAACATGTTGCTTGCCGTCATTTGGGTTTCATCGTCTGTAACGCCACGACGAACCACCCCGTGTTTTCGCCGTGGTGCTACAAATTTTATCACTTTATTTTTTTTTTTTATATAACACTTCGTTCAATAATGTGTGTGACTGACACATAGATGGCGTCCCTAGAACTAAATCAATATTTTTTTTCGCATTTGGCAACCTTTTTAGGCTTACTGTCAACATCATATGTTAATCAGATCATTTGTTTACAAGTTACAGTGCTATAAGTGACGCTATTTTTGTGTTTTAAAAAAAAATGAATTCAAAGCAATTCCGTGTGCTGATTTATCATTGTTTTTTAATGAAAAAAAATACTGTTCAATGCCAGGAATGGCTTGAAAAACATTACTCGGACTCTGCTCCATCAAAAAGAAGCATTTGTTATTGGTATGCCGAATTCAAACGTGGTCGTACAGACACCGATGACATTCCATCTACTGGAAGGCCAAATGACGCTGTTATTCCGGAAAACGTTGAAAAAACACTGAAAATCATTATGTCCAACCGTAAAGTGAAAGTGAGGGAGATTGCTGACATTCTGAAGATATCAGCAGGCAGTGTACAAACCATAATACACGAACATTTGGGTATGAAAAAGGTGTGTTTCAAATGGGTGCCGCGTTTGCTCACACCGGAGCAAAAACAACAACGAACCGATGATTCAAAGAGCTGTTTGGACATGTTTACGCGCAATAAGTCGGAGTTTTTGCGACGGTACATCACAATGGATGAAACATGGATCCACCATTTCACTCCAGAGTCAAATCGGCAGTCTGCTGAGTGGCATGCAGCCGGCGAAAGCCGCCCAAAGCGACCAAAGACGCAGCAGTTGGCTGGCAAGGTTATGGCGTCTGTATTTTGGGATGCGCATGGAATAATATTCATCGACTATCTCCAGAAGGGGCAGACCATCAACAGCGACTATTATATAGCGTTATTGGAGCGTTTGAAAGTCGAAATCGCAAAGAAACGGCCTCATATGGCGAAGAAAAAAGTGTTGTTCCACCAAGACAATGCACCGTGTCACAAATCAATGAAAACGATGGCAAAATTGAACGAATTGGGCTTTGAATTGCTTCCCCATCCACCGTATTCTCCAGATTTAGCCCCCAGCGACTACTGGCTCTTCGCAGACCTCAAAAGGATGCTCCGTGGTAAGAGATTTGGCTCAAATGATGAAGTAATCGCCGAAACTAACGCCTATTTTGAAGGCAAAGAAAAATCGTTTTACAAAGGCGGTATCGAAAGATTGGAAAAGCGTTGGAATGATTGTATCTCCCTAAAAGGGGACTATCTTGATGAATAAAAACGAATTTTGGCAAAAAAATGTGTTTTAATTAATTAGTCACACACATTATTGAACGAAGTGTTATATAGTCGTCTTTTTTTTTTTATATAAAAATTAAAAAGAGAAATTAAAAAATAAGGTTAATCTCGAAAGATCGGGAACACGGATATTGCGTGCGACGGCGGGGAACAAGAAAAAATTTAATTAAAGTAAAAGAAAAAAAAAAGAAAAAAAAATTAGGGAGTCAAGTTCAGGCTCCGGTCAACAAAGGCCGTTTAGTAAAAAAAAAAAAAATAAAAAGAAATAAAAAAAAACGTTTAGATTTAAGTCAAATAAAAATTAGAGAAAAATAAAATATAATTAAAAGATAAAAAAAAAATTAAAAGAAATTAAATTTTAGAATTAAGTGTCAAGTTACATTAAAACAGAAATAAAAATTATTGATAATAAAAATAAAAAAAAAAAAAAAAGGAATTTAAAAAATAAAAGAACGATGTTTTACTATTAAACTTATAGTAAATAAAATAATAAAAAACCATAGTAGAAAATTCCTCTTGAAAACTACTTTTCTATGGAAAAATATCACAACAATAATTTACCATCAAAACTGATAACAGATCGATTGATAAAAAATATTGAAGAAAATAAATTATTGTAATAAAAAAAAATATTTAAAAAAAAACGTAAACAAAACAAAACAAATGTGTAAATCAGGTTGGTGAATTTAATAATGCAATTATCTAATTCATCAACCATTTTTTTTTTAATTGTGCCAAACCATAATAAATGTTTTAATTTTCTTTTCTCTCTCATGAGAATTGTCGATAACTCGAGTTGTCGTTAGGTCGTGTTGCTCCGGTTTTTTTATTGGTGAAAATTTTTCTTTGCGGTGCGGTTTGGTGCAAAGCTTTCGGTGTCCCAATACAAGTTTTTTTTACATTTGGTTTATACGAAATACTACGGTGCTGTTCCTTTTATTTGGACAAATCCTCTATCTAATTTCCATTTGGGAAAGAAGTTTTTGTGCGGAATTGATTTTCTTTAAATTTTTTTTTTTATTGCTGGGATATTTTTTTTTACTTCATTTTTTTATTATCACTGAATGTTGGTTTGACATCACAGTTTGTGGGAAATTAATTTCAAAAAAAAAAAAATTCCATCTATTTTTTTTTGTGTGCTGACGAAATTTTCTTTTGTCGGGTGCTCATTACATATTCTATCCACCACTTCTTTTATTTATTGCGAATATTTTGTGCTCCACGTCGGTGGGAATTTCTTTTGATTTTGGGTTGGGACTCGTATACATTAATTTACTCTATTAAATTTTATATTTTTTTTTTTGTCGTTAAAATACCGGTTGCTAAGTTTGGACAAATATTCGTTGACTCTGGGGTGATTTTGCTCGATTCATATCACTTACTCTTTTATGGCTATTGTCTTCCCGAAGACATTCAATCTACATTTCATCGGTTCGGTAACTTTCTTGGTTTGTGGCGGTTATTATATCTTTGCTGTCCTTATCTGCATCTTATACATGACAATGGAGAACGCGATGTTCACGGAAACAAGTAGTGAATTAAGGAATCGGATTGTATTTTTACCATCCGAGTTTCTTGACTACGAGATTAGCGGTTGGGGATGTGTACCCGCCGAAAATGTAGTAAAGAAAAGAAACCAATTGGTCAAAATTATGGCAAATACCAACGAATGCCATATTTTCAGCCCGCTCATTCCGTTAACTCAAGACCTGCAAATTTGCCGAGAGTACATTACCGATTTCGAACATAAACTTCTAACTGCCGAACACCTTACCTCGGCCTTCCTGCAAGAACATTTGGAAATCTCAAAATTTTTAATGGAACGCTTGAATCGACTGGCAGCGAAGTCCTCGCATGATGAAAATTTCAGCGAAATCTCCCAGCTTGAAGGCCGGATACGGGATTTCGTATTAACGCTGAAACGAAGGACTATCGTTGATCGGCCGCGAACAACGCGTCCCCCAACGCTTCCTCAAACTGGCCAATGTTACGCGCCAGCCCCATCCCCGTCACAGGTCGCCATTGCCAATGCTGCTGGTGCCTGTTACACTTCTATGCCTTACACCACTGCCGATATACAACATCGATCCGATGCTACAACGCACCAGGATCCCGATAATTGCACTTCAATATTTAGTTCCCGCAATTCTATCCGACTATATCGCCCTTTACTTCACATGCCCAGAATCACCAATCCACGGCAGCTCAACGCGTTAACACCGGCAGGGTGTCCTTCTTCGAACTGCCGACCCAATATCCACGACCAGTAATAAACAACGCTGCCCATTCCTGTATTTACACGCGACCGGGTGCACCTGCCAATGACACTTCACACCAACACACACCTAATCGGGGATTGTCAATGGCGGTCAAACCGTACGCAACTGTAATTCCGGCGCACACCCAATAAACACCTATTCACCAAGGGGTTTTCGCAACGATACTTCCTTATATGCCGGCGCCTCCGCGGTCAATGCCACCTTCCGTGGTGAAGCTTCCAACATATGGAAGTGGGGTTTAAAATTTTCCGGCGAACTAAGATCAACACCTGTATTCGAATTTTTACGCCGTGTGGACGAGCTATCGACATCCAGGGGTACCTCCGATGAGGAACTTTTCCGTTCCGCCGCCGAATTTTTTGAGGGTACGGCCCTGAAATGGTTTCGTTCCATGATAGACAACGGTTTGGTAAGATCGTGGGAAGATTTACGCTTCCACTTAATCTCGGATTTCGAGTCGTATGAGTACGGGGAAACCCTAATCGAATTTATTAAGTCGCGAACCCAGAAGTCGGGCGAGCCTATCGTGTCATATTTTGCGGTCATGGAAGACCTTTTTGCCAAATTGGAGACAAGGATGGCGGATTCCGCAAAAATCCGTATTATTAAACGAAACTTGTTGCCGGAATATGTTAGGGCATTATCACTTCACGAACCTGGTTCAGTCTACGACTTGAAACAGGCTTGTAAACGATTAGAGGCGGATTTCTTTCTGGCCGACGGCACCCGGTACAAAAATGCCGAGCCAGAGCAATTCCCACCAACGCGCAATTATAGGACGCCCAACCATTTCACACGCCAAACACCAACATTTTACGACAACAATCGCCAGGCAAATTTTCCAACGCCAAAATTTTGCACGTAGTGACCAACCGCACAACCGCCAACCATGCATTTACACATCGGTCCATAACCCGCCACCAAACAACCAATACGCACGGGCGCCACATTTCGGTGCGCAATCCCGACAACATGTACCTTTCCAACCCAGTTTCAACACGCGCAATCTGGGCGTCAACACCATTGACTATGTTCCACATGACAACCATGTAGGTGGTAACGCAGCGCCGGGCTCCCACTTCACCTTTCCGTATGACCCAAACCACCACAATTTTGATTGCCCGCCGTCAACACCTTCGATGCGCAATCCATTTATCATTACCCTAACCATCTCTTCGTCCCACCAACCGATCCAACAATTACAGAACCAACTGCGGAACTGGTACCCGCGCTTGCAAACGCAATGCGGTCAATTAATATACAAGACGTTACGTCGCCAGAACCAATTGCGGCTTCGGAAAACCACCCACGAACCACTACGTAGGGGCATGTAATGGTTCGACATTTCCGGCCCCAACCCACATAAATGCTGTTGGCAAAAACCCCGGTAACCCTTTTACTCATTCCCACCTCCATGATGCCATTTTCCATAAACGGGGTGACAACCGGTTTTACATTAAATTACAACTTAACTTCAATGCGGATGCGTTTATTTACTGCTTACTGGATACGGGAGCAAGCATTTCCTTGTGCAACGCGACGGGAGGCGAAACTTTCTGGGCTTATGTAGCTGGTATAGCAGATTCGTGGCCGGTTACGCCGAAATCGCCGCTCCGCTTCATGATTTAACTAAACGTTGCAACACCACGAAAGGTAAAGGTATCCGGGGCACCGGTAAAAATTTAAAAATAACCTGGACAGAGGGCGCGGGCTCCGCGTTTAATAAATTAAAATCCGCTTTGACAACCTCTCCCGTTTTACGATCTCCCGACTTCACCAAACAGTTTATTATACAGTGCGACGCATCGAATTTGGCAATTGGCGCCGTTTTGGTACAAACCTTTGATGTTGATAACGACGAACATCCTATCGCGGTCACCTCCAGGAAATTAAGGGGCGCGGAAATCAATTACAGTACGACAGCAAAAAAAAATTTTTGGCCGTAGTCTTTGCAGTGGGAAAATTCAGACATTACGTGGATGGTTATAATTTCAAAATCCAGACGGACCACTCAGCTCTAATTTGGTTATTCCGCCAACAAAATCTTTCTGGACGGTTGTCTCGATGGTTGTTGAAATTACAGCAATTTGATTTCGAACTGGTACATGTTAAGGGTAAATGCAATGTTGTCCCTGACGCTCTTAGCAGAATAAATAATGAGGTTAATCTGGTTGACTTTCCGGTGGATCCAAACGACACCTGGTACACAAACCTGCGCACCAAAATATCCCAATACCCAATAAGGTACGCACAATACAAGTTGGAACAAGACAAAATATTCGTAAGCAAACCCAACCAATCAAACGGCAGTAATTTCCCTTGGCAGTTGATAGTCCCACCCACGGCACGTAATGCAGTTTTTGAAGAATGCCACGATTCACCTTTGGCCGCTCATCTGGGCACCCGAAAAACTTTACGCCGAATCCTACAGAAATATTATTGGCCAGGCGTTGCTCGCGACGTGGAAAAATACGTAAAAAACTGCACCATCTGTAAAACATGTAAGCCGCATGGTAGGGCACACGGGTTAATTGGTGAATATAGACGCTGTTCCAGACCATTTCAATTAATTTCATTGGACCTTATGGGCCCCCTTTGCAAATCCTCTCCCGGAGGAAAGTCATATTTACTTGTCGTTGTAGACTTCTTCACTAAATTTGCTTCATTATTTCCTTTAAGAACCGCAACCGCCAAACAAGTCACTGACAAGCTGGAAAACGCATTTTTCCTTCAATACGGTATCCCAGAGATAATCATCACGGATAACGGACCACAATTTATATCAAAAGAATTCCGCCGGCTGCTTGAAAAATATAAGGTCCCGAAACTCTGGTATAACTGCCTATACCACCCCCAGAACAATTTCACCGAACGATGGAACCGCACCATCGGTGGCATGCTAAGGGCATATATCAAAGACAATCACCGTAAGTGGGATGCGCACATCAACGAGATAACAGCTGTCTTACGATCCGCAGTTAATGAGGTAACCGAATACACGCCGTTCTTCCTAAATCGCGGCCGGGAATTTATTTCCTCGGGTTCCGACCATGCCCTTTTTAATAATCACGCTGAAAATCCTACCCCTCCGGTTCAATATGCGAAGGGTTTGCAATGCTTACAAAAAACCTTCGAAGAGGTAGAATGGCGGATAAGATCCGCATACGAAAAAAATAAAAAGTATTACGACCGACACCGCAAACCACTACATTTCAAGATGGGCGACGCGGTTTACAAACGGAACCATCCACACTCCAACGCAGCAACGGGGTTTTGCGCCAAACTACACCCAAAATATGAAAATTGTACAATAATTGGTAAACGCTCCGACCTGGTGTACGAACTCCAAAACGCACATGGAAATTTTGTGGGCACATACCACGTCAAGGATTTACACGCCTAACTGTATACACTACACCATCCTTTATTATTTGCAAAGGGAACATTTAAATCATAACTGATTTTGCTTTATAGTTATACACACGCAAATCTTGCTTACATTTTTTATCTTTTTATCGTATTAAAATTTTTTCTCCCGTCAACAAAACTATCGCACGCCGTTCAAACCCGCTTCACTTTACCATTCCAAAAATATTTTGTTAACATTTTATCAGTACCAACGTATAGGCTCACCAGTTCTCCTGGTCACTGTATAAATAGGCACGAGTATGGGTTTACCGGCTTATCCGGTCACCATTCCAAAAATATTTTGTTAACATTTTATCAGTACCAACGTATAGGCTCACCAGTTTCCCTGGTCACTGTACGAATAGGCACGAGTATGGGTTCACCGGCTTATCCGGTCACCATGCGTATAAGAAAAAAAAGAAAAGATTTGTTCCACAAGGATCAAAAAATTTTTTTTTATATTTTTTTTTCTCGTGCTGGTAGGTGAATGTAACGCCACGACGAACCACCCCGTTTTTTCGCCGTGGTGCTACAAATTTTATCACTTTATTTTTTTTTTTTTATATATATAGCCCTTTTTTTTTTTTTATATAAAAATTAAAAAGAGAAATTAAAAAATAAGGTTAATCTCGAAAGATCGGGAACACGGATATTGCGTGCGACGGCGGGGAACAAGAAAAAATTTAATTAAAGTAAAAGAAAAAAAAAAGAAAAAAAAATTAGGGAGTCAAGTTCAGGCTCCGGTCAACAAAGGCCGTTTAGTAAAAAAAAAAAAAAAAAAATAAAAAGAAATAAAAAAAAAACGTTTAGATTTAAGTCAAATAAAAATTAGAGAAAAATAAAATATAATTAAAAGATAAAAAAAAAAAAATTAAAAGAAATTAAAAGTTTAGAATTATGTTAAGTGTCAAGTTACATTAAAACAGAAATAAAAATTATTAATAATAAAAATAGAAAAAAAGAAATAATAAAAATTAGAGAAAAATATAATATAATTAAAAGATAAAAAAAAAATTAAAAGAAATTAAAAGTTTAGAATTAAGTGTCAAGTTACATTAAAACAGAAATAAAAATTATTAATAATAAAAATAGAAAAAAAGAAATAATAAAAATTAGAGAAAAATAAAATATAATTAAAAGATAAAAAAAAAATTAAAAGAAATTAAAAGTTTAGAATTAAGTGTCAAGTTACATTAAAACAGGAATAAAAATTATTGATAATAAAAATAAAAAAAAAAAAAAAGAAATTTAATGGAAATAAAATAATAAATAAAAAATAACATATATAAAAAAAAAAGTAATAAAAATATTAGTTAGTGGAACACTCCACCCCTGAACCAGGTGGACCGCTACACGTCTATGTTGTTATTGTTATCCGTTGGTTGCGTTGAGGTGGTGATATCTATGACGTTTTCAACAGGATTTGCAATGTATATAGCTAAAATATAAATAAAGTTTTAGTTTGTAGTTTTGTATAAATAATTTATTTGATAAATAGAAATAATTTGTAACAAAATATTTCTTATCATTTTTGAATTACATTCAGATGTAAGTTCCTCCGTATCTTGACTATTAAATATATCTGCAAAAATAAAGTATTCAGACAAAATTTAATTGTTTTCAACGAAGGTATACATTCGTATGTAGTCATTAGTGTTTCAAACATGAATGCTAATCTATTTAAGTAAAACTCTATTGTACATTTTGGAAAAAAAATCCATTATGTGTAGCAAAGACACACTCATTTTTTAAATATAATTAGTAAAGTTTTATATTTTAAGGTATTTAAAATAAAAAAAGATTAGCATTCAATTCGAGACCAATTCATATGTTATGATATGCTTTAATTTACCATTTGCAGACCCAGGTATTCTAGTGTACTGCTATATTTGATTGATGAGAGCTAAAATGAATATATGAAAAAGGTTGTTGCAATTATATTATATTTTATAATAAGATCAAATTTCTTAATTTAAATATATTTATATTAAAATTTCATTTACCAAGCGGAGGCAGTGTTGTTAATTTTCTTGCATTATTTGTTGGTGAAAGACATATTTTTTTTGATTGGCTATTGGTTTGCATCACGTTTATTTTAACTTTTAATACATCATCCATTTGTTTTTTTTTGATTGCGTTTCATTTTTTTAGTTCTATTTAATTTATTACTTGTTAATTATGATTTAGAGATGATATTCACTATGTAATATTGGAATAAGAACATTATTTGTATTTGAATCCGGTAATCTAATATATTTGAAAAGTATATTTTCTATATCAAACTCTTCAATCTTTTCCGATAAATTAGATGTGCTGATTATTCCTAACGAAACCATTGAATTAAATGGCATTTCAAAAAATGGATCAATTTTTTGATATCGATAGCCTCTTATGATAGTCTTAAAATTATTATAATGGAATGATTGTGCTATAATCGGCACATTTCCACTCTCAGTTTTAACACAACAGCAGTTGTTTGGAACTTTACCAGTAAGACTATAGTTTTTGAAATTGTATTTCTGGGAATTTGAAGATTTTGATGAATTAATTGCATTGGATTGTATATATTTATTAGTTTTCTGGTTTTTTATTTTGGATTCTTCTTGCTGTCTGTTATAAATTTGTTGTAAAATCTTGTTCGGTTTTCTGATCTTCTTTTTCAACATTTGCATGTAATTTTCAAATTTGTATGCAGAAAATGTGTAAATCGGCCCATATTGTTCGACACAATCAGATATGTGTAACAAACCATGGACATTAAAGCTAATTGTTTGTTCTCCATAAAGTGGACCAAAATATTTTAAAAAAATCTATCAACATGCTTTTTGCACAAATTGAGTTATTTTTAATGTTCTCAGCCATATTTAATAATCGGTATGAACAATGCAATAATAAAAAATGGTAATACAAATCGTCATTTACTATATTTTTTAAAACTATTATACCGGTGTATAGTATGAACTGTCTGAATTCTGAAGCTTTCCATCTACTAACTTCAGTAAATGTTCTTGGTTTTCGTGCAAAATCTGATGGTATAAAGCCAACTAGTGATAATAATTTTTTATTAAGGTCGTCGAGAGATGTTTGCCTAAGATGACACTTCGAACCTGTTCCACTAATAAATACCAACATTTTTTTAACCACACCCAAATCTATTAAGTGCATTGGATCTAAAGGAAATTGGGATACCATTCCAATACCGGCGGTTTCAAGGGTGTGCTGCTTGTTCCAATACTGTTTGCTATGGTGGAGAATACATTTTCTTTCGATAAAGCTTAAATCCGTTCTTGGTACTCCAGATGTGATTGAATATACTACACGCCTATTCAAATTCGCGCCAACTTGACAGCACTTTGCAACCATGGTGACTTTGATGTGACACTGTTCCAGTTATAAATGCTCTAGCTGGTGTATCACAGCAGAAAAATCTGATTTTAATGATAAATTTTTTTCATTCCATTTAAAACCATCACTCGACAATATTTTATATTCTTCTATAAATTCTTTTAAAAACCTATCGGAATCGTTAGGTTTTTTATATCCACTATAGGCTCCAATCAAAAACGGGTTACTAAAAGTGTCTACCAACACGCCTAATATAGGCCAAACACATAATCCTGATGACTTCGCTAAGGGTAATCCATCAATACCAATATCAATATATAGCATATTTGATTTCAATGTTTTGAAGATATCGCATTGCTTAAAAACAATATTTAGAGCATTTTCTAAACCAAAATGGTAATATTCACCTTGTCCTATTTTATTGGTCTCTATTACTTTCCTAGGTGTACACAGCGTTGACCTGGGATCCGTTAAAACTTTTAAACCCTCTGTTTTTAATATGCACAGCAATTCTCCAAATGCTTTATGACTTATACCATTTTTGATCGACCAATTTGATAATTTCGACTCCAAGGTATCGCCAATATTTGTTGGTATATCATTATCATTATCATTATCATTATCATTATCATTATCATTATCATTATCATTATCATTATCATTATCATTATCATTATCATTATCATTATCATTATCATTATCATTATCATTATCATTATCATTATCATTATCATTATCATTATCATTATCATTATCATTATCATTATCATTATCATTATCATTATCATTATCATTATCATTATCATTATCATTATCATTATCATTATCATTATCATTATCATTATCATTATCATTATCATTATCATTATCATTATCATTATCATTATCATTATCATTATCATTATCATTATCATTATCATTATCATTATCATTATCATTATCATTATCATTATCATTATCATTATCATTATCATTATCATTATCATTATCATTATCATTATCATTATCATTATCATTATCATTATCATTATCATTATCATTATCATTATCATTATCATTATCATTATCATTATCATTATCTTTATCATTATCATTATCATTATCATTATCATTATCATTATCATTATCATTATCATTATCATTATCATTATCATTATCATTATCATTATCATTATCATTATCATTATCATTATCATTATCATTATCATTATCATTATCATTATCATTATCATTATCATTATCATTATCATTATCATTATCATTATCATTATCATTATCATTATCATTATCATTATCATTATCATTATCATTATCATTATCATTATCATTATCATTATCATTATCATTATCATTATCATTATCATTATCATTATCATTATCATTATCATTATCATTATCATTATCATTATCATTATCATTATCATCATTATGTCCTTTCGCATTGTTATCAGCAAAATGCTTACTTTCATCTTCCTCAATTTCCTCAGAATTATCCAACGTTAATAAAACTTTTTGTTTATTTCGTACTAATCGACGAAAATGTCTTTTACTGATTCCAACTATTTTATCACTAATTTCAAATATATATCAATTTCTAAATGACTATATTATGGATTTGGTACGTTCTTCAATTGAATAAAAAAAAAAAAAAATCCAAAACAAAATTTTTTTAGTATTGCTATCAAGAAAATTATTGATAAATTCTATAAATATTAATTTGATTTTAGTAGTTAAAAACTTAAAAAAAAAATATCACAGACTTTTTTTTCTTTTCTTAATTTTATTGTATTTTGTTTAAATTTAATTTAATTAAATTTTTGTTGTTGTTTTGTTTGCTATTATTATAAAACAAAAACATAAATTTTATAACACGAAATATTAATATTAAAAAAAAAAAGAAGAAACGCAATTAAAAAAAAAATAATATAGACAAGACAGCATGGCGAAATATACGAAAATATATTATAAAATATGAATAGAATTTATAAAAAAAAAATGCACCATAAAATTTTCATTGTAATTATTATTTACTAATTATTGACTTATTTACTAATTAATATCAATTTAAATTTTAAATATTCATAAATTAATGGTTAACACTTACCTTATTTGCAAATACAATCCAGGAAAAATTAATTTTTTATGCTAATTGATTTTAGAATATTTTTTTAGATACGGACGGTGATTAATTTAACTTGATTGATGAATGAATGAATAATAAAAATGAATGTAAATTGTCACAGCCGAATACACAAATGCGTGCGATACGAATGCGAAAAAAACGAAATTTTACGATGCATACGAGAGAGCGCTGCTGTGCTGATATTTCTTTTTTAAATGAACAAAAAAAACCTGCATCGTCAACCATACAAACGAAATTATTCGGATACACATTCTACCGTAAGTATTTCTTTGAATGTACTTCTGCATGCATTCTGAAGGCATTCTTTGGAATATATAAAAACGAAGTGAGTTCGTTTGGCTTCGAGAACACCTTCTGAATACCTTCTTCGAGAAGTACTTCTATTTTCACTGACTGGGTATATAAATATGAAAAAAATCAAAACAGAACGTGTTTAAATGTTTTTATCATTTTTCATTTTCTCTATATTCTCCTTCTAAACAATAATATCTTTATAAAGAAGTGTGTGTGTTTCTTTAAATGTCTGTGATATTTTTAAAATGTAGCAAAATAGTTTTAGGTCCATATTCGTTCTTCCTATCTTTTAACATACTCTAGTTCTTTTTTGCTTTAAGATCCTATGCATTAATAATATACCTATATACCTATGTTATATATACTTATATTTATTATATATTTAATGCACCAATTTCATAAAACATCAATTATGCATATATTTATAAATAAACAAACGAATTGTATTGCAATGCAACGTCGACAAAACCATAAGACCAAGACATATGGAAATAGCGATATGGTATGTTTGAACCTAACAAACTTGATGTGTTTTTACGTCATCAAGGGAACCACGGGATACGAGAGTGGAGCTCTTTTGCATATATGTTTGTGTTTCATTGTGAATGGTAACTATATATTTACTGGTTCACTGGGATCACACAATGCTTAATCTACAAAATATTTATATATGTACAACTATATATTTATTGAATTCTCATGAGTTGATATCCGTACATAAGCAAAAAACACCACAGGAAAGCATAAGCAAAAAACACCACAGGAAATTATTATGATTAATATACTTGAATAATAAAATCACCAAATCGTGCCTACGTCACGATGCCACTTCTACGACAACACCCATTTTTACAACAATTTACACACGACACTAATTAATAAGACAAAAAGTTAATTATAAAATGCTACAACCATCAAACACCATTTGGAGGGGTTCTTGGTAAAGGAAAAACTTTGATGGAAACATCATCGAACTCATAAAATAAATTCAACCAAACGAAGAGTTAGAGATTGGTAGTGAAACAAGAAAGTTGAATATTATAATTGTATTAAGAATAAAAAGAAGTTTAAAATATTAATAATAAAAAGAAGTAAAAACAAACAAGTTTGTTAAATAGTGTAAGAATAATGTAAAATAAAAAGTATAATAGTTAAAATTGTTCAAAATCAGCCATAAAGACAACGAATGATTCAACTGAATTCCAGACATCTAGCAGCCAACATAACTATCAACATTACCGCAAGCAGTAAACATTAATTCTAAAAGATAATAAGGTATTTTAAGTATTTTAAGTATTTTAAGTATTTTAAGTGAACATAAGTGAAAATCAATAAACAAAGTTTGGGTGAATAATTAATTCACTGTATACAATTGTGTTAATCCATGTCTCTTGAAGAAAATAGTTCATACTTTATTATGTCTGTTGGAAAACCCACTCGGAGCACTGACAAGTTGTCAAAAGTTTTAACATATGTTATATTCTATCAAATATTCGGAAGGTAATACCACGTCTGTACCGGTTTTAACAACATAGGTTTTGCAAGCCGTACAGTTTAATTTGGGAAGCATCTTAAAGATCAGATAATACGTAGTAGAATTCTCTAATGAGCCCATGTCACCACTGAAATAGTCGACAAGATTAATGTCGTCTAAATCAACCTCTTCCATTATAGATGAATCGAAAGTCATCAAATCATCAATATCTTGTTCCAAATTACTTTGTGTGTCTCTTATTGGTGGCTTATCAATGTCACAATCTATTAAAGTTGGTCCGTCAACAACTCCACAATTCGAAAATTTAGCATCAGATAAAAGCTTCATTCCCATCAAGCGTGCTACTATAAAACTAAATTCCAATACTGATGGGTTAATATTATTTCCATTTTTTGCTCTCACTTGTGAAAAAAAATGTTCCAGGGGATCTTGATTTAAATAAGATGTTTTTAAAGAGCAATAACGCTCAGAAAACCAGTCATTAGCTAAATCCATTACTCCATTTACGGTTTGTATCAAACCATCGAAGCAATAAACGGATGCCGCTCTACCTTTCTTAGGAATAATTTTAATATTTTTTAAAAATAATTGGAAACTTTCCAGTTTTTTGTAGGAACAATTGCCTCTTTGCAATAACGATTTGAAACTATCTGTGTTGGTATCAAATTTTGAATTTAGTGAATCAAATGCATCGTTACATTCTTTTAAAAACATGCATGTAGAAAAGGAAAAACTTGAATGTGATCTATCAAATAACCCTAGCTTGTCTGCTGTAAGTATTCCGGGTGCGCAACTGTTACTAAATAGTTGCATAGCTAGACTTACTATGTTATCCCTAATTTTGAATAACATCCTCTGTTATACGAACCCTGATCACAAGTTATTGCGCGAACCTTAAATCCCAATTGCGAATACAATTTTATATTTTGTGTTAACAGTTCCCACAATGTATTCGATGCAATTGCATTTTCGCATACTACATAATTCAATACGTATTTCCAATTATCATATAATCCGCAAATCATGAAAAACAAATATTTCTTACCTAATATAGGTTCTTTTCCTAAAGTTCCCATATCCACAAATCCCATAATCTCATCCAAAAATTGATTATATTTTAAATCCGTTCTAATACGTATGGCATAAAATAATAGTATAGAGTCTCTGGAGGTATTGTTAATAGATGCGCTAATAAGCTTTAATTGATCTATGACACACGCATTGATACCTGGGTGAATTTGTCGTAATGGCGCCCAACGATAGATAGACGATTTAGCAGGTAAATTGAATTTTAAACAGTTTCGCATAAAGGCATAAGTTGCATTTGATTTATATTGTATGCTTCTGATCGTTTGATAATTTAATTTCTTTTGTAGGTACATTTTAGCAAATTCTTTGGCTTGTATACTAATATGATTTTGATTATCAATTGTATCATCCAAATTCATACAATGATTTTTATTAATTTTCTTTCTCAAGCGGTTAATCAATAAAGCCTGCTTGTTAATAATATTATTTTTTAATGCGACACGTTTTTTTAAATGTCTTAAAGAATTTGTTGTATTTTTAACTATTTTTACATAATATTGCAAGTTTGTTGCCGTTTTTAAGCAATTTTTACAAAGTGGATCATTATTATTAGTATGACATGGTCACATTCCTTGAAAATTGCTCAAACTCTTCAAAAGTAATATCAACTTGTTGAATTAAATTACGGGATCTTGGACCGAGATATGTTTTAGGATTATTACATTTAGGATTACTACATACTACATCAAATATCGTTTGCCAGTATAATTAGAAGCAAAGTGCTTATCACACACAACACTTTTATTTTTAATATCTTTTTCCTTTAAATTTAACTTTGTCAGCCAAATGTTAGAAAGGGGTGAATTCTTAAGAGGAAATTTAAATAATCTGCACTCAGGTTTTTTCCGTTTATTTGTTGAACATGTCTAACCAAATTATCAGATAAACAACAATTGAACGCAAATTTCAGAAAAGTCAAATAAAAAATGTACAACAAAAACAAGTAACAGGCTTGTTTGCTTTGAAAAAGCAATTGGTTTTGGTTGCTTTGAAAAAAGCTGTTGGTTATTATTGGAAAAATAAATGTTTGATGTTAAAAAAATTAAATTACTTTAAATTTAAATTTATGGAAAAAAATTAGTTAATGTAAAATTAGAATATATTAAAAGTAAAAAATTTCGGGAAACTAATTATAATAGAATAAACAAATACAAAAAGAGTTAAGTGAATTGATAATAATATTAATTGAAATTTGAATAATAATATAAAACAATGGGATATTATTGCAAAGAGCGATGATAAATAAATGGATGAATGAAAATAAAATTTCTATATCCAATATTTTTTTTGTTTATATTTTGATTTAGAATTAAAATCACACCATACATTCAGAAAATATATGATTTTGAAACTGTTGGCAGTATTATTATATTATTATTATAATAATACTATTATATTTTGTTGTATTCTAGCATTCCCCATATGTGTATCAATATTTCAACATAGGAATATGTAAAGAAATATTTCATTTTGCTAACAAATATTTTATATATACAGGGTGTTGCAATTATTTCTTGTATTGTATTTCTTTCTATTTCAAATATATTTGGAACATTAAAAAAATTTAAATCATGATTAATTGAGGCCGACAAAATGTAAATGAATAAAAAAGAAGAAACAACCACCGATTTGATCATTAGTGTATATGAATACCCCTAAACAAAAAGCAGCAACATTAGGATTTAACGATTTTATATAAATGAAGCAGTCCACAAAGACATGAAAAATGTAAATAATCTTATTTATCTGGTAATATTTTTCTTACTCTGTCGAGTATGCTCGATAATTTTTGATGTTCGCCATTTTTCACTTTTCTGATGTCATTCTGAGTTTTTGTTTTATTGTGCTTATGTTTATTATGGTTTATTATTCATTGAAAAAATAAACAAAAAATAGTCGTGTTGTTTTGATTATATGTTTGTTATTAATAATAAATTAATTAATCGTTTAATAATTATTAAAATAATTTTATTAAGACAATTTGATCTAATCAAAATTAAGAGCAAGAATGTATTTTAGAATTAAGTATTTAAGTAAAATGTTACAAGAAGAAAAAATCAAAAACAGAAAAATAATAAAAACAATTACATAGTAAAATATAAATTTCCCATTGCAGATTATTAATCATTTTTAAAATATTGATTAAAATATTTAATTCGAATTTATATGAAATATAAAAGATAAAATTCATATTTCTATACCGCATATTAAAATTTTGTCACTCAGAGTGACGTCATACGAATACCTATTCTTGAAATTGTGAGTGTAGTTTTTGCGTGTGATTTCATACTTAAATGCTGAGTCTACTATTTTGTAAGCGCAAAGATATTTGCGTGTGATTTTATATGAAAAATGTACAATAACAAATAAAAAAAAAGTATTTTCAATCTTTTTATAATTATAAAATAGAAAATAAAAAAAATTATCACCAAAGAGATATTAGAAATAATAGATTATATAATATCGTATTATTGAAAATATGACATACAATATCATATTATAATTTTTTTTTATATATATAGCGTATGTATTAATAATAACAAACTCTACTCATTCTCGTGAGTGATTCATTAATTTTATTATAAGGCTTGTTCATAAACTCTACGATTTAAGCTATTCACCTCAAAACGGGTTCATTTACTCTTTTCGATTGATACTTTTCATACAAAAATGGCCGATATTTCTTCTACAATTCGCACAGAAAATTTTACCGATTGAATTGCATAAAATATATTTTTTTCGATGCATGTGTAATATATAACCAAACAAACCATACAAAATTTACACATACACATGTAATATATGTATATACACAAAAAATATATTTTTATTGAATAAAACAGCGTTCAGTTACTATCATTTTTTTAAGTAATTTATAAAAAACCGTATAATGCGTAAAATGTGTAAATGAACAAGGCAATATATTTTGTATATGTCTTCATTTATACAACAAAAATGAGTGATTTCACACAATATTTGAGTCTGAGGTGAATAAAATATGCGTATGGTAATCAAGAATACAAAATCGTATACGCAAAGTTGCGTATACGCTTCTCTGGCAGACGCAAAGTTGCGTACACTCAATTTTGCGTCTGATTGAAGAATGTAGCCCCAGCTGTCAAGCATACCTATGGTCTTTATACCACGGGTACGTATAGTGCTTATAGATTTCTATTGCTGAAATTTTCTTTTTTTACAACAACAATGACTCTGATACAAATGAAATGATGATGTTTATTTTCTAAATATATAAAACACGCACAAAAAAAAATAAAAACAAAATTTTTTGTTGTTTTTTTAATTTCCTTCTGTGTGTGTAGTTTAAATATATACATTTTTTGTTATATTTTTCTTAAGTAATGCTTTTCATGAAATGCCGACGGCAGACGACGGCAAATGTCAAATTGAAAATACATGCATTTCAATGGCGGTGCTTTTTATGAATATTGGACGGCGGACTGACGGCGGACTTTCTTTCTTCTATTGCCGTCGGCTGACCGTTGTCCAATATTCATTTTTCATTTTATTTACATTTTATTTAATTTTTATGATTTAATTTCATAATAATAAAATATCCAGTTAATTTACAAACTAATAAAAAATGGAATTATTTAGCAGCAATTGGTATTTATTATTAAATTTCGGTTTTTTTATCCAGGAAAAATAAATTTCAGAAAAAGCACATTTTTTTTTATATCACAAATATCATATTTGTGATAAATAAAATATTTTCATAGAAATCGAGGCTTTACATTGCAAATCACCTTCATGTATGGAATATGAATATCACACATGAAATTTTTCGGTATTGTATCGTATTATGCTATACCACATATATTATGCCTTATGAGTTATGACGTACCACGACTTATATATACATTAATTTGACTTTATAAATGTAACAAATTTATATTTTTATTAGAATAATCAATAATCCTTAAAATTTAATATGTAATGATAATAGAATATTAGAATTTTAGAATCAATTATAAATTTTCTATTTATAAATAAAATAGCTGAAAAATATTTATACCATTATATCACAAAAAAATAAACTACCAGATATATTATTATATATAGGCAGCATGGACAAATCGCATTTAAAAAATTCGTGCCTCCGATTTTCTGAAATAATTTTAAAAGGAACTCACACAACTATCCACTATATATACATATACAAAACAAAAATACAAAACAAATACAAGTTCTACCGCTATAGTGCTATGTGACTTATTCTATTTTGTTTTGTGTCCATTTCCTTCTATTATTTGTAAATATGTAATCATACATTTTATCATTTGTGTGTTTTTTTGTTTATTATATTTTTTGTATAATAATCTCGCATCGTCTTTTTAAATCAATTTTTGTACCTATATAGAAATATTAACAAATATGGTAGCAATATGTCTATACTATATCTTGAAATTAAAAAGTTGCTATTATTTTAATTATTAACAAAAAATATAATTATTTTAATTTTTAAATGCAAATAAAATAATATTTTATTTAATACATAATTTATTATTCTATCTTCTATACCAATATTTAGATTGTACTGTTTAATATTATATTTAAATTATATTAATGAATTAATAACTAAATAAAGGTTTATTTTATTTTTATTTAAAAAATTATATTTATATGCTAATCCAAAACATATGATAAATTTGATTTATTTTGTTATTAAAAATTATTAAATATTATATTGATAATAAAAGGAATGGGTTAAATTTATTGGACCTCTGTAATTGCAAAATCAAATGAAAATATTAATTTATTAATTTGGTTTTTATAAAATTTGAGCCACCACAATTGAAACTATTTATAATGTTTATTATAAATTCACATTAGTTTAATATTTAAATAATTTGACAATTAAACATAAACAATATGACTAAAAAAAATAGAAATCTTATAATTCACTGATTCTTCATAGCTAACAAATGATAGAACATTAATTACATGCCCATTTCAAAATAGAATAGTTGTAAAGATTTGCTTACCGAAGGAGTTAATAATTAACTACCATTAATTAATAATAATAATTTCAATTAATTAATGTTATTTTCATTATTATTAAATTAATTAATTGTATTATTAATTATTTAATGCTGTTTTAATTAAAAAAATTAATTAATGAATAATTTAATTATTATACTGTGGACGTGTTTAATAAAATTTTTGTTGTTTAATAAATTATTACACTATTAATTTCTTTTATTATTCCGAGTTATTTAATTCAGTTGAATTCAAGTAACACTAATTATACATTTTTAACATTCCATATAAATACAAAATAAAATAATTTAATAATTTTACAATTCACTAATTTGAGTCGCACTGCCTGCTTCGTGGTTACGTCTGGACTGCCTGGCATAATAAAATATGACCAGTGTGTACCATGTATGTGTTTTTGTAAATCGCCTGCCGTCGCACGTTCTAACAGTGCTTTTCCTGCAGCGATTCCAGTGACAAATATTGTACTAAAATATTGTACTAGAATCACTGCAGGGACGGCAGACGATTGATCGCCACAGTACTCCCCCGCCAGTAAACGTGAAGCGTTTACGCTATACCAACCGTAAAAAAAAAACGAAAACAATGTCGCTGAGCCAAAGGGTCGACAGTTTACTCGCTACACGTGGTGATACCTTGCAGGGGGTTTGACCACCCTGCCGAAACGGGTAATTATAGGTTGAGTTCGGGTACGAGGTCTGGAAGAAGTTTGAAATACTACAGACCGGGGTTTCGTTGGTATCACCGTATTCGTCATTACCGGAGTGGTAGAAGAAAGGGGTTGTTGCACCGTTTCCGAGAGAGGCTCAGAACAGGTGGCGTAGCATGGCTTAAGGCGGTCGATTGAAATATTGACCGCCTTCGTTCCACGTAGCAAGGTATAGTACTTGTCCGTACGCTTAACTACCTGGAACGGTCCTTCGTAGGGGGGTTGGAGCGATTTCCGTACCGCGTCGGTACGAACGAAAACATGAGAACACTTAGGGAGCTCCTTGAAAATGAACACATTCTTTTTAGCGTGCCGTGTAGGCGGGACAGGTCTAATATGTTCGAAGTGTTCTCGAAGTCCGCGAACATAGTCGGTGCGATCTAATGGTCTGTTGGGGGCTTGAAGCAGGTCATACGGCAGGCGGAGATTTTGGCCGTATACCATTTCGGCAACAGTGGTGTTGAAATCCTCCAAGGGTCGTGAACGTAATCCAAGAAGGATGAATGGTAATTCACGAGTCCACTGATTACCAGCGCGGCACATAATCGACGCTTTTAAAGTGCGGTGCCAGCGCTCGATTCGTCCGTTGGCCTTTGGGTTATAGGCGGTGGTTCGCCTACGTTGTGTGCCTAGTAGCTGGAAAAATTCTTCGGCCAGTTCTGATTCGAACTGGGAACCTTGATCAGTTACGATCGATGCGGGAGTACCGAATCGTGGGATCCACTCCCGGAGTATGGCGTTTGCTACCGTTTCGGCACGGATGTCCATGATGGGAAATGCTTCGGGCCAACCAGTGAAACGATCTATGATCGTTAGGACATATCGATACCCCTCTGACGGTGGCAGAGGGCCCACTATATCGATATGGAGATCTTGAAAACGTTGTGTTACAGGCAAAAAATTTCCAATAGGGCTTTGGGTGTGGCGACTGACTTTCGAACGTTGACAGGGGATACACGCTCGCGCCCAATCTCGGGCGTCCCTGTTTATAGAGGTCCACACATATTTTTGCCTGATAATATTTACCGTTGCACGAATTCCGGGGTGTGAAAGATTGTGTACAGAATTGAAAACGGGAATTCTGAATCTTTCGGGAATGTAGGGTCTTGCGACACCAGTTGAGATGTCGCAATATACGAGTGCATCGGTACCGGATACGGGTAATTTAATGAAGTCTAAAGATTTTGAAGTCTTTAGTAGCTCAGCGAGTTCAGCGTCATTAGATTGCGCACGGGCGACGTCATCGTAGTTAACGGACTGGCCTAGGCTAACCTCACTTACCCGAGATAGCGCATCCGCAACTACATTGTCTTTACCCGCCAAGTGACGGATGTCGGTCGTATATTGACCTATAAGATCAATGTGTCGAAGTTGACGTGGGGAGGCTTTGTCCGACTTCTGATTGAAGGCAAACGTTAGTGGTTTGTGGTCCGTGTAGATCGTAAACTGCCGACCCTCCAACATATGTCGGAAATGCCGGACAGCGGAATACATAGCCAGTAATTCGCGATCGTACGCACTATATCTTTTTTGGGCGGCATTGAGGCCCTTTGAAAAAAAACCCAGTGGTTGCACCACATTATTATAGGTTTGGTGAAGCGCAGCGCCCATTGCGACGTCAGAAGCGTCGACGACAACGGATAACGCGGACTGAGGAGACGGAAATGCCAGTACAGTAGCGCGACACAGTTGTTGCTTACAGCGTTCGAAGGCAGCAAGCGAAATATCGGTCCAAGGGATGGTACTTTTATCATTTTTTCGCTTTGAGCCGTTGAGAAACCCATTCAAGAGGGATTGGGCATCGGCCGCGCCTGGAATGAATCGGCGGTAAAAATTAACGATGCCAAGGAATCGTCTGAGATCCTTGACGGTTTTGGGAGGCTCGTAATTCCTGATTGATTTTACACGGTCGTCCAGGGGACGAATACCATTTTGGTCAACTTGGTGGCCAAGGAATGTGACTTTCGGTTTGGAAAAGTCGCATTTGGATTCGTTGATGACTAGATTGCATTTCTGCAATCTTTCCCGCACCAACGAGAGATGTAACTTATGTTCGGACTCGCACTTAGACGCGACTAACACGTCGTCTATGTACGCGAAACAAAAGTCGAATTCACGGAGTACGTGGTGGATGTAACGTTGAAACGTTTGCGCGGCGTTGCGCAAACCGAATGTCATCCTGGTGAATTCAAATAACCCAAATGGAGTACAGATGGCTGTCTTCGGAATGTGTTCCGACTCCACGGGTATTTGGTGATATGCTCGTTCCAAATCTATTGTAGAAAAGAATGTGCAACCATCCAGTTGCTGCGCGAAATCTTGGATGTGCGGGATAGGGTATTTATCCGGCACAGTTTGCGCGTTAAGAGCACGATAGTCGCCGCAGGGTCTCCATTCCCCGTTCTTTTTAAGGACCATGTGGAGTGGTGAAGACCAAGGACTGCTTGAAGGGCGACAAATACCTTGCTGCATAAGGAAATTGAATTCCTTTTTTGCAGCTTGCAATTTTTGGGGGTCTAAGCGCCGCGGTTTAGCGCATGTTGGTGGTCCCCTAGTGACAATGTGATGAGTTACCACATTATTGTCACCAGGCAGTTTGGCAGCACGGGCTGCGGACTTGGAAGTATCCGCTTGAATAGATGGAAGCGCGGGTTTATTATGGTCATTCAGGATTGCGAGGGCAGATGATGGACCATGAATAACCATTCCCGTTTGGGAAGATACTGTCGTCAAGGGATCGACAAGACGCTTCCGTTTGATATCAACTAGAAGACCGAATTTTCTAAGAAAATCGGCTCCTAGGATGGGCTCGTTAACGTCGGCAATAACGAATTTCCATGGGAAAACTCGTCGTAAACCCAACGTTATTTCGATAGATCGTGTTCCGAATGTGCTAATAACCGTCTTATTAGCGGCCGTTAATCGGAAACTTCTATCGAGATGGGGTCTGTCAACGAGGCGTGGAGGTACCACTGAAATATCAGCACCCGTGTCAATCAGGAAATGATACTGAGAAAGTTTGTCATAAATAAAAAGGCGGCCAGATGTTTCCTCAGTCGTAATTGTGGCCGTACACTGCGACTGAACATCTAGTTTTTTTGGCTGGAGACGTAATTGCAGGGCTTACGGCAATTTTCAGCCTGCGCACCAAACTTTTGATGGAAAAAGCAGATATTGGATTTTTTGGACCCAGATTGCGAGCGATTCCGAGAATTACTGCGGAATCGTGCACGTGTATTGGAACGATGGCGTCTATCGGCGAATGCACCAGGAGTGTGAAATCGTTCCAATTGGTCCGTTAGAGCCCTGATCTGTTTTTCCATACGGGACAGTCGATCATCAGTAGAGGTGGACGAGGAATGTCCGAAGCTAGTACCCATTTGGACCGGAGGGGTTGAAGGAAAAGAAACGCTGGAGACCGCTGACGCGGGCATGGTCTCCATAATTTTATCGGCCAGAACGGCCAAACGGTCCAATCCTTCCTCACTTACGGCAAGGATTGATTGGACCTGGGATGGCAGGGCTTTTAAAAAAATGAGGCGTAGCGCGGGCTCGCCGAATTCGTTGCCTGCTAATGAGCGGATGCGACGGAGCCACTGACTGGGCACCTGGTCTCCCAGCCGCTGTCCTTCCAACAACTTTTGAAGTCGCAACTGCTGCGTTTCACCCAACCTATTTATCAAATTTTCTTTTATGTATTGATAACGGTTAATTACTGGCACGTTATTCAAAATGTCGCGGCACTTCCTCAACGTTGGGGGGTCCAACGCCGATACCACGTGCAAATACCTTTTGTTGTCATTGATAATACGCTCGGCAGCAAATTGTATCTCAATGGTGGTGAACCATGCCAGCGGATCATCGGTCCAGAACGGCACGGGCCGGACCGCGACTGATCCAACGTTATTTGCATTATCTGGCTGTGATTCACCTCCCGCATTAAGGACTGCCGGTCGCAGAATGTTATGACCGGCGCTTGTGCCCGGAATATGGGCGTCGAGCTTACCTTCGTCCTTCGACATTGTTACAAGCCAAAGGCAAGACAAAAAGACGAAGAAGCAAAAAAAACAATATAAATTTGCCTTTAAACCAATACACAAAAGCTCGCGCACTGTTAAATATTATATCGCAACCCGGCAATTCAATATGCAAGCGCATAGAATTGTTAAAACCAAAAAAAAAAAAACAAAAATTTTCCAAAGGAAAAGTAATAAAATAAAAAAATAAATATCCCGTACGATAAAGGAGAAGCACAAAAAAAAAATTAATTTATTATGTCTAATGAATTATTTGTTATTTCCAATGCAAAGCTGCGTGGGAGTGATGCGGTCGCGTATTGCGTGCGGTGGGATCACTGTATTTTTGTCTAAACAAAATGTTAAAATAAAGGGTGAATGAAGGTGAATGCAAGTAATATAGTATGAGAGTGCGTTTTAGTATGTTTTAATAGTGTTAGAATATATTAATATGTATTATGAATAGTACTTGGTAGTATATATGTAGTATAGAAGTGGTTAATGAATAATATATGTGCTAGCTATATGGAAGAAGCAACGTTAGTGCGACCGATATATTAGTATAAATTAAATCTACACTACTCTATTCTATATACATATGCAAATATCAGCACAGTACACTGATATGAATAAAAAAAAATTTTATATAAAAAAAATTAAATAAAAAAAATAAAATAAAAATTGCCCACAGTGACAGCAATATGTTCAGGCAAAGGAGAAAAATATTTAATTTTTATACAAGCAAATCAGCTCGTATACAGCAAACAAAAAATGTGTATACGTAACAAGGAAAAAAAAATATATGATTAAAAAATTTTTGTTTTATATGCACTTAGCTGGCGAAAAGGCTGCTTCCGGCTGGATGCCCGGTATTTTCGGATCCTTTTCTCTGCCCGTCGGGGTACACCTATCGCTATGTGCGCTGCTGTGTGTTTCTGGGAATGGTTTTTGTCGATGTGGCCTCGATGTGATGGGGTTGACACCAATGTAACCATTAATTACCAATTAGCCGGAATTATATATGGTTTTTTATATTGCTGGATGTAGTCACTGCAATTTTCTTTCGTCGGGGTCACCACTTGTGGACGTGTTTAATAAAATTTTTGTTGTTTAATAAATTATTACACTATTAATTTCTTTTATTATTCCGAGTTATTTAATTCAGTTGAATTCAAGTAACACTAATTATACATTTTTAACATTCCATATAAATACAAAATAAAATAATTTAATAATTTTACAATTCACTAATTTGAGTCGCACTGCCTGCTTCGTGGTTACGTCTGGACTGCCTGGCATAATAAAATATGACCAGTGTGTACCATGTATGTGTTTTTGTAAATCGCCTGCCGTCGCACGTTCTAACAGTGCTTTTCCTGCAGCGATTCCAGTGACAAATATTGTACTAAAATATTGTACTAGAATCACTGCAGGGACGGCAGACGATTGATCGCCACAATACTAAACAAGCAAAAGCGTTACAATTTGAAACATTATATTGATTACAGATAATAACGTATTATAATTACGGAACTGAAAATGATTAAGAAAACTATTTTAAGGCGATTGCGGTTCAATCCTTTACTTTGTTTTCGTTTATTCAATAATGCTATTGATTTGTCCAATATTACTTTTTTGGATAACCAATTGCTACACTTTCTTAATAGCATCAATATCAATTTATCTAAATAAAATATTCTATGGTCTATACAAATTTGCTCCTCACAAAACCAGTTACTATAATGCTTTGAATTCTGCGTTTCAGTCAAACACTCATCAATAATTTTTTGGTTTAAGCTTTTTATATGCGGTTCCTTTTCAAAGATCTTCTAAAAATTTCTATATGTACTTACTTCTTACTTCTGCGCGCCTACAACCTACAATTGGTTTTGGCGTCCATTAACAGCCTTCTCCAACCGGACCTATTTACCGCCAACGTCCGCCAGCCGGAAACGCCGAGGGCCCGAAGGTCCACTTCTACTTCGTCTTTCCACCTACCCCGCGGTCTTCCTACACTCCTAGATCCGCCCGGCTTACTGTCCAGCATTTTTGACGGTATACGATCGCCATCCATTCGTACCACATGACCAAACCACCTCAGGCGACCGATCTTAATGAACCGAACGATGTCAGGTTCGGTATATAATTTATATAGCTCGAAATCGAACCGCCTACGCCACCATCCCCTTTCCTTTGTCGGTCCAAAGATGAGGCGTAGTATTTTCTTTTCGAACCCTCCGAGTCGCCGTTCGGTGGCCTGTGTCATGCACCACGTTTCAGAACCGTAGGTCACAATTGGTCGAATCAGTGTTTGATATAGCTTTAGTTTCAATGTTTTACTCAATGTCTTCGAGAAGAACATCTTTCGCAAACCGTAAAAGGCCTTGTTTCTCGAAGCAATCCGGGATTGAACTTCCTCCGCTATATCGTTTTCGCTGTTTATGCTGCTTCCAAGGTAGCTAAACCTGTCCGCCGTTTCAAATTTGTTCTGACCAATTAATACGCTTTGATGTTGTGCCATAAACCTACTGTTCGTTGGTGCGATCATATACTTGGTTTTCTCCTCGTTTACCCTTAATCCCATTTCCGAAGCTTCACGTTCCAACAGTAAGAACGCTTCTTTAACGGCACCCATACTTCTACCCACCACGTCAATGTCATCGGCATAGCCGAGTAATTGAACAGATGACGTAAAAATAGTGCTGCTGGTGTTAATGGTCGTCCTTCTTATACATTTTTCCAATATAACATTGAAAAACAATGTAGCCAAAGGGTCCCCTTGCCGTACTCCGTCAATGGTTTCAAATGCATCCGATTTGATCCCCCTTATTTGTACCTGAGATGTAACTTGCGTCAGTGTTAGTTTCGACATGGCTATCAATTTTTGTGGGAATCCAAATTCCTCCATCGTGCGCCATAATTTTTCCCTAATAACACTATCGTATGCGGCCTTAAAATCAACAAATAGATGGTGTGTTACTACGTTGAACTCCCTACACTTTTCCATTATCTGTCGTATGACGAACAGTTGATCAGTTGTTGAGCGATCATTACGGAATCCACATTGGTATTCACCAATGACTTCCTCCGCATATGGTAATAGGCGCTTATGCAACACATAAGCGAGTACCTTATATGTTGCATTCAGCAAAGATATTCCCCGATAGTTGGAACACTCCATCCTGTCTCCCTTCTTGTGTATTGGCACAATTACAGCAAGCTTCCACTCCTGTGGTATAACCTCATAGTTCCAAACATGCACAATTAGCTCGTGTATACTATTCCACAATACATCCCCTCCACATTTTAAGAGTTCACCAGGTACGCCGTCAGATCCAGCCGCCTTTCCATTCTTGAGCTTCAGAATGGCTTCTCTGGTTTCCTCATATGTTGGTTCCGAAATTAGTGGTTGTGCTGTTTGGTACGGAAGTTCGTTTTCTGCATTTATACCAATTGGGTTGCTTGCTGTAAGTAGATCTTTAAAATACTCCGCCCATCTCGCGATGGCTCTTTCTTCATCCGCCAAAATTTCACCGCTGGTATCCTTACAAAGAAGGGGTTGTTGTATAAATCCGCTAGTTACAGATCTTATTCTCCTGTACAAATTTTTACTGTCATTCATGCTGGACAGCGTGTCTATATCCCGCAAAATATCCTGCTCATGACGCATTTTCTTGTTTCGGAATAATTTGCGTTCAATGGATCTTTTGGTTCTGTAGTCATCCATGGCAGTTCGTGTGGCGCGCTGAAGATATTTTAAACGCGCTTGGTTCTTTTCTTCATGAGCCGTTTTACATGCGTCATCGAACCAACCATTTCTGACCACGCCAGGTTTCAACTTTACCGTCTCCTCTGCCGCCATTTTCATGCAATTACGTAATCGATTCCACATATCATTACACGTGTTTTGCTGTTGATCCACATCTGTTCGAACAATTAACTCCACCAATTTATCTTCATACTGTTGTTTTACTTGGTCATTTTTGAGATTTTCCAAATTGAATCCTCTCGCAATGACTTTTTGGCGGTTTGCACTAACACGATATCTGAACAAAGCTCTTACGAGATAATGATCAGAATCAATGTTAGGTCCCCTACAGCTCCTTACATCCAGTATGTCGGACGCATGACGACTGTCAATGAGTACGTGGTCTATTTGGTTTGTTGTTTTAGTATCGGGCGAACACCATGTTCCTTTGTGTATGTTCTTATGTGGGAAACGTGTGCTGGCTACTATCATATTGTTTGATATTGTGAAATCGACTAAACGCTCGCCGTTATTATTGCAGTGTGTATGAAGGCTATGTTGACCAATTGCCGGTCGATATACAATTTCCCTACCAACCTGTGCATTAAAATCGCCAAGCACGATTTTAATGTCACGACTAGGAGCTTGATTGTAAATACGGTTGAGCTTTTCGTAAAACATATCCTTCGTGTCTGCATCTTTGTTTTCTGTTGGGGCGTGTACGTTAATAAAGGTTACATTAAAAAATTTTCCCTTTATTCGTAACGTACAAAATTTTTCGTCAATGGGGTTGAAACCAATGACTGATTCTTTCGCTTTACCCATTACAATAAAGCCGGTGCCGAATAACCCTGTTTTATTTCTACCGCTATAGTAGAATTTGTATTCTTTACTGGATAAGATGTTCTTTCCAGGCCACCGTGTTTCCTGGACCGCTGTTATGTCCAGTTTAGCTTTCTTTAAGCAATCAGTCAAAGTTTTTAAACCGCCCGCGCGCAGTATTGTCCTCACGTTCCATGACGCCAGTTTTAAATCATTGTCCTTGTTCCATTGCCTGAGTCGTTGCCGTTTTTCCTGTCCTGTCCGAGGCACTGTTGCTAGTTTCATAATTTGTTGTTTTTACGGTGTCGGTAATTAGCCGTACGACCAACCACATGGGATTCGCACTTACAATTTTAGCCTGAATGATACGGATTGTATCATTCAGTTACCGTTGGTTACCACGTGGAGGTAAAGTAAGCACTTGATCAGGAACTCAACAGTTGCAACACTGGGTCAGCGACCAGTCAGTGCCTACCCTATTGATCCCAATCCAAACCAACAATTTCTATATGTAATCTAGTTAATTCAAAGAAGTAATCCGTAGGTGTGTGTATATAGGTATCATTACAAAGAGTGTCATCAATTTTGTTAACATTTTTATTAATCAAAAACAACTCAGATTCATCCCTCAAATTATTTTGTTTTACTAATAGGTTTTTACAATCTTCGCATTTGTATTGTTTAAACAACTGCACTAAAATACCACAATAAAAGCGCATAGAATTTAATTCAATTCAATTATCAGTATTAATGTTGAAATTATTGTTAGTATTTTCATTTTCGTCTATATCAATTTTATTGCATTCCAAATCTGCGTTTAACCACTCTGATATTAATGTACTATTGCCGTCATTTATCGAACTATGGTCAGTCAATGTTGAAAACATAATATCATTATCGATTATACAATTTGAATTGTTTGGTTGAATGCTAACAAGATTTAATGAAATTAATTTAGCCAAAATGAAATTTACCTCATACAAAGATGGATTGGTGTTAGTGCCACCACTTGCACGAATCTGAGAACAAAAATTCTCGATGGGGTCTTGGTTGAGCCTTGCTGCTAGAATGAAACCGATGTCATTATGGAGATTAAATTCGTCCTGAAGTAAACCCAAAATACTTTGTAAAGTAACTATAATACCGGTTGGCCAATAGACAGTTGTTTTTGAGCAAATTGTCACATTTTTGAAATATTTGATCATATTTTCAATCAAACCTAATCCACGGGTTTTAGAATCAATTTCGGCTTTATAGTAATTATCTTGGTCTAACGATTTACAATTCAAAACATCAAACAAATCATTTAACTTTAATAAAAACGTGGCGGTAGAAATTGCCATTTCATTGTTTTCGCCATATTTGTTCTGTTCCACCAGTGTTTTTATTGCTACTGACGTGGAACGACTAAAGATTTGTGTTGCTAAATTAACGCGCATTTTTTCGAAATCGGTGGGATATATATGGAAATTCGTTAATTTGGGACACATTCGGGTAATATTTGAACTATCAATTTCATATAGAGTTTTTAAAATTTCCCAAGAGACTTTTCCATCTGATGTTGATAAATTCGATTTAATTAATGAAGAAATACTTTTAAATAAATGAGGTGGGTCAAATATTGCACATATTTTTTTATTGTTAGATAAGAATTGTTATTGTTAGATAAGATTTTTCAATTGATATACCAAAATGATTATAAAACAAATTTCTGTTGTTGGAGCCCTGGTCGCAAATTATCGCACGAATATTTATTCCAATATTGAATGCTACTTTTAAAATCGAATTTACAATGCAAAACAAATTCTCTGATTTAATACAATTTTCAGTAGCCGCATAATAGAAAATAAACTTATAATGTTTGTGAAGACCTCGTATTATAAAAACCGTTATATGTTTCGCTAACGTCGATTCCTTTAAATATCCCAAATCAGTGAACACTTGAATTTCGTTTTCATGTACATTGTATTGTAAACCTCGTTTGATATCCATTTCATCAAATATTAAAACTGATTGCTTATCTAAATCGTTCATGGTTTTTACTGCAACACTTATATTTTCCAAAGTGTGGGAAATGAAGCCCGGGCGTAAGAATTTTATGGGAGACCAATTCTGTAATGATGATTTTGTTGGTAAATGAAAACCCAAATTTTCTAATAAATACTTATAAACTCTTGGAGATCGATAATAAATACTTAAGGAAATGTTACGTTCGTCGGTGTTATAAATTTTACGTTTTTTTTTTAAAAGCATATTGCAGAAAGTTTTTGATGAATTCGATAGATATGGCAGAGCATCTAATTTTGGATGAAATGGCTTCTTCAATTGACGTCTTAATTTAAAAATTTCATTTTTTGCTTCTTTTAAGTTTTTTGTTAAATTTTTGCATTTTTTTCTATACCTATCGCTGTCGTTTTGGGCAAATCTATATTTATTTAAATATTCCGTGTATTTTCTATTATAAAACTGTTCATTCTTCGCGGATTTCACACAATGTAGACAACCAGGTTCACCATCACTTAAATATTCATTCTCATTACTGACATTACGTTTTGTGACACGTTGTTCGGTTTTGTGGTTACTTTTAGTTCCAGCATAAGGTAGAACATCTTCTGAATTTTCAGTAACAATGAACTTATAGTGATTATAAATCGGTATGGAATGAATCGATTCATTTGGTTTTGGGGGTAGAAACCGAGTGGGTAAACTTCCTTTCACTAGGTTTCGTTTTCCTATACAATTTTCATCAAAATGTTTGGAGCACACATACGCATATTTGGATTTAGCCAATAATTCCAGAGAAACTTGGCAGTTTGATGCCCATAATATTTTTAGCTCATCTTTCAGGGGAAAATTAAGCATTTTGAGAGTGGGACCTTTCCTTTTGCTATTTTGACAGGTAGTTATCACACATTTTTTACCCATAGGCAGCTTGGTAACGTTTTTATTCATTTTAAATTTTATTGGTATAAGAAGAAATGAATAATCAATAATAAGAAAAATAATTAAAAGAGCAGATAATATTAAAATTAATAATAATCAAAATATAAATAATGAGTATAATATTAATGTAGTCAAAAATGATTAAATATTAATTAAATTATTAAATTTAATCAGGATAATAAAAGTTGATAATTAAAGGAAATAATATGAATATCAAAATTAGGTATTATAATGTTATTAATAAGAACAAATATAATATTAAAATAAATAATAATCAAAATATAAATAATGGTCAAATAATTAAAAGAGCGGATAATATTAAAATTAATAATAATCAAAATAGATGATAGTAAAAAATATTAAAAAAATTGGTATATATATAGCCGTATACAAAATAAAATTGAAATTAAAATAAAAAAAAAGACACAAAAAAATTAACGTCAACCACCAAGCAAGCCCATTTTACGACTGACGAGTTGACGTCGTTCACTTGTTTGACTTGAATAAGTCAACTTGACGACTTGTTCACTTGTTGGACTTGCATAAGTTGTATATGCATTATGCATGCTTGCTTGGTATAGCGAATAACCATATGCACCAATACAACTCATATATGACGATGCATAGCAATCGTAAAAAACACTAACACATTCATATGGTCATAACTTTCATATTATGGTCATAATTTTTTTCAGTTTTTTTTCGTTTATATATGCATTTGACTACCATATAGGTGGATTGTAGAACAACAAAAGTGCATATTAGCATCCCAGTTCGTTGTCGTTGTCGTTGTCGGTTCAAACTGTATAATATAGTGTATTTGAGCGACACATAGCATATTCTCTTGTGACGTAATTTGTTTTTTTTTGGACACATTCATTATTTATGAAACCAATTAATTATTTTACCCAGAAAATCCCCGATCCCACAAGTCGGGGCTCAACCGAACCAAATCAGCAAAAGGGTAATTGAAGTTCAATTTACAATAAAAAATAAAGTGTCAAGTGTATGAAGAAAAGTCAAAGACAATTTCGGTAAAAGTAATTAGTTGATTGAAAGGAATATTGAAAAGTGAAAAGAAAAGAATCTTGAAAAGTATATAGAAAAGTATTAAGAAAAGTGTAAAGAAAAGCATAAATGAAAAGAATAATTAGATAGAAAAGTATATAGTGTAAAGTGTAAAGAAACGAATAAAGAAAAGTGTAAAGAAATGAAAAAAAAAAAAGAGTATAAAGAAAAGTATATATGAAAAGGATAATTTGATAAGAATAAAGAGTAAAACCATTAAGAAAAAAGAAAAGTGGAAAATTTGGTGCGGAAATTTACACATGAATTTCTAGAATGTGTAAAGTCATTTAAAGGTGATTCAATTTGTTTTTGATATACCTTATACAATTTATATTTTAAATTCTATTATTATAAAAGAATTTTACCGGTAAAGTTAAATAATATAAATTCAAGTGATGAACAATAAAAATCGTTTAAAACAAAAAAAATAATTTTGTTTTTATAACAATTAAATAATTTTGGGCATTACAAATTTTAATTCACATATATTAAATTGAGATAAATCACATATAAAGAAATAAAAATCCAAAACTATAATACACATAAAAATATTATTAATTAAATGATAATGGATAATTGATTGATGATGGATACATTTATTAACTATCAGAGAATTGCAATCAATATTACGCGAAAGCAGGTTACCTATTTATTACAAGAAGAAAAAAGAATTGATTAAACGATTAGCCGATTCAATCAAATTAGAAAATTTAAAATCTAGTGAATTATCTTCCATGTCGGATTCTAATTCTAATTCATCAAGTGAAGAAGATAGTTCATCAACGTTACACGAAATCAAGTCATCATCATCGTTATCTAAAAAAGATTATATAAAACCGAGACAAACTACCGACAATAACTTAAATAATTTAATGAATACAGAATTACAAACAGTAGCAAATAATACGATGTTAACATTTCGAGATGTTTAAGATTCGCTGGAAACCTACGATGGTGATTCAGGACAGAATGTGGAGCAATGGTTGGACGATTTCGAAGCCAACGCAACTATATTCGGATGGAACGAAATTCAAAAATTTATTTATTCCCGAAAATTATTAAAGGGTGCCGCAAAATTAGCAGCTGAAGGAACAAGGGCACTAAACAGTTTTCAGCAATTAAAAGAGATGTTAATAGAAAATTTTACGTGTATCGAATCCAGTATTAACATACATAAACAACTGGGCACGCTAAAAAAATTGCCCTCTGAATCATATTTAGAATACGTTTTTATAATGAAAAAAATTGCAAACAAATCTAATATCGATGAGAAATCTTTGGTGTCATATATTGTATCAGGCATTCCTGATTCTAATTTAAATAAAATGACTTTATTCGATGCACAAAATATAGATGAATTAAAGAACAAATTGAAGGTATATCAAGAGTTTAAAGAAAGTAATTAGCAAATAGAAAGAAGTTATGTACCAAACCGATCATCGTATCATTTTACAAGGGGAACTACAATTTCTCCAAACACCTCCAATATTGGAAATTATAACAATAATAGGAATAACAATATGTACAATTATCAAAACAATCCATCTAAGGTAAACCAACATTTATTCAACAATACTAATAATAATTTTAATTTGCGATGTACAGGGTGCGGTGCAATGAGTCACCAGTGGAATACTTGTCCCAATAAAAACAATGGGGCAAGATGTTTTAAGTGCAACATGTTTGGTCATATTGCTAGAAATTGCAGCACACAAAATCATCCTACAAGAGAACCTGTTCATAGTAATAACATCAACACTATTTCTATTCCGGAAATGCAGGTTTGTGTAAATTTATATTCACTAAACGTAGCTGCATTAATAGACACAGGTAGCGATGTTACCTTGCTAAAGAAATCCACATACATATACCAGATTAAAAAACCCGCCAAGTTTAAGTTCGCATGTTTTACCATTAAGGGGTTTGGGTCAAGAAATGCAATATACGGCTGGATCTTTTACGGCATTGGAGAAAATTTGCGACAAAACGTATGAAATACACTGTCACATTGTTGACGATGATAAGGTTAATTACGAGATGCTAATTGGAAAAAACTTGTTAAAGGATATGGAATTAATGATAAGTGGTGGCAAAGTTAAGATTAGAAAGGTAACCCATGAAGCATTTTTAGAAACCACTCGTAACAGTTACTAGTTGTAACCAATGTTTCTAAATTGTTTCTGTCCGATATTGTGACTATTTTGGTTTATATTTGCAATAGTTTCTAATTTTTGTATGAAATGTGTGGAAACATTTCGAAACTGTCACTGTGTTAAAGTATACAAAATGTTACTATTTATGTTTCTATTCGTGTCAGTAAAATTTACTATATTTTCGTAAATTTTACTACTCGTTTCTAAAATAAATTGTAATATAATTTACAATATATTACTATTTGTTTCAAAAAGGGTGTAAATTTGTTTCTATTTTGGAGAAATATGGAAACTAATTAATAAATTAATTTAAATTTTTGGTATTATTTATAAAACTAATTAAAATCATAAATTTTATCAATATCAAAATTAATTTAATGTATAAAAAAAAAATATGAAAATCTTTAGACGCATATTTTTTTCTTGTACATTTTTTTAGCCCCAAATATTATATTACTCTTTTTGATTTTTCTCGCACATTGTTAACGCATATATTTTCGTCTAATATAAACTATTAGTGTTGTTGAAAGTACTTGGAATCAGTACTAAAATACTCAGTACTGATAAAATAAGTACGCACCCACTACCGATAATTAAAGTATTCAGGTAATGAAATGGATACTTTTTGATTTTTTCTATGAAAATAATTTTTCTATTGTATTATGCATTAAACCGCGTTATATATACAAGAATGAAGAATGAAGAATGAACTGAATGAAAACACATATGTCAGAAGAGATTCAGAGAAAGAAAATGATCATTTTTATTTATATATATTAGCTTATATGTATGGCTCTTGTACGTTGTCTGGTGGTTATATGTAACATACATACTGCTGCTGCTGTGCTATATGAATTCATTGTATTGTAAAACTTAAAGTAATGGAAAGTAATGGAATCGTATTTCAGTATTACATTACTCATACACAGGTTTGTTTTTTTTAATCCAGTATTAACCATTTTTCATTTTTGTATATTCTATTTCTCTGTTTCTCATATTTTATTATTATAGCGATATGCATATAAAAAAATGGAAATCATCGTATACACACGCAAAAAGTTTTCTATATAGGCATCAATATATGCAATGTTTTATATTATGGATGTGTTAATGATTTTTTGTATAATATTTTGATAGGATAATATATATAATATAATTATATAATTATATATAGATAGATAGATAAAATATATAAAATTTAGATTATATATAATATATAGAGATAGAATATAATAACAATAAAACATGAATTATGTATTAATATTTAAATTAAATATACTTAATTATTATATTAATTCAAATTTTTTTTTTTTCAGATTTTTTTTTTTTTAAATATATTTCTACACTTTGGCGTTGATTCTGTAATTCTGTAATTCTGTAAATGGTTAATACTGTACAATTGATTACACATATGAAATATAGGGCCGAAAAAACTGAAAATTAAAATTATTAATTTTAATTTTCATTAAATTCAAATTATATATATAATATTTTGAACGTACGTTATAACATGCGGTTATACATTCCACAATTCACATACACCAAAAATTTTGTATATACAATATATACACTAACTCTTTTCTAATTATACACTATGTATAATTTTGATAATAAAGCATATAGTTCTAACAATTATGATTGGATATATATTCTTATATACTTAACCTAATAGTATTTTAATTGTTGATTGTGTATGTGGTATGGATGAGGTGAGGAATATATTTTTTATGCATCTCTGTTTAATGTTTATAATTATTTTTATTGTTTTACAATGTAATATTCGTTTTTATATAAAGTCTATCTTCAAAGTAATGTTTAATTTTTCTTTTCTATTACTATCTATATGTGGATTTTGTATAACCAATGTTTATTGTTTAATTCTGATTTCTAATTTAAATTCTTTAAAAAATTTAAAAAAAAACGTTTATCAAATTCAAATAAAAAAAAACTTAAAAACAAATAATTCAAACTGAATTTTTTTATGGTTATTTATGTTATTAATTTACATGTATTATTTTTAGAATTTATGTTTTATAAAACTTGAACTTATAATTATTGGTATTTATTTAATATTTAATATTTCTATATATTTGTGGGTGATTCAATTTTTCAATAAATAAAAAATATATAAATATTTAAATATTTAATAAATATATAAAACATTTATAAAGTTGAAAGACCAGTGCAGTGCATTTATGACAATTTGTTATTTTTTTTATTACATCCCAAGTAGCAATTTACCGACCAAAACTGCACCACAACCAAATTTGTACCAATTATCTACGTTGGAACAGTTACAAATATTAGTCGGATGAATACTTAACACACAAAGTCATAAAGCGACGTAGGCACAACGTTCTTTCGATATCGGAAACTTACATATTTATTAAGGGGTAAATACCAACGTCGCTATAACGTTGCATACTGACCAAAATGTTCTATGGTCTTAATTGGTGCATTAAACAACGTTGAGCAAACGTTAGAATCCAACCAACAGTGTATACGACGGATTTAGTTGTTGATCCAACGTTACGTTGACGTTGGACAACTGACCCAAATATGTTGGGTACATTTTGGTTATTTTCCAACGTCGCACAGACGTTGAACTCCAACTTAAAAGTGTGTCTTTTATATGTATTAAATACAACGTCGGAATAACGTTGGATATTGACGAATACTGATCTCATTTTATAGTTGCGTGCATTAACTGACGTGTTTATATTTATGTTGACCGATCATTAATGTTAATGAAGTTGTGTTTACAGTTTACATTTGGTTTTGAATGCAAAATTTTTTAATAATAATTATAATAACTTATAATATCAGCATGAATTAAAAAAAAGTGATCTAAATAAAAATTTTTCAGTTATTGATTTTTAGTTAAAAGTTAAAACACACATAAAAAAGGTAGTTTTTATTTTTTACATCAGTATTAAAAAAATTGATTTTCTTTTTTACATCAGAATTTTCGAGTAATATTGTTTTTTCATTTCTTAGTTATTGTTCTAGTAAAATTGGTGAGGTTTGGGTTTTTTTATTTTGTATAATATAATGGAAGTGAGGAAAAAAAAACTGACCAAAAGGCCATATAAACACACAACATCGTATTACAGAAAGTTAAAATTGTATGCTAAACAACCCAGAACAAATATTGTAATATCAGAAACTGCTATTCCCAGTAGTACATCGAAATCAGACGAGCCAATTCATTTAGTTGAATGCAGCAATCCTGATATCGAAGAATACGATGAGAACATTGAAATCAACACATTAAAAAATATCAGTTATGATGGTAGGGAACCACTTAATGATGACATTCATTCTAATATTGGGGAATATGCAAACGAATTGCCAGTAAATTTATTAATAAATTGGGCATTAAAGAACCAAATAAAGCACACCGCTCTAAACGAACTGCTCGCAATATTATCAACATTTGGAATAGATAATTTACCAAAAGATAGCAGAACACTATTATCTACGCCGAAAAAAATCAATATTCAGCCCATGGGAAATGGTGAATTTTGGTACAATGGATTGGAAGCTTCTATTGTTGATGTCTTAAAGAATATTAAAGAACCTACCACCATATTATTAAACGTTAACATAGATGGCTTACCAATTAGTGACAGTTCGAAACAACAATTTTGGCCCATACTGGTTAACATTGCAAACATGCTACATATTCCTCCAATGATCATAGCATTATATAGTGGTCAGAGTAAACCACCCAGTGCTGCTGTATTTTTAAAACAATTTGTTGATGAACTGTGTTTAGTATTAGTTAACGGGGTGATGATTAATAAACACAAAGTAGAAGTAAAATTGAATGCTTTTATATGTGATACTCCTGCACGATGTTTTGTAAAATGTAATGTATTCATTGGTATTTATTAATTGATCGTTCATGAACATAAAAATATACTAAATATTTCTTATTACATATAGGTATTGTTTCTTTCAATGCGTATAACTGCTGTAATAAATGTATAGTCGAAGGAGAGTATTATTACAATGGAAGACACATGAGTTACCCGCAAGTTGATTCACCGTTAAGAACAAATGAAAGTTTCAGAAGTAAGCAGTATCCAGAACATCACCAAAAAGATACCAATAATGAATGTATAAGTTCACCTTTGGAAGTGCTCCCAATAGATATGATAAAAGATATTGTAATTGCAGATAGTTTGCATTTGATTGATTTGGGGATTGTAAAACGTTGTTTAAATGGTTGGACTCGTGGCAGTTTTAATTTTCGTACAAAATTTTTTACACCACAAATAAATAAAATATCTGAATGGCTGCTTAAAAGTAACGGCACTGTGCCAAGTGAAATTCACCGATCGGCAAGAGGGCTGGATTCTCTTTCCTTTTGGAAAGGGGTAGAGTTCCGAACCTTTTTATTATATCTGGGCCCAGTGATCTTGAAGGACAATTTGGATATTAATTCATACGAACATTTTCTTCTACTATTTTCCGCAATCAGCATCTGTATGACAAATTATTACATAAAGACGGCTAATTTATTACCCCTTGCTGAAAGGTTACTGCTAGATTACATAGAAAAGTTTATTTCCACTTATGGAATAGATTCAATCAGCAGTAACGTACATAATTTGTGTCACCTAGTAGAAGATGTTAAAAGATTTGGTCCTTTGCAAAACATTTCTTCCTATCCATTTGAGAATAAATTGTGTGCCATTAAACGTTTAATAAGACATGGCAATCGTCCTTTAGCACAAGTTGGCAAACGTTTGGAAGAATTTTCTAGATTTACAAGTCAGCCATCAAATTTAAATAAATATCCGTTTCTTAAAAATAAAACAATAATATCACATCATTTGCCAAACATATCAACTCAGGGATTTAATGAAGTACATTTGGATGGTGTTATATTGTCAGCAACAGAAAAAAACCAATGGTTTTACACGAAAGAAAATGAAATTGTGAAATTTTTAAGGGCATATTATAACGAAAATGAGATCATTATATATGGTTGCGCATTGAAAAAATTGTCAAATTTTTTCGAGTGTCCATTCCCATCAAGAAATTTGAACATATTTCTTGCTATAAGAGATTTTAAATCCCCAAATTTATTCAAATTACCAAACATAAAATGTAAAATGGTTTGTTTGGAATATCGTTACAATAATGTTTACTTGCCATTGTTACATACCTTGGACCTATTTAATCAGTAAAATAAATAATTGCAATATCAATGTGATTTTAAATAATTTAAAAAAAGTAATTCTTTATTTATAATTAATTATAATAAAATTGAATAAAAAATAATTTAATGTATTGCTTACATTTACTTAAAATAAAAAAATTATATGTTTTTGATTTCTATTTGTTTATATTGCACAACATTTTAAAATTGAATCATAAGAAATTAATTCAGTACTGTGTAAACGCAATGCATACATAATAATGTATAAAAATATCAAAATAATAATAATTCATTAATTTTACGTTATCAAAATAAAATAGGGTAAATCATCATAAAGGTTGCGCGCATCTAGTTGGTGTTTATTGATTCATCATTATCTAGTGCTGTTAATAGTAATTGTAATATAAATCAAATGTTTGCTAATATATATTATATTTAAATTAGTATTTTATAACATTACCATTGGGCTCGTTATTAGTTATTTCTGTTTTTGGGACTTTTTTTTTTGGATTCAATCTTGAATTGCTATGCTTTAAAACGCAATCTTTAAAAAAATTTTCTTTGTTTAGGTGACTGAACGTGGCATCAGCATAAAACACGACTTTATAGAAAACATCTATAGTACATGAAATAAAAGAAATCAATAATACTCTCAATAAAAAAATCTATATCAATATTCAAATCAATACATACCTAATATATTAAATAATTTGTTGAATGCTTCCTTGGGTTGGTTATTGCGACTCATTCCTGTCCAGGAATACTTAGTTAAAACATTTCTGAAAAATTATAAATAATGTATGTTTCATATTATTAAATTATCGGTATAGCCAATCATAATTCGTAAAGAAAGGTGATAAAAAATGAGGTCAACATTTTTTTCCGAAAACGAGTACAAAAAGACCATAATAATATACGTACTTAATCTAAATATACGATACATACTTTGTAAACAAAACAGCACTTAGTTTATATGAGCAATGCCGCCATGGCTGAGGTGCTCCTACTATTCTTTTAAGATTATTTGTCGTTTTTAGTTTTAATTCCTCATCATTTAAATCCGTCTCAAATTTCAATACATTTTCAATTGTATCCAGTGGGAATAAATCATTTTGAATTAACTCTAATTGATCTGGAACCATTCGATGATTATATTTCATTAACTCTTCTATTCTATCCTGCTTAATCGAAATTTCGGCGAGTTTTTGTAATACGTTGGTTTTGACTACAAATAAATTATATTGTATGAATTAAAAAAAATTAGAGTATTATTATTATTATATATTGCGTCTTTAATGATTCAACAAAAATTACAATAACAAATAAAAGGCTTGCACGCAAAGGACAAGTTTTGTTTTTCATTTCAGATGTTAATAATTATAAATATTATATATTCATTCGAAAAAATATGTAGAATCATATATAAATGGTTACTTACATTCTTCATTCCAAAGAACAATTTGATTTATATCGATGACTTGATTACAGTCTACTTCTTTTGCATATGCTTCATTTGTGGAAAATTCCAAAGGTATTGCATCGGCAACATCGGCAATATGCACCTCTGATGAAGGTGGTGATAAACTTGCAAAAATATTGCTGGATTGCTCTGTAACAATTTCCTCCACAACTGCATTTGAATGATCAATTGTATGCTGTGGTTCAAAAAAACTAGTATACGGTGTAGTTGATATTATTGCATTGATTGATTGATTGCGATTGTGTTCATCGTGATGTATATATTCTTGATCCGTCAATTCGGCATTACAGATTTCGTCTGCTTTTAATGCTGCATCTTTATAATTTATTATTTGTGTCGCTTTTACAATACACTTGTGTTGTGTCCATGTATTTTTATTTGGACAACTCTTACCATAAGATTGATTCTTTCTTACTTCATTTTTCGTCGGTGGCCAATATAAAATTCCATTTTCTTCCCATTGATAGGGAACAGGTTCCACTTCATTTAAACTGCGTATGTAAACGACTTTGAAATAATGGCAATTGGCCATTGTGATATTATTTATTATTTATTTATCTATTTATTTATTTATTTATTTATAATTGAATTTTATCTTCCTTTCTTTTTCTGTTTTGATCCATATTGCGTTCGTTGTATAAATTTCTGTTTTTTTTTTAAATATAAAACTTAAAATTAGTAAAATAGAAATTTCCGGAAGATTTTATGAAAAACGTGAAATAAAATATGAAGAAAAAATACTTTTTTTTTTTTAATTTATTCTTTATAGATAATTTTTTTTTTTATTTTTCACCACACACAAAAAATAATAAAAATGTTGAAATCTTGTCTTAGTTTATTTTATAATATTAAAATTAAATTTGTTTTTGTGTTTTGTTTTAATTTTATTAATAAAATATATTTTTTTTTTTTTTTAAACACAAGAATTTTTTTTTCACCTTTTCACTTTTTTTTTTAAATGGAAATTTCCAGCAGAATAGAAAAAACGTAAAATAAAATATGAAGAAGAAATACTTTTTTTTTTTTTAATTTATTCATTCTAAATGATTTTTGTTTTTATTTTTCACCACACACAAAAAATAATAATAATTGTGAAATCTTTTCTTAGTTTAATTTATAATATTAAAATTAAATGTGTTTTTGTTTTTTAATTTTATTAATAAAAAATATTTTTATTTTATTTTTTTATGCGACATATGTGCTCTTGATGAATAACACGAATCCTTTGTTTACCTTTATTGAAAAAAAAAACACACACGCACTGAATTGATTTTTATTTTTGCAAATGTAATGTATATACCCCAACCACGCGTTTACAAGTCAAATGTCAGGTGTCAGGTTTGGTATAAATAGCTTTACCTATTTCAACGACTAGTCATTATTGGTACTTTATTGGTACTTTTTTTTTTTACACCATTCATACTATTGTTCGTATTATTATAGTAACTACCATGAATAATCATTGTATGAACGCGTATGGTTAAATGATTAACGTACATGCTGCAACTTGGGGGGACCGGGGTTCGAGGCAGGTGAGTTTTACAATTAAATTTAATTTCTCTATTTACATAAACAAATATAATATTTAAATGATATAATGAAGTAATACAATACAAAAATATTATAATTTCAGTGAAAAAAATATACAAAAAACAACTCAAATGATCCAAGCCAAGAACAGAACCAAAGCGAATCTTACGTTAAAACAAAAAAAAAACATAATAAACAATTATAAAACTAAATTTTTTTTTTTTTTGGATAACATTGATAAAACAAAAAATGCCGTCGTAAGGTTTAATTCATTTTGAAATAAAATTTATGAAGTCGGATCGAATGCCCAAATACGACCTCGGGATGAGTAGTGAAATGCAACGTTGTATTAAGTGATAGAAACGACGTCGGAAAAGACTAAAAAAAACAACGTTGTACAACGTTGGCATTAATAACGTTGGATGCCGACGTCGTACCGATCAAGATTTGTGTGACCAATTTGGTACAAATTACGGTCGTGCCGACGTTCGATTTACGTCGTGCATTTAGGTCGTTCCGACGTAGGTTTGCTAGTTGGGATACGTTACATATTTAAAAAAAACTTTGACATTATTAAAAATTAATTTTGGACTGTAAAAAAAATGAGTAATATGAATTCAAAACGTAGTCAGATATGGTTATTTTTCGATTGCATTGATGATAACAAGGCTAAGTGTAATACATGCAAAAACGTATTATCGTGTAAAGGCGGCGGTGTTTCCAATTTGAAAAAACATTTGGATAAAAAACATCCGCTTTTGTTAACATCAATACCTAAACGACCAGCAGTTGGATCCGCTATTATTGATAGTGCACCATCAATAAATGTAAATGCATCTTCATCGACCATCGTATCGGACGTAGTTATTCCCCCGCAGACACAAACATCACAATTTAGAGTTCAACCGACTATATCCAATTACGTTATTACACCAACATCGATTCCCCGCCAAAAACAATTAAATAATTCACTATTACACATGATTGTTACAGACCTACAACCTTTTTCTATTGTTGACGACAAAGGATTTAAGAAATTTGTAGACGATTTAAATCCATCGTACCAGCTCCCAAGTCGTGCAATATTGACCAAACAATTGCTTACAACATCATACGAGCAGAAAATGGAACAAGTACAGTCGGAAATCGCAGAAGCTGAATATGTTTCTTTGACGACTGATACTTGGACATCACGCAACACAGAAGGTTATATGGCTGTAACAGCCCACTTTATTGATAGGGAGTGGATGTTGAAAACTCGGATGCTGCAGTGTATCAAATTATCGGGTAAACACGACATGATAAATTTGAGAAATTGTTTAGTTAACGTGGCAAAAGATTTCCAAATCGAAAAAAAGATTAGTGCAGTGGTTACAGACAATGCTGCAAACATCAAAGCAGCTGTAACTGCCACCGGATGGCGTCAAGTCTTTTGTGTCGCCCACACGTTAAATTTAATTGTTCAAAAGAGCTTAGAAGAAATAGCTCCACTACAAAGTAAAGTAAAGGCCATTGTAGAGCACTTCCATCGAAGCAGCAGTGCATCAGAAAAATTAAACCAGATGCAAAAACAATTAAAAAGCGATGCAGTGCCTTTAAAATTAAAAATGGACATTATTACACGGTGGAACTCCACTTATTTTATGTTTAAAAGGATTTGCGATATACAGGAGCCATTGGAAGCCACTTTAGGTATATTACGTTTACAAATTAATCATTTAAACACAGAAGAATGGACAACACTACGTAATTGAGTTCGAATTTTGGAGCCTTTTGAACAATTATCAACACAATTAAGTGCGGAAAATTATACAACGGTATCGAAAGTAATTGTGATGATAAGAGGTGTGCAAATCGCATTAAAAAATATAAAAGAATCTATAAATCACAATGACGTTGACGCACACCGGTTTGTTGAAAGCGCCATGAACAATATAAAAAACCGATTCCCGATCATCGAAAAACATGATGTGTTGTCAAAGGCTACGTACCTTGATCCTCGATTCAAATCGAAGGCATTTGAAGATAAGGACGCATTAACATGTTGTTGATTAACATGTTGAAGATTTTTACTAACCATTACTAATTTTTACTAAAAATTTCTAACCCATACATTGATATTATTGTTTTGATTTTACATGCAACCGATAGGATATGTAAGTTATGAGAATTGAGTTTTGTCTTTCGCCGCATCAACACCCTTGATAAAACTTAAAGAAAATATACACTTATTTTATAATTAATTTATTTAGTTCCCGGTATATTGAATGTTAGTAATTTAAATAGAAACAAATAGAAAACGTTTCTTCAATTCGTAACTATTTATGTGATCAACATTCAACACAAATTAAGTAAAAAAATGAAACTGTTACTCAATTATGTTACCATATATGTTTATCGACATATTATTACATTTATTTGGTAACATTTCCAAACAAATAGTATTCATGGCAGATTTTCATATATTTTGAAATTTTTTGAAATTAATTCACACAATTACTGATAAATCTTAAAAATCCAAATCTGTGTCTGAATGTTCGTAACTGTTTCGAATTTTAACCAATCTTAATGTTTCTAGTTTCTAAATATACTTCATGGGAAGTACAACATACGAACTTAACGAGAATGATATCCATGGAATAGATCCAACAATTTATAATATAAATGGAAGTGAAATGGTAGAAATTGTTAAGGAAGTAGAAAATTTAGAGTTACGCAATCAGGTTGAAAGGTTAATTAATAATTATGTTCCAGAAAAGTCGAAGGAATGTAGTATAAAAATGACCTTAACGTTAGAAGATGAAATTCCGGTGTACCAAAGACCGCGACGTATGGCAAATGTTGAAAAGCAAGAAGTTAAGGATATAGTAATGAAATGGCAACAGGAGGGTATAATACGTACAAGTAAGCCGGATTTTGCAAGTCCAATCGTATTGGTAAAAAAAAAAGATGGAACAAATAGATTGGGCATAGATTACAGAAAATTGAACAGAAAAGTTATTAAAGATAGGTATCCGCTACCTTTAATGGAGGACGTTTTAGAAAGTCTGCACGATGCTGAAATTTTTTCTACACTTGACTTAAAAAATGGATTTTTTCACGTGGACGTTGATGAAAATTCGGTTAAATACACAGCATTCATAACACCTGATGGACAATACGAATTCCCGAAAGTACCTTTTGGTTTATGTAACTCGCCATCGGTATTTCAGCGCTTCATCAACACAATTTTCGAACCTCTAACACGCAAACAAGTTTTATTGTTATATCTGGACGATATAATGATACATCATTAAACGAATCTGAAAATTTAGAAAAGTTAAGAAGGGTTTTTGATGTGGCAAAGCGAAATGGAGTAATAATCAACTTTAAAAAATGCAGGTTTCTCCAACGTTCAATACATTTTTTGGGTCACGTTATAGAAAAGGGCAGTATTAAACCTTCAATTGAAAAAACAAAGGCAATTAAATATTTTCCAAGGCCACGGAATATCCGAGATATTCAAAGTTTTCTTGGTTTAGCTGGTTTTTTCCGGAAATTTATTAATAATTTTTCAATTATAGCGAAACCACTAACCGATTTGTTAAGAAAAGATGTTTCATTTGAATTCGGTTCTATCCAGCAACAATCGTTTGATAACATAAAGGAAATATTATCAACAGATCCTGTTCTGAAGCTATATAATCCGGCATATGAAACACAATTGCATACAGATGCTAGCATATCGGGCTATGGAGGATGCTTATTACAGAGGCATCCGGATGACCAGAAATGACATCCAGTTTTTTATGTTAGCTTTAAAACATCCGAAGCAGAGGCTAAATTGTGTAGCTACAATTTAGAAGTGCTGGCCATAATAAGGTGTTTGCGGAAATTAAGGGTTTACCTGATGGGTATAGATTTTCACATATACACGGACTGCAAGGCATTTGAGCTTACCATGAAAAAAGAAAATCTTTGTACCAAAGTAGCACGATGGGGACTAACATTAGAGGAGTATAATTGTACAATACATCATCGTCCAGGTACAAGTTTAAGACATGTCGACGCTTTAAGGAGACATTCAGTTGTAATGGTAATTGGAAATGGTTTATTGCATCAAATTAGAAACGCTCAACAAAAGGACGAAAGCTGTAGGTTAATAATGGAAATGTTGAAAACCGGAATTTATAAAAATTACCTTCTACGTAATGATACGCTTTTTGCATTTGTAAACGGTAATTATGTCATTGTTATTCCAAAGATAATGCAGCATGAAATAATCAAAAACGTGCACGAAAAAGGACATATTAACATAAGGAAAACTGAAGCATTAGTACGGCAGGATTACGAAATTGCGGAACTTGGAAAGAAGGTTTTAAAAGTAATAACTAATTGTATTCCCTGCATCTTAGCCTCCAAGAAGTACGGAAAGCAGGATGGTATGTTAAATTATATTGAAAAGTTCGACCAACCTCTACATACTTACCATATAGACCATCTCGGACCGCTTCCATCAACGTCCAAGATGTATAAATATTTATTTGTGGTGGTTGATGGCTTTACGAAATTTATATGGATTTACCCCGTAAAGTCTACAACCTCCGAAGAAACACTTCAAAAGTTGATTCACCAACAATCAGTTTTTGGGAATCCAACACGTATAATATCAGATAGGGGTACCGCCTTCACCTCTAATTTATTTAAGGAGTATTGCGACGGTCAAAAAATAGTCCACATTATGACAACCACAGGTGTACCTAGGAGTAACGGCCAGGTGGAACGCATTAACTGCATGATTATCCCGATACTGACAAAATTATCTGTCAATGACCCGCTTAAGTGGTTTAAAAAGGTGCCAATTTTACAGCGTTCAATGAACTCATCGATTTCAAGAAGTATAAATACAACGCCTTTTGAACTTATGTTCGGCATTCGTATGTCTAATGTAGAAGATCATAACGTGAATAAAGTCATTGAAGAAGAGTTGATTACCGAGTTTAATGATAGTCGTGAAAATTTATGTATTAACGCGAAAAATTGTATCCGTAAAATACAACAGGAAAATCGTACAACGTACAACAAGGGAAGACGACCCGCTCACAAACATATTTTAAAAGACCTGGTAGCAATACGCCGTACGCAATTTGGAGCTGGTCTGAAAGTGTTTCCGAATTATTTGGGACCTTATGAGATTATTAAAGTTAAGCGGAACGATCGGTATGACGTAAAAAAAGTCGGGATGGGTGAGGGACCCAATACAACATCCACTTCTGCGGATATGATGGAGTTGTGGTGTACATTTGAGGATGATGCATCCGAGGCAGATGAATGATCAGGATGGCCGAATGTGGGATCGCCCCTGCATCACTAATATAATTTGAGCAATACCTGTTCTACGAGAACAGTATAGAATATTATATATAAAAATAGTTGGAATGAATGTCAGTAACAATTATAGCGTGAATGCGAACAGAATTAATAAATTGTATGAACAGAATTAATAAATTGTGTTAAAAATTGAATTAATAAATTGTATTAATAAAAGTATAAAACCAATTAATTATTTTACCCAGAAAATCCCCGATCCCACATATATGTTATTTTCTAAAAACTATATCATCAAATAAAAAAAAAACAATACAAAAAAAAAACGCAGATATAAATGCAAACAAATTAGATATATATACAGGGTGTCCCAGTACAGGGTGCCAACCCGAAACAGGCAGGTTCTAAACCTCATTTCCAATCAAAAATTGTATGGCGACCCCATGTCTATCTCGCTTGGGTTTCGAGCTAGCCCGAAAAAAACGATTTTGTTGAAGTTCAAGGCAGTCCGTGAATGTTATATTGACCATATCTCAATAACCACTGATCGGTATCCAATAATTAGAAGCTTGTTGGAAAGGTATTTTAACTATCTTTAAATCTTTCTCGTTACATAAACCTCGGCGACAATCCCTTTTCATGCTATAGCTGCTCAAACACAAGAAATTTCAACGGCTGTTTTTGTTAAATATAAAATATTATGTATGCATATACCACGTTGATTTTTTTTTTATTCATATTCTCACATATTCTTCAATACTTTTATAATTTTCTTATTTTGTTATATCTTATGTTATTCTGTTTTGGTTTTATTTGTTGTTGTTGTCTATTTTTAGCCAACCAAATAACTACTTATAAACGGTATATAAAAAGACAAAACATATGATTTACTCGAAACAAATAAACTGTGATATTTATATATACACCAAAATTATTGTTGGTTTTTTAGAAGATAGAAAAGTAAAAATTATTTTGGTATGAAATATCAAATAATGTTTTTTTTTTCATGTTATACAGTTATCATGATAAGCAATATAACATATGATTTTTTTTTCTGGATATTTTTTTTTAATAAATCTTATATACACATGTGTAACTATACAAATTAAATATTTCCTTTTATGAAGATCTATATGAAATATGATTGTGAAAATATACTCGATCATTTACAAATATGATTTAGCCGATTTTAATACCATATTGAATGATTTTTTTTTTTTTTTTGAAATCTAATTTATAACAGGATGAATTATTATTATTATTCTCATTATTAGCATTATAAACATTATTGATATCAATATTATTATCATCAATATTTAATTTCCTTTAATAAATTTATGGTAAATAAAACAGGAACGAACATTTTTTCCATGTGACGAAAAAAAATGTATGAACATTTCAAACATCTTGAACTGTGTTATTGTTAATCCAATTTTGCAAAGGCCAGTAATATGGTAATATTCCTGTTATATATTTTTTTTTAATTCTATTTTATTTTTTGATTTTCTTTTCTTTTTTTTTATGCTATCGATGGGGCTCATGAATGTAGTGCGAAACAGTCGCTACATTGCTTTGTTTTTATTTTTGCTTTGCAATATATTTTGCTTTGAATTTTTTTTTTACTCTTAACAATTGATAAAAAATATGACACGGCGACGACAAACGTATTCCACCATATGAAATATTACTGAAATATCATATAATTCCAACAATTATAATTATTTACTCTATTATCTCTATTATTTTTTACTTTTCGCCTCCTACTTTCATTATATTAATTTTGAAGATCATCATCATCAAATCAACATAAATTTTATTTGAGTCAGTAGGTCAAGTCAAGTTCATCGGTCGAGGAGGGTCGTAGAATGCGAATTATTAAAAATGTTTACAGATCGATGTATTCTACCTATCATTTCTTCGTCTTAAAATCACTGACCCATGAACAACTTAGTAATCCAAATATAATATTACAGCTAATATATTTGGGGAATCACTTAGATATTAAAAAAAAAAATCGTAAATATGACAATCAAAAAACATATATTTTTTTCTTATTTTTTGTTGTTGTTGTTTTCTTCAACACAAAAACAATCCAATACTTTCTTTTTTTTAAAAAATTTAAATTTATATGATATATCATATATTTATATGACAAATTGCATTGCTTTTCGAACTAATGTTTTCTGTTTCGGGAAAATAGATTAAATAAAAAAAATGTATATTATAAACTGAAGAAACCCATGATAATAGATTAAAATTACATTATTTTAACGAAGATTTAGTACGGCGAACAATGCATTTTTTATTTATAAAACATGAAACTATTTACCAAGAAGATTTATTATTTACCTTTTTTTCTTTTGATCTTGGTATTTAATGAAATATTTTTTCTATTATTATATTTATAAAATAATTAGTATTTATAATTAGTATATGCAAATATTTAAATATTATTATTATTATTATCAAATTATTTGGAATACCAAAATCAATTAAATAAAGAAAATGCTTCAAATTATAATGCGTTCAAAAATGTCAATATTTACATTAACCCATTTCCCGGAGTGAGTGTATAAATTTTTCGCAATTTTAGGATTTAAATAAATTGGTGGGGTTTTAGGTAACAAATTTTTATCTCATTTCAATTTGCCGAATTTTCCACGAATTTTCTAACGGGATTTTCCGGAATCCAAATAAATAGATACTTTTTCAACCACTCATTACGGAAGATATTGTGACACTTTTTTTTCTAAACCCGACTGAATTTTATGGAGGAAAGCTGAAAGTTTACACATGCACACATATCTGGTATGTGCATATATTTAAAATAACGTTTACCGTGGGGTAAAATTCACTGGTCGAATATTCGACCAACGGCGGAAAACATAGTCAAAATTTCCAAAGGTATGTATTTTTCCGTCACATATTTTGTATCTGTTTTTTGGCATGAATACTTTGTTATGTTATACATCATTTTGAAATTACTACTTTAAAACAATTCAAGATTAAAAAAAATTCAATATTCGTAATTTCAAAACTCAACACAATTAATCCAAATGTGTATTAAAAAATATCAATGTGAAAAAAAATCTAGAGACTATACAATAGCACAATAAATACAACGTTCATGTTAAAACTAGAAATAAAAGAAAGAATCTATAAATTAAGTTTCTCAACAATTTTGTGTGACGCGTACATCATTACTATTTTGTTTATTGAATAGACTGTTGTGCATTATACAAAATAAAATTTCATTTAAAATGAATCTAAAGTGAGTATTTTTTTAATTTTGTTCAGTAAGGTAATGTAATTATGATCTAATATTATTGTTCTTTTTTTTGTCGTGCATTTTGACTTTCCTGCGAAACTGGATAAATTATTCTTTTGTAAATGTATAGTCAAGGATTTGGCATTAAAAAATCAATATGTATGGAAGAAATACGTGAAATGTTAGAAGGTAGTGATTCTGAAGACGGGCATATTCGTGAATCGGTTAGAAACGTAATATATATTCCACCACCAAGCGATGTCTTGAGCGATGATGAGGATATAGATGATAATATTGTAAATGGGCCGAATACAAATGCACTTAAAGAAATAGTAGGCGAAGTAGAAGTTGAATATACAAATACAACTGATGACATTTCTGCTCCAGCTGCACCTGATATAGAATCAACTAACTTGGCATCTAGAACATCAAAGATTTTGTCTAAACATTTAATTCCAAAAAGCAATTGGGTCAACACAAAGAAACCGAAGTATACATCGATCAAACATGATGTAACTGGTCTTATCGCACATCAAAAAAAACTGGTGGAAGATTTAGGTATGTATTTGCTTTGAAAAATTAGATTATTTTTTTCATTTATTTTTTTTTAGGTGAAAAGTCACCAATTGAGTTATTTTATTTGTATTTTGATAATGAAGTTGTTGATTTAATGGTTGCCCAAACAAATGTATATGCTCATCAAAACAATGTTGAAGCTGATTTTTGTGACGAAAAGTTATAAAGCGTTTCATTGGCTTTCTTCTTTTTACGGGATACCACCAACTTCCAGAAGTTGAGCATTATTGGCGACAACAAAGTGATTTTGGTATTCCGTTGGTAAAACAAGCGCTAACGAGAGCTCAATTTCGTCGAATGAAACGATTTATACATCTCGCTGATAATACTGATACTGATAATAATGATCGTTTCTTTAAAGTTACACCATTGATTAAAATGTTAAATACAAAATTTATGCAGTTTGGAGTTTTTACTGAGCATCTTTCAATAGATGAGCAAATGGTGCCATACTTTGGAAGGCACAGCTGCAAAATGTTTATTAGAAACAAACCGATACGATTTGGTTTCAAATATTGGATATTAGCGTCCTCTGATGGTTACATATACCAATGCATTCCATATGCTGGTGCATCGCAAAAATATGATAAAAAATTGGGTCTTGGAGCTCACATTGTATTAAAATTGCTAGAAAACGTTGAACATCCAGAATGGCACTACATATATTTCGACAATTTTTTTCATCATTTTATTTAATGTGTTTACTTTGCGAAAAAAAATTCTTAGCAGTAGGTACCGTTCGTCGAAATCGTCTACCATCATATCTGGCATTAAAGAAGGATAAATGTTTAAAAAAAAGTAATTCGTTTATTCATTTAGTGTCTTTATATTGATATTGATTTTTTTTTCTTTTAACTTTCAGGTGATTGTGATTGTGCATTTGATCGAAGAAATGAAATATTTGTCGTTTCTTGGCACGACAATGCAATGGTCACAACGGCTACGAATTTTGATACATGTGAGCCAATGCATATTGTTCGCCGCTATGATCGAAAGAATAAACAATACATGAATGTTCCTCAACCCCATCTCATAAAAAATTACAACACTTACATGGGTGGTGTTGACTTAGCTGATAATGCAATATCTGCACGTCGAAAGAAATGGTGGTGGCCATTATTTACGAATGCTATCGATAGTTGCGTTGTCAATGCTTGGAAAATGCATTGTTTCATTTCAAAATACAATCACAAAAGCCAAATGCTCAAATAGATTTTCGGTCAGAAATTACAAGAGAGTTGCTTTTATTCGATTTTAAAGAGGGTGAAAAAGCGGAAAATTGTGATGTGGATATGGAAAAAGATGAATGGCCACAGGATTTACCTCGGCTGGATGTTCGTTCACATTTTGTGACTAATGGTCCTAAAAACGTATACCGTCGATGTCGTGTATGTCATAAACACACAAATTTTATATGTACACGGTGTAATGTATATTTGCATTCTAAATGCTTTGTGAAATACGATCATTAAATATGTTTAATTATCAATTTTAATCGATTTATGAATTATTTTATTTGTTTCAATAAAATTATATTAAATACTTTCACATTTTTTGTTATTGATTTGTTTTAAATTTTAGCGTTCTCATTCATAAATGCAAATTTATATCAGATTTGACATACAATTTGAATTGTTTTCATATTTATGAAGAAAACATACAATGACTACACAGATAAAAAACAAACCCATATTTTAACTATTTTGCAATACTTAAATTGAGACCAAATTACAAACCACCTCAGAAAAAGTTAATTTTAACTATTTGAGTGGATATTCAACTTTTTACAAATCATGCTATATATAATAGGTAATTTTTCAGCTCTTATTTTACAATCAATTTAGGTATTTATGATAGGTGAAAAATCTAAAGTGGTAATTTTTGCTATCTATAATAGTCGAAATTTATTTTTAATTTTTGAAATAAATTACCATAAATTGTCAAAAACAACTATTAGTAGTAGTTAATTACAGCATTAACCTAGTATATAAATGAAATTATGTATTTCTAATAGCTAAAATGAGCACATATAGGTTGCCTTTTATTACACTTTTGATTATTTCAAAAAAACAAAGCAACCATTAATAGTCAACACAGGTTTTATAGTTTTGCAAATAATATATATTTTCAATTGATAAATTTTGCCCTTTTTATTCGAAAGAGTATTTAAAATATTTGTTGTATGCGATATTGGCTATTCAAAGTTGCAGATTTTCACAACTTTTAAGAAATATTTGAAATTTAGTGTATTTTTAATACTAAAAAGGAACTATCGTTGTTACTCAATTTATAGTTTTAAATATTACCTATTTTGGCTTTTTTATACCTCAGGTTGCAAATATTCAGGGTAGTTGATTAAAGAAATGATTCAGTGGCATAATTTACTATATATACACAGTAATATTGACAATATTTATGATATTAACATTTTACCAAAAAAAAAGTATAAATATTATTAATTAATAATTTTTTATTTATTAACTTTTTTATAAATTTTAATACATATATTTATAAAAAAATGTTATATAGTTTAATGTTCTGGCATATATTTTAACATTTACGAAAAATATGTATAAACTACTAACAACTAAAATTAAACCAAAAAAATACAAATTTTTTAAAATTACAAATATTTTAAAACCAAAGGAAAAAAACTATTAATAATAATGCACTAATTTTTAACGAAAAAATAAATATTAAATGATAATATGTTTTTTTTTGTATTTAAATTTATCTTGTTAATTTGATATTCAATCTTTTTTTCTGAATAATGCTGACGAAAATGTTTGTTATTGTTACTATGGGTTTTTTTATTTAAATAGGTTCTTCTTGCTAATAATGGAATCAGACTATTATACTTTTAGTCACTATAAATTTTCGATTATCAACTTGCAATTTTTGAAAAGCTGATATATGAAACAAATCGGTAACCCTTAAAATGGACAAACAGTCTGTTTCGGGAGGGTCGAAATTATACGCCGAAAGGTGTGATTGAAAGGTAACGTTTTGCCATTTATTTAAAAGAAAAAAAACCACGTCGTCAATTACAAATATGGCTCGTATTTCCTGGAAAACTGGCATACCAGAAGAACTTATGCTTGTGCATACAAAGTATTCTATTTTGAAAATATCGATGTACCTACATTCTTTAACATATAATATGCTTTTTCCTTGGGAAAATTCGTTGACCAATTCGTAGTTTATAGCCCGTGGCATTTTTGAACATGTTGGGAATTTAATAAAAGTAGGCAATAAACTATCAACCTCCACAGACATGTGGTACATATATTCTTGATGTCGAAGTGAAAACGTTTTGGAAATATGTACAAAATTTTGGATGCTCTGCGCTAATTTTTTAAATTGCAGATGTTTCCCTTCAAACCTCATGCACCATAATAATATAAGCGGTCCCATGGTTCTTATTATTCGTGGGTAATGGATCATGAAATGATGCTTTGGTCGCATCTTTTCAAATGGTAACACTTTATTAAACAATATATGATGTTCCTCTATCAGTTTAGCTAACGTAAAAGTCATATCAACGGTAATCTTGGTGGCAAATATATATGTCAGACATTGAATAAGTAACGTTAATAGATGACATATTTGTTTAGTTTCATTATCAGAGGATTCGAAAATATTTTTAAATATTAATGGTAAATGCCGAATAATACACCATGTTTGAGCTGCTTTTTGTCCTATCGTGTTCCTATTGCCAAAAATGATAGAATTCGGTAGGTTTGTTCTTTCCATTACACCAAAATTAAAACTCGCAATTTTATCATTGATTTCTTGTTTAGATAAAAGTTTTCGAGATACTACATAGCTAAAAAAATAACTTATTTCCCACTGAACTACACCCTCTAATAAGTCGTGCATGATATCTACACTTGGGGCATGAATAGTGTTAAAATGTTTTAATTCATTTAAAGAACAGCTACCTTTTATGCCAAACACACTTGGTTTATCAGAAGTTCCAACTTCTCGTACGTGCTCTGTATAATTTCGATAATTCCTAAGCGTTACATGAGATTCATTATGTGCTAATCCAATATCTTTTATATCTATTAAGCAATGGCGGCAGCAATATGTTGCTCGAAATGATTCCACCATTCCCAATAAACTGTTCATACCTAGATTGTCACCACTAACCGCGACTAAACTACCCTTAATATTAGGTTGATTTTCAAGGAAATTAACAGCTATACCTTTTTCCTCAAGATATTTTAAATCTCTCAATGTGCATTCCATCACTTTATTATAACCATATTCTTTTACATCTTGAGTATTAACTAAGGACAGCAAATGAATATTTCTAAGATGCGAATTTAAATGATTTGGAAGATTCCTTATAAGAAAATAAAATGCAGTGAGTTTGTGTGTTCCAGTTTTATAACCCATGGCGTTTACAGTTTCAAAATCGTCACAGTAAATATGTATTTTAAATGTGATCTCATCATTATGAAACTGATTATTTGAAATGAAAGAACCATCGGAAATGTCAGATAATATGGTTGATGACTTTTTTTTTCCATTTGTGATATATTGCTTGAAGTTATCATTATCACACAAATATTTTAGTGTATCAATTAAACTTATATATATATAGGTATTGTTCTTCGGTACTTCCATGAAAACTTGTAAATTTTTGTCCCATCGCCTTTCATACCGCTGACCTAATGAAATTTCCTTAGGTTTCGGAACATTTGAAAAAATTGTTTGCCTGCGTGTATAGGTTGTCTGTAACTTTTGAATTGTGTGCATTATTTCATTTTGGAATGACTGAAATTCCATATACAATTTCAAAACATTCTGATTTGCATTCAAAAAATTTGCTCTAATGAATAGAAAAATTAGATCTAGTAATTTTTTGATGGAATTTATAGTGATATTTATCACAACGTGTGATATATTCTTATAGCTTAATGTACCTACTAATGTTTCAATTTCTCTTTTTATTATAGTTATGTATTCTTTTTTGTAAATTTCTTCCATATTGTTTAAGGAACTTTCAATTGGCAATACATTTAACGAATTTATTGAATTATCATTATTCTTTTCAAATTCATGTTCGGAATCAGAATCTGCAATGTTGGGAGTGTGTCTATTATCTAAAATGTTTGGAGTGTGTACGCATTTTATCATGTGTCGTCTTAAACCACTTTTGGACGACAATTCCACGTTGCAATTTAAATAGCCGCATTTTATGTTACTAGTAACATTATGCATCACTTTTAAATGTTGAAAATATAATTTCTGCGTTTTCATCTTCATGTCACATTTGAAGCAATTGAAAAAGTCCATGGCTTCAAATTATTATTATTATTAATATTAATATATTAATATTAAATATAATATTAATATATTAATATCTATATTAATATTCTTAATACTATATTAATTCTTAATACTATATATTACTGTTACTATTATTGCTATGACTATAATATTATTATTATTATTATTACTATTATTATAACTAATATTATTACGTATCTGTGAATTATTGTATTAATCACCAAAAATCGCGGTATTTATGAGCCGCATTTGGCTGGTAAGCCTTTCAATTTTGATTAAAAATATATATTTGCTGACAAATTTTAGCATCTGCCGCAAATTGGACTCGAATTCTATATTTAAAACATAGTGTATTTTTATATAAAAATCGAGCGCACCAATTGCTGTGTTATTAGTGTGTAAAAACTTTCCGTCTATGTATATATAATATTTCGAAATATTATCAAGGGAGGTTCCAGATGCGACGATTATTGGTGCATTCTCTGGGTTTAACTTATGAACCGAATCTTTTACTTCTTCTAGAGGTTGATTTACCTGAAATATTAGTAAAAAAAACTTGTAATAATTGATAATTCTTAAAAAAAAAATTCAATACAGGAGAAATACATACTTCATGAAAGAAAATTATCCGTTTAAAACAATCGCATAATTTGGCTTTATTGGATTTACCTCGCCCAAGCGAAGTTGGAGGAAGTAAAACTAATAGGCAGAAGAATGATTCTATGGTGGAATCAAATGCTAAAAATAAGTTTAATATATAAAAATTAATGTGCATATAAGGTTAATTTATTGTAATCAATCATAACCAACATTTTTCAAAATCACCAAATTTTAAATATGATTTATCCTTTTTTGTTAATTCTATAATTTTTTTTTGTATAATTTCCGTGTATTTATCAATAAACAAATTGGATTTTCCTGGGAAAATCAGCTCAAAGTCTATATCAACCTAAACCAATTTTAAAAAAATTTATGTTATTTTTTATTTGATTCAGATCGTATAAATATTAGTACTTACCAATGATAGTATGTCCAGAAATTTTGGAAATTTTTCCAAAATGTTGACGCTTAAATGTTGTTTAATTAGTTCTGCCCTAACGATAAATGTTGCTCTATGTTTATTAATTATTTCGGTCAAATCACAGACTGCGTTCGCTGACTGCATCCAATTTATATCTTCATTGAAGGTTTCGGCGTTATAATTATCACTTATATTTGTAGGTGTAGGTTCTACATCCGTTTTCTTTTTAAATACTTCTTTGGCTTTAAGGTTTGATTTTTGAATTGTTTTTAATCTTGTTCCTAAAAATCCATCATTCTTTTCCGGGTTATAAATTAGTAACTGCCAAATTATATATTCAATAATATTAGAAAGTACATGATATGTATATAATATTTCAAAGAGATAATAAATATGCAAACTATTGTATATAGAGGGATACGTATATATATTGCTACATTGTTAGAGTATAATTCAAAATTAAGTATTTATTAATTTTTGGTTCGTTGAAAGAAAAAAGTTTTGTTTTTCAAATATTATAACCAACAATTCAAAAAATTATATGAGGTAAAATACATAATAGATTTGGAGTTATATCTCATATTTCTATTCTAAAATTAAAAAAATATATTTGATAGAGTGAAACAATTTAAAAGAAAACATGAGTTTTTGAATGATACAGAAAATAGTCAATCATAATAATTGATAAAAAAATTGGGTAAAAATAATTAATCAAACCAAATATAAATTGCAAAATTTTCTTACATAATTTTTAGTGGCGTCCTCTAAATCTCTTAATTTAGGGAATAAATCTGCTATGCATTCCGCCCAAATAATTTTATCGTTCGTAGATGGTTCGTTGTTTTTACAGATGAGTAAATGGTCAGCGGCGATATTAATTATTTTATGGACTTCATTTTTCGGAATGTCATGATTTCCGGAATATCTTTTCAATAAATCTTCACCGTTGACCACAATTTTTTCCTGAAATTTAAAATACTGCACTAAATCCTATAAAAGAAAATGCGATTATTATTTTATTTGGATGATAAAAGTCAGCAATTAATGTCTGATAAAGAGTAAATATAAGTGAAAGAATGATACTTTGTCTACAATAATAAGTATACGTAAAAATGTACTTTAGATTCAATTGCAGAAAATTATATCCACGATTTTGTATAATAGATAAAAATTTAAAAATAATCATTTAGAATATGGAATATGTTTAGCACCTTTTTGGTATAGTATTTATAAAATTCTTTTGGGTTTTTATAAATGGTATCAAAACCGTTTGATACGCCTATGTTGTATTCCGATGATGACGATAATGATGATAATCCAGAACTAATTGTATGAACTATTTCCGATGTTGGTATTTCAATTGTAAAAATGGTATGCTCCGTTAAAAAATATCTAACATACTGTTGAAAACTATCTTTTACCAATTGAATATTTTGGCCATCCTTAACTATTATTTTTTCATCATCACGGATTAGAAATGTTTGTCGAACTACAATACATTTAATAAAATATTATAATATGTACTTCTGAATTACGAATGTTTTCGTGAAATTTTTAAAATATTTGTTCGACATGAACATTTAATTGGGCTAAAAACTGTAATTTCAACCCGCTCTTTTGTAAAAGATCATACCTCAACCAACTTTTGTTTTGGTCGGGGGCGGTGCCTTCGATTTGTCACCAATCAACTCCTCACATAATTTTAATATAAAATGATGTGCCACACTAATATATTCAAAATCATTCCCAAGAACCCATTGGATTTGTATGGGAGCTCCTGGATGGGATGGGATTAGAAAAATTTTCAGGAATGGAATTTTTTGCATTTGGTCCAAAACCAGTACATTCCCAATTTCAAGCCAGTTGGTTAGAAACAGAACGAGATTTCTCTTATAATCCCTTGGATGTGTATGGGAGCTCCTGAATGGGATGGGATTAGAAAAAATTTCCTCATACAATACAAAAGTTTTTACATTTTTTATCAAACCTCCAGATCCAAAATATCTAGCCAATTGGTTAGAAACAGAATGAGATATCTCTAATCATAACTTGGATTTGTATGGGAGCTCCTGGATGGGATCAAAAAAAATTTCCGGGAATGGAATATTTTGCATTTGGTACCAAACCCCTAAATCCAAAATTTCAAGCATATATCTTCAAAACTCATTGAGATATAAGAGAAACAAAAAACTCAGAAAATTCGGAAAATTTGCAAGGATGGTGGTAGAAGGGAGCGGGTGACATACCCCATTCTCGAACTTAACCAGCTCTACATAAAAAAAAGCTTATGATGAAAATTTCAGCCAAATCCGTCGAGTAGTTTCCGAGAAAAAGTGGAGACAACCGAGCGAGCGAGCGAGCGGAAGAAAATGGAAAATTTTTTATTTGATTTTTCACGATAAAAAGTTCCAATTCGTGGAGAAATGTGATAAAACAGGACCTTAAAAATTTTTTTTTGAAAACTAAAACTATAAGGACATAATGAAGTCTCATTACGCGCTTGATATAAAAATAACGACAAAAAGTAAGAATCGTAATGTATTTTGATTGGTACATATATTACAATATTTCATATGTTGTGTATATCCACACATGGCCGGTCTGTGAAAAAATTTCGTCAAATTGTTCAAACAATAGATTATTACGATAGACACATGCATAATTAGTTGATTTATGGAAAAAAAATTGGGGAGCACCGAACTAAATTTTCCGGAAAATCGACGTTTATAAATTTTCTATTTTCTTTGCCAATTTTTTTTCCATAAATCAACTAATTATGCCACATATATTAAACAAAATTAAAAAAACACAAACACACAAACACAAACAAAAAACAAAATTAAAAATGTATTTAAACCAACATTTTAGGAATATTGCAATTCTTACTACGCATTTTTCTTTTTGATATATGTGCACTATGCATTATTGTTCTTAATATATGTGGAATGAGAAACTTTTTTTTCAAAATACATTTTGGAGCAATACATCGGTATGCATCCCGGTGGATTATATATGTAAAAGTTTCAAAACCACTATATATAATAATGAATCTATTATTTTATTAATTTGTGGCCTTACTACGGTAAAATAATATTGTTTTACTTACCCGCTTTTAGTAGATCCTCAAATTTCATAACATCAGTATAACGTATATTTACGTATACCGTGTTTTCCCGGAATCTGGCTTTTAATAAATAATTATTTTCCTCTTGATTTGTTGGCACTTCCATATATGTGTTTTTAATTTAAATTCAATTCAATGCACTACATTCACAATTATTTAAAGAATTTTTTTTTCCAATTTGAATTTCACTTTATATTTTTACACTTTTAATATAATAAATAGCGATCTTACTTGCTGAATATTGAAAAACTAAATGAAATTATGAAATTAATTCTCGGTTAAACAAAACCACACACTAACACATTGTGAATTAGAATACTATGTATACTATTATACCGCCGTATCGACGATGGTTGACTATGATGAATAGTTAAATATAAATGTCTGAAATAGGTTTTATTTCAAATAGGTAATTCTCATTAATTTTAAATATTAAATATTACCTTCAAAAATTAACTACACTTATGATCAATTTTTGTGGGGCACTAAATTTTTTTTTTAATCTGTTGTAAATAATATATATTTTTTTGGGTTTTCTTTATTGAATTATCTATTCCAATTTAATGTGCAAATTGATTAATATTACCCTAAGAAAAAAACCCAAGAAAATAACCGTGAAACAGTAATAAGGCACTTACCATTAGTTCCCTTTTTTCGTTTTCAAATCAAGAATAAAAATGAATAAATATTTTAGCTTTTTGGTGGATTGGAAAGGCCTATCATCTGCAATAGGTATGATTAAACAACTGCCGCAATAAATTAAAAACAATATCGGTATATCAATTTAAAGCATTAGTATATAACTATTGTTTGTTAAAAGTTTGTTTGAATTAATACAAAAATATTATATTTTAAATCTATTAATAATAAATATGCCCTAAACGTATACATGAAATATATTGTGTATATAGAAAAAAAATAATATGGTTCAATATATTAGGTCATAAGTGTATTTTATATAGTAAAATTAGACCAATACATATAACAGCAAAAACATATAAGTCTATATTACATACCGCCTGTTCGGCACCGATGATTTTTGACTACGATGAATAGTTGAATATAAATGTCTGAAATAGGTTTTAAATGCTGACTATTTGAAATACGTAATTTTAAGTATTAAATATAACGAAAGAAATATTAGCTCTTTGGTATAGCGAAATTAGGCAAATACATGGTTCTTTTTTTATATTTGATATAAAGAATTATTTAAAATGCTTTAGTATTGAATGATAGTAAAATTGAAGTAAATGATATATCGCCAGACCATCAACATATATATATATATATATAAATATAGATTTATATATAAATATAGATTTACCTTCTCGATTTTGCCATTATGGAATAGAATTAATATAAGTAAAACGATAGAAATATAAGTAACCATGACGCATATTATATATTTTTTTTCCTATAAAGCTTTATGTATAATATAGTTGTGTGCATATGAATCGTATATATAACGTTTATTATATACTCATTTAAATTTTTGACATGCATGTATGGTTTTCTTTCGTTTGATATGTAGTATATAACGATGTATATAACGATATATGGTTATTTTTTGGTATATTGTTGTACTATATCTTGAAATTAGATTTTGGGAATTTGGAATTTACTAAATCTCTGTCTGTGAACACATTTATGGATGGATTTTTATGTTCTGAATTTTTTTAGAATGGTTGATTTTTTTTCCGATTTTTTTGTGTAAAAATATTTTAACATTTTTTATTGCATCATATAGTAAAAGATGTATTTATACCATTTGGCGGAAATAAAAATTTGTCAGTTTTAAAAATTCACTGTGACAACAATTATGATTGGAATGCCATGAGACTAATTTTAAAATTTGCACATCTGTGTTAATAGATAATAGGGTATATCCGTAATTAAAGGGTGTGGCCACGGGGCTTTTCAGAATAAAAAAAAATTTCCATTAAAATTAAAAAAATTAAAGATTATGGATGGTGGAGCGACCCCATGGATCACTAGTGATGACATAAAAAACCAATTTTATGGAATTTTTTTATGCATTTATTCAATGAAAATGAGGTATATATTTGACATGCGAAAATCTATAACATGCGAAAACCAATATCACGCGAGAAAATTTAACTTTCCTACGCATAGAACATTTTGTTTTTATGCTATATTCGAAAATATGCAAGATGAATTAGAACAATAAAACGTTTTTCTGTTTTACTTTTTATCAAAGCATAAACATCATTGAGTTCTAATAATGTAACTATTGAGTTTCAAGTAGGAGTAACATATTTGACATTTGATATTATTGAATATATCAACGCAAGGTTTTAACATTCAACATAAATTGTTTTAATAAATACAGTTTATTAATTATACATTTTATTAATTCATAAATCACAAATATTTTCTTCCATTTTTTGTTTATTAAGTGTGATGTTTTTGTATTCAAAAGGTTAAATTTTCAGAAGCTGCCGCATATATTCTAAAGAAAAATAATGTTATACAATAATACCATAATCATTTATTTTAATAAGCCCTTTTGCAAGCATGTACCATTATGTCATATATTGATTACAAGTAATTGTTATATCAACGTAGTTAAAATGCACTATACTACCCGGGTAAAAACTGTAGTATTTATTATACAGTATTCATTTAACTATCAAAAGTAGATAAATTTTCATTTTCAGCACTCACAAAATACAATTTTTTTATGCTATATAAAATGGTACTACATTTTTATAAAAAATACCTCCGTTAGATAGTTAAAAAAAAATAGCATATTTTACAAGTGATAATTAACTACATTTAAAAGTAAACCAAAAACATATCATTAATAGTTAATTTTAACAACTGAGAATGGATAAAATTATATCATTTAAATCTGCTTTAAAAAAGCAACTTTTTTTTGACTATTAAAAAGGTGTTTGCATTTTAAGGAATTTAATAAAGCTAAATTTGGCTAATAAAAATAAGTGCAGTTTTAAATTTAACTATCTCAGAGGTGAAGAGTTGGTTTTTTTACTGTGTACGTATCGCGCCGCTGGTCGATTTTTCGACCATCAATTTCCCGAGAAATGGAAAATCGCAACATTCTGAAAATTTGTCAAAGTCATATTAGGTTAAAAAGGAGTCACCACACAAAGTTTTGTAAAAACTCCTCAATGCGTTTAGGAGCGGCGGGAAACGGGTTAATGAATCTGAACAATAAGTGGTATAATATGATGTATATGAAATTGATAAATTAAAAGTCTGCTTATAATCTATATCGGCATAACAACAAATACAACAATAACAAATGAAGTAAATAAATATAATTGTTGGAATTATATGAAATATTATTTCATTAATATTTCATACGGTGGAATACGTTTGTCGTCGCCGTGTCATATTTTTTATCAATTGTTAAGAGTAAAAAAAAATAATTTAATCACACTCAAATTTGTAGTGAAAACACAAGACATACAATATAATTTTTTTTTATTAAAATCGAATCTGTATATACAAACTGGCTTTTTTTTGTTATTTATTCCTTATACCAAAAGTTATATATATATGTGGCGGTCCTGTACGCCACCAACAACACACACTACATTTAAACATTTAAACATCGCATTTCCCCACACAAATATACTCAATCTGTAACGGACAAATTTTAAATTCATAATTACACGGCGAGTGGCAAAATACAAAAACAGACTTCACATAAACTTAAAACTAAACAGACGTGCGCGGCACATTCATACCACATTCAAATTTGAATTATAAAACTAATTCGTTATGCTTACTGTTCAGAGTTCGGAAAAGTACTGAAGAACTTTTGTATGAGAGTAAAAAGTACCGCAAACGTTTTCAGAGTTCAGCACTTTTCTGAATAACATTTTGTTTATTTTGAAAAAAAAAGCATAGACACCTGCAAAAATTTTAATAAAAATCCCCATTAAAATACGAATTCATAATATGATAATTAATGAAATAATAAATAATAATTATAATAATTACAATAATTTAATAAAAATAAAAATAAGATGAATCGAAAACAAAAAATTCTAATTTTATTAAATTTATTAAAAATAAAATGCAAGTATATTCATTTATGTAATCAAAAAACAAAAAAAATTTTATTTTTGTTTTAAATTACAAAAGCTACTTTGAATTTTATTTTGTTTTTGGTTATGTTTGTAAAATAAATGAATTTTGTTTTTGTTTTTTGTTTATTTTCTGCGGCACTTTTATAAATTTAGGGACTTTTCGGTATTTTTTAAAAGTGCTTCAGCACTTTTTGATTCATTCGTAAATTGAGAGAAGAGAAAAAATAAAGTTTTTGATTGGCTGTGAAAAAGTTCTTCAGTACTTTTCCGAACTCTGAACATGTTAGACTTTTATATTTGAAATAAAATATGACTTATTAGATTGAATGTTAATGAACAACTAATTTATTATATCGCTAATATATATTATTAACATTGTTATAATTCTATGTATATAGCTAATATCCAGTGGTAGTGTTATATTTAATTATATAAAATGCAAGTTTTCTAACACACCCACCAGAATTAACTATAACTAATTCATTAATTAACTATATACAATTATATCACTCTAAGCATGTACATGAAAGATATTAATCATAATATATTTTATTTTTATAATTCAATTACAATTCAATGAAATTATCGATATCATATAAAATATATATTAAAATATCCCAATGTACTTTGAAATTATTATTTTAACCCCATTTGTTGAGAACAAAAATTATGTTTTGACGTAGTTACCGCCTTTGTCAAGTTGTCTGCAATCATTTCATCAGTACCAATTGTTTTTATTTTAATAGCATCATTATTAATTGATTGTCTTATGAAATGATGTTTTATGTCGATGTGTTTCGTTCTTGCATGATAACCGTCATTAGTTGCCATATTGATAGCGCTACGATTATCACAATAAATATCAATCGGGAGATGTTTACCCAATTTTAATTCGTCGCGTAATTGCGCCAACCACATCGCTTCCTGTGCTGCACCTGCTAGTGCCATGTATTCTGCCTCGGCGGATGACAATGCAACCGTAGGTTGCCTCTTACTGTTCCAAGTTATAGCCGCTCCCTGTAATACATAAACATAGCCCGTACAGGACCGCCGATCATCAACATTGCCTGCCCAATCTGCATCCGAGTAACCAGTTATATCCTCATTACCAGTTTTTGAGAATACTAACTTCCAGTTTATGGTCCCCTTTAGATATCTAAAGAGTCGCTTAACAGCCTGCCAATGTGCCATCCCCGGATTGTGGTTAAACTTACTCAAAGTATTTACGGCATATGATATATCTGGCCTAGTGCATTGTGCCAAATATAAAATGCTACCGACAGCCTCTTGATATGGTATATTTTCCATTTCTTTAACCTCTGATTGATTCTTGGCTGACATATCCTTGGTCAATTTTTGATTTGGATCAAACGGCGTAGTTACTGGATTGCAGTCTGCCATATTAAACCTCTTTAAAATCTCTTTAATATACTTTTGCTGATCTACCGCAATGCTTGCATTACTTTTATTATACGTGATATTTATACCAACGCACGCTTTCGCTTCACCTAATTCTTTCATTTTAAAATTTGCCTTCAGATTAACTTTTAATTCCTGTCGTAAACCATTATCATTTGTCAAAATAAGCAAATCATCAACGTAAACTGCCACAATAATTATGGAATCATTTACTTTCTTAAAATAAATACATGGATCTACCTTTGATCCGTTTAAACCAAATTTTGTTAAAACAGCATGTAACTTCTTGTTCCATTCCCTGCTTGCCTGTTTCAAACCATAGATGGCTTTCTTCAATTTGCATACCTTGGTAGTACCATCAGAAAATTCATGAGGCTGTACCATATACACTTCATCATTTAAATCTCCCTGCAAGAATGCCGTAACTGCATCCATCTGTTCAATATTTAAATTATAGCGAACTGCTAACGCTATTAAGTAACGAATTGAACCATACCTTACTACTGGCGAAAATGTTTCCATGTAATTTACACCCTTTATTTGGGAACATCCTTTCACTACCAATCTAGCCTTATACCTAACTATATTGCCTTGTTGATCACATTTTGTTTTAAAGACCCATTTAGATTTGATTGGCTTTATGTTTGATGGATTATCTACTAATGACCATGTGTTGTTTTCATATAATGAATTCATTTCATCCACCATCGCAGATTTCCAATTTTCCGCATCACTGCTTGACAATGCCTCTGACACACTCATTGGGTCGACACATTGATCTACAGATGTTGATGGGACAGTAGAATAATTCAAATCATACTTCAATTTATGTATACGATTTGTTCGTCTCACAACCACTGCGGGTTTTTAACATCAATAGTTATATTACCCGGATTGTAATCAGGGTCATCATTAATATTATCAGTAGTACTATCATCCGCATAAGTATCATCGTAAAAACTTTTGTCATCTGATTCACTATTATTTTCATCGGTATCATCTGTCCTGAGATAATTCACTTCATCATTAATATCCATAGTTAAGTTTTTACAACTGTCATCAGATTTTTCAAGAAAAACCACATCACAACTTTTGGTGATCTTGCTGGTTTTCATATTAATCACCCTATATCCTTTTGTATCGTCACAATAACCAAGAAATTTCATGCTGATTGATTTTGGACACCATTTGCCCCTTTTCTGTTTTGGCACGTGTACCATAGCATCACAGCCAAAAATTCGCAAATTATCCAAATTAGGCTTAATATTGGACCAACATTCCTCTGGTGTTTTGTTCACTAATGCCCGAGCTGTCGAACGATTAATTATATAGACTGCCGTATTAACAGCCTCAGCCCAAAACTTATTCGGTAAATCAGCATCAAATAATATGCATCTCGCCCTTTCTACAATTGTTCTATTTGCTCTTTCCGCAACTCCATTTTGTTCTGGTGTATACGGATTGGTGGTTTGCTGACGTATTCCTGTTGATTGCAAAATTCCTTCAAACTCAGAATTGCAGTATTCGGTACCATTATCTGTCCGAATTATTTTTATATGATGTCCTGTTTGATTTTCAACAAGCTGCTTAAATATTTTAAATTTTTCAACCACTTCAGTTTTTGATTTTAAAAAATATACAAACATTTTCCTGCTAAAATCATCCACAAATGTTAAAAAATATTTTGACCCACTCAAAGATGATGTCTCCATAGGCCCACATAAATCTGAATGAATCAGCTCTAACTTAACACTTGATCGTTTTCCAACACCTTTAAAAGAACTTCTGGTTTGTTTACCTTGTAAACAGGTAACGCAATTAGTTTGCTGCTTATCATTAAAAGCAATTCCACTAACCATTCCATTTTTCATTTTATTTAAATCCGCATAATTTATATGACCCAAACTTCTGTGCCATATATCAATAGTCGCCGTATTAACTGATGTAAATAAAGATGAACCATTATTCGGTGATTGTGAAATAGCACCATCCAATTTATACACATTATTTACTAAAATTGCCGTTGCTATTAAATCACCATTTGCATTAAAAATAGAGCAACCACTTGATTCAAATTTTACCGTATTTCCATTGTTGATAATTTGACTAACTGATAATAAATTGGTTGTTAAAGCGGGTACGTGTAACACATTTTCTACGGATATATCATATTTTTCTCCGTATGCATACGTACTCAATTTCAATTTTCCCTGACACACTACCGGCAATTTTTTATTATTTGCAACAACAATTTCACTAATGTTTGATTCCACTTTATCATATAACCAATTATCATTTAATGTCATATGCATCGATGCACCCGAATCTACATACCAGTCATTTTTATTATAGTTACCTGATAAAAATACTGCATTGAATGCACCAGTTTTTGTAGAATTTATTTCTTTTTTCTTTAATTTATTAACACATTTATCAGCTTTATGACCATACTGATTGCAATTATAGCATCGCATACCTCCATACCTACCTTTAACATATTTCCTAATTGGAAATTTATTCGTTGGCTTATAATTTTTATTAAAGAACGCACTTTCAATGTTTGAGGTTTTTACATCCTGCAATAATTTGGTTTTAATAAAATCACCAGTAATTTTCGCACCGGAATTTTCTATACCCATAATTATTGTATTGTATCTTTCAGGTAATCCGGCTAACAAAAATGTACCAATCCATTCCTCATCCATCACACATTTAATTGAAGCCAATTTATGCGCCGTTGACATTATTTTATTAACATAATCTTCAACAGATTCGCAATTTTCCAACTGTGTAGTGACCAATGTACGAATTAAACCTATTTTTCTGGTCAAACCAGAGTCTTCAAATATCGCTTGTAAACTAACCCATACATCTTTAGCCGATTTTGCGTTTTGAACATGAATAAAATTTATCGGATCAATGGATAATATTAAATTTGCCTTTGCTCTTGAAACCTTTTTTGCATCAGTTTCACTACCATCTATACATGCACCTAATTCGCAAACATCTAGATAGTTTTGCATCGCAAACTTCCACGTTGAAAAATTTTCTCTGCCCTTCAATTTTTCAATTGATGCTAGCATATTCGATGAAGTCATTGTAATATTAATTAAATCCGTTTGTAAAATAATTGATTTACCGAAATCACACTGATTTAATATAGTATTAACTTTAACTATACTATATGTAAATAATTTTAACAAATATTTAATTACGGTTTTATTTCAAATGAAAAGAATAATAAAAAAAAAATTAATATATTTTATTTATTATATAGTCATAACCTGGGCCCATAACCTGTTAGACTTTTATATTTGAAATAAAATATGACTTATTAGATTGAATGTTAATGAACAACTAATTTATTATATCGCTAATATATATTATTAACATTGTTATAATTCTATGTAACACTTCGTTCAATAATGTGTGTGACTAATTAATTAAAACACATTTTTTTGCCAAAATTCGTTTTTATTCATCAAGATAGTCCCCTTTTAGGGAGATACAATCATTCCAACGCTTTTCCAATCTTTCGATACCGCCTTTGTAAAACGATTTTTCTTTGCCTTCAAAATAGGCGTTAGTTTCGGCGATTACTTCATCATTTGAGCCAAATCTCTTACCACGGAGCATCCTTTTGAGGTCTGCGAAGAGCCAGTAGTCGCTGGGGGCTAAATCTGGAGAATACGGTGGATGGGGAAGCAATTCAAAGCCCAATTCGTTCAATTTTGCCATCGTTTTCATTGATTTGTGACACGGTGCATTGTCTTGGTGGAACAACACTTTTTTCTTCGCCATATGAGGCCGTTTCTTTGCGATTTCGACTTTCAAACGCTCCAATAACGCTATATAATAGTCGCTGTTGATGGTCTGCCCCTTCTGGAGATAGTCGATGAATATCATTCCATGCGCATCCCAAAATACAGACGCCATAACCTTGCCAGCCAACTGCTGCGTCTTTGGTCGCTTTGGGCGGCTTTCGCCGGCTGCATGCCACTCAGCAGACTGCCGATTTGACTCTGGAGTGAAATGGTGGATCCATGTTTCATCCATTGTGATGTACCGTCGCAAAAACTCCGACTTATTGCGCGTAAACATGTCCAAACAGCTCTTTGAATCATCGGTTCGTTGTTGTTTTTGCTCCGGTGTGAGCAAACGCGGCACCCATTTGGAACACACCTTTTTCATACCCAAATGTTCGTGTATTATGGTTTGTACACTGCCTGCTGATATCTTCAGAATGTCAGCAATCTCCCTCACTTTCACTTTACGGTTGGACATAATGATTTTCAGTGTTTTTTCAACGTTTTCCGGAATAACAGCGTCATTTGGCCTTCCAGTAGATGGAATGTCATCGGTGTCTGTACGACCACGTTTGAATTCGGCATACCAATAACAAATGCTTCTTTTTGATGGAGCAGAGTCCGAGTAATGTTTTTCAAGCCATTCCTGGCATTGAACAGTATTTTTTTTCATTAAAAAACAATGATAAATCAGCACACGGAATTGCTTTGAATTCATTTTTTTTTAAAACACAAAAATAGCGTCACTTATAGCACTGTAACTTGTAAACAAATGATCTGATTAACATATGATGTTGACAGTAAGCCTAAAAAGGTTGCCAAATGCGAAAAAAAATATTGATTTAGTTCTAGGGACGCCATCTATGTGTCAGTCACACACATTATTGAACGAAGTGTTATATAGCTAATATCCAGTGGTAGTGTTATATTTAATTATATAAAATGCAAGTTTTCTAACAGAACAGTAAGCATTATTTATGTTCAGTAAAGTACTGTAAAATAGAAAAATTAAATGGTGTAGTGATTAAGCTTATTAATTGTAAAGTGTACATAGTGAAATAAATTAAAATAAGTTATATAAATAGAATTAGTCAAATCACACCTAATGGGTAGTGTATTTATTGATGGTGTTGTAATAGCAGCATTGTCTAATTATTATTTGTCTGAGAACATATTGTGAATATTAATAATAGCCGGTAATCCAGCAACTACTAAAACGACCTCCAAATTGGTGACCCCGACCACAGCAACCACAACCTTCACCTACACACCAGTCAACGAAGCGGAAGTCTCCGGAAGCCAACAAGAATAGAGCAACAGATAAGCAGATATCATTTGATTACTTTTTTTAGTTTTATTATTTTTCTTTATATATATATATTATATTTTTTTTTCTTTTTTCTTTCTTCTTAAAAGAATTTTAATTGTGCTTTTTGAAAAACATTTTTTTTTATATATATATACATGCATATATGCTTGTATATATATTTACACAAATTAAAATTCAAGTTTTCTGTTCTCTTTTCTGCTATTCAAAGTATATAATATAAAGTTTTTTTTTTAAAAAAAAATTAAAAAATTAATTAACAGACATCGTCGCATGCACACACACAACTCTCCCAACAAACCACAATTTCGTCAGTGCTGTTGCGTGGCGAAACGCAACATATATTTTTTTTTTTTTTACTGTACTTCTTTATTTTTTATTTTTTTTTTTTTTTCCACAATATGTACCACTCTCCACCCGGAAAGGGCATCGATGGCGCGGGTACGCCAACACGGGCTGACGACCCTTCCCCTACTGCCATTCCCCCTCATTATATGGCCTTACCTTATGACGCGAAGTATCCTGAGCCCGATCTCGGGAGCGAACACCCCCAACACCAAGGCGCTACCGCGGAAGTGGGTGCCGCGCAAAGCGAGGGTTCGCTTAGGAATGTGGAGTTTTGGGAGTTCGACCCCGAGGCCTGGTTCAGGATGTTCGACTCAATGTCCGGCGGCAGATATCCGTGGTCCGACATACGCCGAACCGCGTATGTACTGTCCGCCTACCACCATCAGTGACCAGGAGGTGTCACGATATTTTATCGGGATTGCCGGCCAATGAGAAATATGTGTACCTAAGGGAGAACATCACCCGGCGGCTGGAGGAGTCGCAACAGTCACGGCTCGACAAGCTGATGTCAGGGATGGAGATGGCTGATCAGTCTCCGTCGGAATGGTTACGCACCATTCGACGTAATGCGGGCCCCGATGTACCCAATCGGCTCATTCTACATATGTGGTCACGAGCCCTCCCTTCGCAGGTCCAGGCCATTTTGGCTGCAATAGACCAGGGCAATCTGGACGCTTTCGCTGCCTCGGCAGACAAAATAATGGAGATCATGCCACGGGCGTCAATCGCGGCAGCCTCCACTTCCACGTCCAGACCCCCTCAATATTTTCCCCAACAAGGTCAAACCAAGTATCACCCATCCAGTACGTCTCATTCCAACCTTGAAGCGGAGGTGCATGGCCTTAAAAAGCAAATGGCCATTTTAGTCCAACAGTTGGAGCGTCTCACCCACCATAGTTCAAGACGCCCACGCTCCAACTCTGTTTCCCGCAATTTTCGACCCCGTGGTGCCTCACGGCAACGATCCCACTCTCGCCACGACATTTGCGGACATTTGCTACTACCATCGTCAATTCGGCGCTAAGGCCAATAAGTGCACTAAACCGTGTGGGTTCTCGCAACCCCCTAGTCCAAAAAACTAGGAGACCAGAAGGGGCAAGCGGCAGCTCATTCAACTGGTTCCTTACCTTCCTGCCGTCTTTTCGTTACGGATCCCGTCACAAGGATTCGCTTCCTCATCGACACTGGCGCCGACGTATCTGTTTTGCCACCACGACTGCAAGACAGATGCAACACCGACAATTCACTACAACTCACGGCTGCGAACAAAACCACCATCCGTACATACGGTTCACGCAAACTTGACATCAGCCTAGGCCTACGGCGTCTATTCACATGGCATTTTATTATCGCCGACGTGGACAAGCCAATACTAGGTGCTGATTTTCTAAACAAGTTTGGTTTGCTCGTAGACCTAAAGCAGAAGCGCGTCGTAGACTCACTTACGACGATTAAAACACAACCGGCACAGGTCATGGTGGGACCATCGTCCTCACTGGTCGTTCTCAATGATTCAAACAAAGCGCTTCGCACCCTCCTCACATCGTACGTGGACGTCACAGTTCCAAAACCGTACACAACCAACCATAATCATGTGGTAACTCACCACATAATTACTAACGGACCACCTGCGTCAGCCAAACCACGCCGTTTGGCACCAGATAAACTTACTGCTGCAAAAAAGGAATTCGATTTCCTAATGCAGCCGGGCATATGTCGCCCCTCTAGCAGTCCATGGTCTTCGCCACTTCACATGTCGTGGTCCGAGTGGGTAAGACATAATAAACAAAACATAATTCAACTTGAAAATCTTTCAAAAAATGTATATTTATTCAATAATAAAAACAACGGACTATTAAAAATACAAGATTATTAAGTTAAAATTACAATTACATTTATTTCATTTACCTTATTGGTTAAATGAAAAAAAAAATATACAAAAAATTTACTTTACTATTATTTAAAAAATTATTTAAAAGATTATTATTTAGCCGAATCACTTAACTAAATTCAAAACTTTATCAGTCAGGCAGTGGTGCCCTGGACTTGGTTTTTAATTGCAAAGTAAATTCTATCTTAAAGATGTCAACTGCTTTTAGGCAAGACCATTCTTTAAGAACATTACTTTGCAATGATTTAGTTAGCAATTACCTTATTTGTGTCCGTGCCAGCTCTTTTAAAGGCCTTTTTATCTCCCTACTCCTTACCATTCTGCATTTCCCTGGTTGTGGATTTTCTTTTTACCATCTCCAAAACACTCTGGTTTAAGGTGATAATATGATGGATGAAATTATGGTGGTATATGGGATTATTATAATATATCAATGTATGTGAGTTAATTTGCTTTTTCAAGTATAACCACTCCTATATTTTAATGTTTTCCCTATAATAATTTGGGTAGGCGATGATCTACATACCCAGATTTTCAAGTGACATCGTAATTTCCTATTTTCATATTATCCCATTGGTCACTTGTTTTGTTATATATATGGATTTTCCTTTTAATATTTTATTATATATACATATACATTAATATACAATCATATGGGTTAAGTTAAGTATGTTATATTTATATATATATTTTTCTTAACCTTCCTGGTATATGTGACGTTTATATATATATTTATTATATATGTCATATTTGTTTATGTAAAACATATGTGCTTAGCATATAGGTTGTATTAAATATTATCTACATATATATATATATATATTTGCATATAGTGTGTATTATGCATAATATGCATATTACATCGTTTCCTTTGTTGATAATTAGGTTTTTCAAGAGCGTGGGATTAATATCATTTTTTATGCACTTTAATATTTTTTATTGCAAACACATTTTTCTACGTTTTTTTATATGTGTAAATGCATTCTGACCCATGGTCTAGGTATCCTCATATTTCACAATTCATTGTTATAATTTTTACTATAATTATAATTGTATATATTTTTAAACGACCTTCTGTTAATACTTATTTTATTTTATTATTCTCTAATTACTTTTCTTTATATTGCTCATATTACCATTTTTATTATGTAATAATAATATAATATACTATTAACATATTTTCCCGGTCAATATTGTTTTCTTAGTGCATATGTTTAATATTATATAAGCAATATTGTCGGATATAGTAAACATTATTAATTTGTAGATGTCGTTATTATGAACGTATTTTGTATTAATGATGTTATATTTGTTGATGATATTATTTCATGATAAAATGTTTTTAATGATTGTTTAATGGTTGGTTTAATGGTTTATGATAGTGTGATATTAGTTTGTAGATGTCTCATTATCTACAGGGTGTGTTATGGGACCATAACATCCCTCCATCCCCGGAAAAAAAAATTTTTTCGTAAGTAAAAAATTTTTGCTGTTGCTTTACTAAATTAATTTTCATGGTAATTTTCAAATTTGTTGATGTCATTAGAAGTAATTATGGTGTATGATGGTAAGGAGCCCAAGTAACATGGATCGTAGCAATTAGCTGCGGCAGCTAAAAATTTGCTGTTACAACGTCGTAACAGCGAGGTCTTGGCTGATGATTTGCTACCAGTTTTATAAAAATATTAACAGCCGTTTGACTGAGAAACTTTACTTTTACAAGGTTCCTGCAACAAAAAATACAGCAATATAGGACTGTTGCAATGTTGTGTATATTATATGCTGCGATAACGTCGTTCAAGCACTTTCCGATAACTCGTTTTCAACTAACTCGTTTTAGCTTATACTTTGCTGACTATAGCAAGCATATCTACGTAATATTATTAATATTAACAGAAAGAAATCAGCATGTGGTCTACTTTATTGCTTTGTTAGTTATAATGATATGTTTAACTGTATATATGATATTTTTTGGATAGCAATAACCAAGTTACAATAAATCTCCATAAAGATTAATATTTAGAATATAGCTTCGATGTGTGTATATAAGGTTTCGTATTTAACATATGTTGAATGGTTGAGTTTCATATTTCTATGGTCGCGTTGGATGAGTACTCAAGATGCTCGGCGTTATGATGTGAAGACCCGAGTTCGCTTCCGTGGTTCGACATAAAATTTTCATAGCGATTTTTAAATTTGTAATTGGTTAGGAAATAGTAAATAATATATAATAGAATTAGATTTATAATTGGGTGAGGAGTGGTAAATTCCAAAAAATAAAATATAAAAATATATATAAATAAAAAAAAACATTAAAAAAAAACAATTAAAAAAAACAATTAAACAAAAACAATTACAAAAAAAAGAAAAAGAAAAAAAAAGTATAAAAAAAATTTTTTTTTAATCTGACCCCCTCCCGGCCCCTATTGTTTTATATGCATATGTATTAATGCTAATTATTTATGATTGCATTTTTTTAGTGACAAAAGATCCATTAAATGATCTAGTATTATTTGTTTGCATAAAAAAGGTTCAAAAGTGGATATGAAAAACCTAAAATCAGCAATAATCAAAGCTGTATTTAGACTTCGAAAATACCTCGCACAGCCAAAAAGAGTTGCTGCGACAGTAAAATAGTTAGTTATAATAACCTGTTTAAAGCAATAAAATACACCTCCATTTCAGCTGTATCTACGCAATTTCAGCAAAGATAAGTTTGCTTTTATAGATGCTGTCGCGGTAAAATAGCTACCAATCATTGCTGTGGTAACGTTTCGACAGATCACAATCAGCTTGCTTTGTTACTTGGGAGAAAACAGGTTTTGTTGCTTTTTGTTGTTGTTGTTGATTGATAGTGCCGTAATACAATAATTTTCTCTTATTTCTTTTTTTTTTTTTTTTTTTTTTTTTTTAAATTTATATTTTATTCATTATGCTTATATTTATATAAATTAATTTGAGTGGAAAAATACATTTTTTTTTTTTTCTTTTCTTTTTTTTTTCATCTCAAATATTTTTCTTATATTAGTGTAAGATTAATATTACTATAATTGCATATGCCTTAGTATTTTGCCATATGTAAAACTACAATTAAATATTTATTTATTTTAAAATGCTTATTATTACATTACAACTATTTATCCTATTTATTTTCATATTATCGAATTTAATTTTTTTTTGATTATTGATTCATTGTTAAAAACTAATGTTCTTTTTTTTTTTTAATATCATGCAAATTCTCTGAATATTAATTTTATATTTTATTATATGCATTTTTCCTTAACCTATTATAAAAATTTTAAAGTACTTATTTAAATATTGTTTATAAAAAAAATGTTACGTAAATGTTACATGTTACATGTTACGCTTTTAATTGTAATTTGTCATATTTCCTTATTCTATTTTATAAAAAAAAAATATTTTAAATCTATTTTTTTTTTTTTTTTTAATTATTTTACTTTTCCTATATATAATTTAATTTTCTACTTGTTATTACTAAAATACAAAATATTCTATTTTTTAAAAGTATTAGATTAAATTTTAAAATATTTCTCATTGTTTTATAATTCTATAAAAATTAATCATATGATTTGTCCATACTTTGGGATATTGTTTTTGTTAGGTAATATATATTTTTCGGTTCTATTAATTTTATTATATCAATGTCGATTAATTTTACTTCGACCTTTAATGTCCTTTGTATTATTTTATATATCAGTTTCATTTTGCTTGTGTAATTGTTAATATTATTATCTGTTTTATTAATGGTAAATATATTCTTGTAACAAATGTTTTATTTTTTATATCTCTTTTTCCACTTTCCTTAACCACATACATAATTTGTTAAACCGAAATTTCTTAGTTTTAAAATTTTACTTTTTTATTTATGAAATATTTTTAATCTATTATTATGTACCCGTTTTTTCTTTTTACCGATTAAAATTGTCGTGTTTACCGCGTTATTAACTTCGATGACCTCATACGGTCCCAACCAAATATTTGATAGTTTATTTTGTTTTGTTTCATTTTTGAGTAAGACAGAATCTCCCATTTGAAAATTTGTTTCTTTTGAATTTTGATCATAGTATTGTTTAGATTTATTCTTTGATTTTAAACTATTTTTCCTAGCAATTTCATGGGTTTTTTGTAGTTTGAATTTTAACTGATTGTAATAACTTTCATGATCGTAAATTGGTTCTGGAGGTTTCTGTAAGTTTGTTGGAACTTCGGCTGTGAAACCGAATAAACAATCCGAAGGGGTTAGCCTTGTCGAACTATGAATTGTGTTATTGTGGACATGTGTGGCCTGACGTAACCAGCCATCCCAATTTTGAGGGCTTTCCTCGACAAAACATCTTAGATATTCTGCCAAGGGCCCATGGCTTCTTTCCAACATACCATTTGACTGTGGATGGTACGCAGTTGTTTGGATTTTCTTTATTTTTAATAATTTGCAAACTCCCTTAAAAATGTGACCTACAAAATTTGAACCTAGGTCAGTAACTAAAATTTTTGGTATTCTATACCTGGAAATTATCTCATTATAGAATGTTAATGCTACGGTTTCTGCTGTAGCATCAGGGATTGGATAACAGTCCATGAATCTTGTTAAGTTATCTTGAAAAGTTAATATATACTTGTTTCCTGAATGTGTTGTAGGTAGCGGGCCTACGATATCTAAATATACTTTGTCAAACGGTAATTTTGGTGTATCGGTAATGGTCATTGGCATTCTATTACTTTTTGAATTTTTGTTCTTTTGGCATATCTTGCATTTTTTTATGTATTGTTTAATATCATTTATCATTCCTTTCCATTGGTATTGTCTTCTTATTCTTTCAATAGTTTTCCACATTCCTTGATGACCACCCAATGGTGTGTCATGAAAATCCCTTAAAATTGTTTGTATATCTTCCGCATTTCTTAATGTTTCTGTTTCCTTTAATTTTTCGACTTGCATTTTGTTAATATCATTTTCTTCTTCAATATTTTCTTTCGTGTAATTATTACTGGTGTTGTCTTCCTTATTATTGTTGTTGCTTTCTGCATTATCTTTTAATAACTTTTGATTTTCTAATTTGGCCCTTGCGCGTGTTTGAATGACCTCTATTTTATTATTGGTTTCTGGTTTAATTCTGCTTAATGCATCCGCATTTGTATTCATTTTCCCGGGTTTGTATTCCGTGTTGTAATCATATTCTGATAATTTGTGGTGAAACCTTAATAGTCTTGATGTTGGATCTTTAATATTAAACACCCCCAATAAAGGTCTGTGGTCTGTATATATTGTGAATTTTCTTCCTAATAAATAACTTCTAAAGTTTTTTGTTGCCCAAACCATTGCGAGCAATTCACGTTCAATTGTGGAATAACGCCGTTCAGCGTCGTTCAACGATCTGCTAGCGTAAGCGATAGGTCGATCTTCACCAGGCGTCCCTTGTGAGAGAACCGCGCCTAGAGCGTCACCACTTGCATCCGTTGTGAGAATAAATGGTTTTTTGAAATCAGGGTATATAAGTACAGGTGGCGAAATGAGTGCCGTTTTTAAATCGTTAAATGATTTTTCACACTTGTCTGTCCAAGTGAAAGTTGAAGATTTTTTCATTAATTCATTTAATGGCAAAGCCATTTTCGAAAAATTTTGAATAAATTTCCTGTAGTAATTGGCGAATCCAAGCCACGATTGTAATTGTTTAATATTTTTTGGGGTTGGGTAATCCCGCACGCACGCGGTTTTTGCTGGGTCCGGTCGTGCGCCTTCCTCCGTGCATTTATGTCCGAGGTAAACAATTTCCTTCTTGAGAAATTGACATTTTTCTATTTTGATTTTTAAATTGAATTTTCTTAAACGTTCGAATATTGAAGCCAATTTTTCGTTATGTTCTGATAAATTTTTCCCATAAATAACTATATCGTCAATATATACGAAACATTCCATGCCGTGTAAACCCATTAGTACGTAATTCATTATACGTTGAAAAGTGGCCGGTGCGCTCGTTAATCCGAAAGGCATCCGTTTGAACTCGTAATGGCCATACGGAGTACTGAATGCCGTTTTTGGGGCGTCCTGCGGATCCATCAATACTTGATGGTATCCACTTGCTAGGTCCAATGTGCTAAAATAACGTGAATGTCCTAGTTGGTCCAAAATGTCCTCTATTCTGGGTAACGGAAATGCATCTTTTATCGTTATTTGATTTAATTTCCTAAAATCAAATACTAGTCTCCAGCGTTTATTGCCATTCTGGTCTGCCTTTTTGGGCACTACCAATAAAGGAGAATTCCAGGGGCTTTTACTGGGACATATGATGTCATCCTCCAACATATTTCGGATTTCTTCACTTATAAAACCCTTGTGTACCTCGGGTAAACGGTAATTTTTTTCCGATAATTCGATTAATGTCTGTTTTTCTTCTGCGTTCAAATTTTCTTCGGTATTTAATTCTTTTACTAACCTTTTTATTCTCTCTTCATAATTTGTATCTTTTTGTATTTTGTTTGTATAAATTAATTTTACATTTGTTTTTCGTTCAATGTCGTAATTCTTTAATTCTTCGTAATCCACTTTAATATTTTTTAATTCTATTTTCGTTGTGTTTATATTTATGAGTGATATAGGTGCTTTATAATCTAAAATTTTGGTAATTGTGTTACCTATGTAAATACCTTCGTATATTTCTTTAGCTTTTACTAAAATAAATCCTGTACGTATGGGCATTTTTATTGATAATACCATCTTGCATCTTGGTGGTATTTCATAAATTTCCTCTTCTTTTATAATATTAGGTTCCTTGTGAATATCTTTAACTATTTTATTTTCTCTTTTAAATTTATTCATTATAATATTTTTTGTTATATTTTGATTTTTCATTTTATTAATTGTATATATATCTTCCTCATTTTTATTTTTATATATTTGTTTTGTGGTGGTTTTGTCTTCACCTATTATTGTATTTAATTTATTAATATCATTTTTATTTAATTTAAACTGTCTTTCATCCTTTTTATATTCGCCGTAAATTTGGGATTGTGTTGGCGATTTGTCGGATAATTCCCGCGGAGAATTTTTGTCAGGATCCTCTTGTACTTTGCCTTGTAATCGTGTGTCGTTTGTAAGTGCTTGTAATGCCTTCGTGACTGTATCGATCAACAAACTACTAATAGATTTTTCTGATTCCTTCATTTCCACCTTAGTATCCCTTTTTTTACTTTCAATTATTTTATTCTTTGATTTCTTATTATCCATTTTATTTTCTTTTTTCATTGTAGTATTCTCTTTATTTATTTCATTATGTTTCATTTTAATTTTATCTTTTAATTCTTCTTTAATTTCTTTTGCTTTGTTATTTATCTTATATTTTTCCTCTGTATTACATTCGGTGGGTGACTTTCCCAAGTATTCAATATCCTTTGAATCTTTATCGTTCAACTCTGCGGTTTTTTGTAACAAATCGTGCGAGAAATGTTTGAGTGATTTCATGGGTAATGTCATGAGTAATGTACCATCCTGGCCAAACAATGATAATGTATTGGCAATGGCATTGATTATCGATGTACCGTTTAAAAAATCTCTCCCTATTAGACCATTAGCAGGTATTCCTTCGGTATCTTCTATGATACCTAAGGTGATTGATAATTGATTTCTATTATTTGGTAACTTAATGTTACCGGTAATTGTACCTTGAGTCATATCGACTCCTCCGAATGCTCCTCCTATTTGAACCCTAATATCATTATTTATCCCATCCAAATTCTTTAATGCATTGTTTTTGATTAAACTTATTTCTGCACCCGTGTCTACTAAAAATATGTTTCTACCGTATTTGCATATAGCCATTGGTAACCTAATAAAAATTTTCTCTGTATTATTGTTTATTATGTATTGATTACTTCTATTGAACAAAAATTTTTCCTTCTTTATTTTTTCTGTTTCTTTTTCTAATAATGTAATTCTGTTTTCTATTGTTTTTAGGTTACTTATTTTGTCTTCATGACCATAACGGATTTCCAGTTTGGTCGTTTTTAGTTTTTTTGTGTATTACTTTGTTGATTATCGTTATCATCGGCCCCTTTAATCATTGGTCTTGAGTTATTATCTTGGAAACTTGTGGTTCTTCTATTATTACATTTTGCGAATGTGTGACCGATACGATTACAATATGAGCATTTCAGATTGTTATAATTATTTTTATAATTACTGTTTTGGTTTGTATTAAAGTTATTGTTCCTATTATAATTTGGATTGCTTGCATAGTTACTTTCTACGTTGAAATTACGGTTTTGGGTTCCCATCGTATTACCATTGTTATTATAATTATTTTGATTGTTACCATTATTGAAATTATTATTCGAATTATTATCATTATTATTATGATTATTATTATTATTATTATAATTATTATTATTATAGTTGTTATTGATTCTATTATTTGGGTTATTCCAATTAGATGTATTTATTGGCCTTTGATTGTTTGAGAAATTGTTATTAAATGTATTTAAATTCTTGGGATTGTTTCCCATGGTATTGAAATTCGAGTATGCTATTTTATTTTGATTAAAACCCTTTATTTGGCATGTTTGAAAATTGTGTCCATAAACCCTGCAATTTGTGCAAAAAGGTGTGTTTTTACGTAATCTACAGTCTGCGTATGAATGAAATAATTTACTACAAAATCCACATTTAATTGGGTTTGGGTTAAAGTTTTGTGTCGGTTGCTTTTCTGTTGAAATCAAATAATTGTGTTGTTTAACTAACGGCTTAATGAACGGGTTGTTTGCCTTGATTATACCTTCGACGTTTAATAATTTTTCCACCGCTTTTTCGAAATTGATCTCATCCAATGTGAGTGCGAATTGTTTTAACGCTTGATCCAATAATCCAGATTTCAATACTCTTAATTTTAAATGTTCCGTTTCGCCGGTCAAAACCTTTAATACCTCCCTGTTGTAGTTAGCCCTCATAATTTCAGTGACGTTTAAAGCCATTTTTTCTATTCGACGAGCAAAGGAAGACAATGTCTCGTTGGGCAATTGGTAAGTGTTTCTTAATTCGCCATTTGCGATCTCTAACGATTTTTTGGATATGTATCGATCTTTAATTAGTTGTATAAATTCTTTCAGTGTTTGGACAGTTTTGCTGCGTATTAATTCAAATGCATCCCCTGATAATCTTGTACATAAAGCCGTTACGAATATTTCCTCTTTTATTTGGCTGTCCTCTATACATCTTGCCGCATAATTACATGCTGCCACAAACTCGTGTACTTGGCCTACCAGATTTGGATGCGATTCTCCCGTGAAACGTGGTATCATGGATGATACCAGTTTGCCAATTTTCTCATGGTCCATTGCGTGGTTTTGTTCCTCCATTGTTTCCGTATTATTTATGCTTATTATATTCTCGCAACTATTTCCCTCCAGAATTTCTATACTATTTATTACTCTTTCTTTTAGTGTTTGGATATCCTCGTTTGTTGTTTTAATGAATTTGAGTTTCCTTGATGTTTTTTCCTGATTTTCTTCTACTATTTGTAACTCCTCACTTAGAGATATTATTTCCGATTGTCCCTCGCTTACACTTTTATTTAAACCTATATATTCCTCTGAATCCTTTCCTATTGTTAACGATCCTATTCTTATTAATTCTTTTTCTAACGATATATTTCTATCCTTTATAAACTGTATTTTTTTCCTTAATACAATTTCCGTTACTGATAAATTTTTTAATTTCTCATTTAATTCAACGATTTTTTCTTCATATTCATTTGCAGTTGATTCGCTGTTTTTTTGTATGAGTTTTTGGGTTCTAATAGTTTCGTTTAAATGTGCTATTTCTGCCTTTAAATAGTGAACGGCCTTATCGTTTTCTGAATTTGGCCTAGATAATAATTTGTCAATGATATACTCTGTCGTTTCTAATTGTTCGATAGCGTTGTGTTTCAACGAGATATATTTTTTCACGTCCCTATTTTCCCTTTCGGTAAGAATATTTTTGCATGTTACAAGTAAATTCTCGTTGAGATGTTTGATTCCCTGTTTTAAATTTCTTTGGTCGTGTCTGTTCTGTAAGTATACTTCCTCCATTTAAGGTTGCTAACCATTATGCAAAATTGGAAAGAATAAAATTTTTATTTGGAATAATTAAACGTTTGGGTATAATAATAATTTTGGTTTTTGGGTATAATAATAATAATTTTTTATTTAATTTGTTTTTGTTCTATGCATAAATGTTATTTCTTATCTATTAATATATGTATTATTATTAAATTAATTATATTTATTTTTATTTATTCTTTTTATTTTTATTTTCTCTTATTCATTTCCTCTATATTTTTAAATATTTTATCGAATGCCGCTTGAATTTTTCGGTTTTTGTCGTTCTTGTATTGTTTATTTTCATTGAATTTCTCCTTAAGCTTGGTTATTAATTTTGCCCTTAATTTTTTATCCGTGGTTATGTTTATAACATTTTTCAATTCATAAATTTCTCTTTTTAATGCTACTTTTTTCCCCCCTCGTTTTTGAGGTCTGTTTCGTTTAATTGGTGTTGATGGTGTTTGTAGGGGTTTTATGTGATTTCGTTTTTTGTATTCCTCTATAGATAGGGGCTTTGGTCCCAATCTGGGGTTCGTTGCTATTAATTTTTCTATTTGTTGTAAATGTACCGATTTTGGTGTCATTTCCATCTAGATAATTTTAATATGATATTATTTGATTAAAATGACGTAAATACATTAAAAAAATGCCAAGAGTAAGAAAGCAACAAACATGTAAATGAAACGAATAATTATTTTGCTTGTGAAATACTTATTTCTATATGTACTTTAAATATCTGATGTACATATATCGATATATATATTTTAAGATTTGAGTATAATGGTATAACTTAAAAAAAAATTTTACGAATTGACTTCAAAACAAAACATTAGCATAATTATTATTATTCTTTTAAAATATATATATGGTGTGCATAATTTAGGTGAATAAGTTTCTATTTTGTTTATTTCCCTAAATATTTTCTATATTTGGTTGGGTAAGGTCTATCGTTTAATTGTTCAAAATATATTTCATAAAAGATTAATATTTATTATCGCATATTATTTTAAATATAGTATAATATGAAACAAAAATCAATTATTTTCCCTAAAACTTTTGTAATTTTCTACTCTATTTTTATGCCAATTATGTTGGTGCAGCAATTAAAAAATAATTTAAAAATGAAATTGAAATTAATTTAAACAAATTTCCTATACTGAGAGCAAATTCGGAATACCGGCTGCGCCAATTATGTTGGTGCAGCAAAAAAATAAAAAATATATGGTACTAATAAAACAAAAATGTATCAATCTTCGTCAGAATTCCCCAAAAATTACCGGGAGTTGCACGAAATACCGGCTGCGCCAATTATGTCGTGGTCCGAGTGGGTAAGACATAATAAACAAAACATAATTCAACTTGAAAATCTTTCAAAAAATGTTTATTTATTCAATAATAAAAACAACGGACTATTAAAAATACAAGATTATTAAGTTAAAATTACAATTACATTTATTTCATTTACCTTATTGGTTAAATGAAAAAAAAAAAATACAAAAAATTTACTTTACTATTATTTAAAAAATTATTTAAAAGATTATTATTTAGCCGAATCACTTAACTAAATTCAAAACTTTATCAGTCAGGCAGTGGTGCCCTGGACTTGGTTTTTAATTGCAAAGTAAATTCTATCTTAAAGATGTCAACTGCTTTTAGGCAAGACCATTCTTTAAGAACATTACTTTGCAATGATTTAGTTAGCAATTACCTTATTTGTGTCCGTGCCAGCTCTTTTAAAGGCCTTTTTATCTCCCTACTCCTTACCATTCTGCATTTCCCTGGTTGTGGATTTTCTTTTTACCATCTCCAAAACACTCTGGTTTAAGGTGATAATATGATGGATGAAATTATGGTGGTATATGGGATTATTATAATATATCAATGTATGTGAGTTAATTTGCTTTTTCAAGTATAACCACTCCTATATTTTAATGTTTTCCCTATAATAATTTGGGTAGGCGATGATCTACATACCCAGATTTTCAAGTGACATCGTAATTTCCTATTTTCATATTATCCCATTGGTCACTTGTTTTGTTATATATATGGATTTTCCTTTTAATATTTTATTATATATACATATACATTAATATACAATCATATGGTTTAAGTTAAGTATGTTATATTTATATATATATTTTTCTTAACCTTCCTGGTATATGTGACGTTTATATATATACAGGGTGTCCCAGTACAGGGTGCCAACCCGAAACAGGCAGGTTCTACACCTCATTTCCAATCAAAAAATGTATGGCGACCCCATGTCTATCTCGCTTGGTTTTCGAGCTAGCCCGAAAAAACGATTTCGTTGAAGTTCAAGGTAGTACGTAGATGTTATTTACCATATCTCAGCAACCACTTATCGGAATCCAATAATTATAACCTTGTTGGAAAGGTATTTTAACTATCTTTAACTCTTTTGAATAACACAAACTTCGGCGACAACCCGTTTTCATGCTATAGCTGGTCAAACACAAGAAATTTCAACGGCCTCAAATATTTTTGTTATTTTGCAAGCCGAGAACTATAGAACTTTTATGTTTATCAACTGTCGGTTTTTAGAAAAACTTCTTTGATGTTTTAGCTTTAATTTGATGTACAAACTTTTAAATTATGTCATCGCGTTCTAGAGATATAACGAAAATAATATTGAAATATGACCAAAATAATGCAAATTTTTCAAAAATTTAACACACATTTATTACATTGCAAAGTTCAATGTTCTGTTGTTATCGCGTTATCTAGGTAACATAACTTCCAGGGATTGCAATTAATTTAATGGTTACTTAGAAATAAAAACAGTTAAGCCTATTACCGTCATAAATTCATTCAATTCTTTTGTTTTTTGTGCTACATCTCTTCGGCATTTGTACGTATCATTGTTTTACGTTTAATATTCATTAGAAAATTAAGTTTGTTTTATAAAGAATAATTCGGAAGTTTGAAACGGTAAAAAGCAGTAAAAAATAAATTTCAAAAGCAGCCATCCAAATTGGTGTAAGTAAAAACTATGCTTGGCGTGCAATGAAGGCTGCTGGTTTACATCCTTATCATTTGCAAAAAATTCAAGCACTTAAAGAAATAAACTACGTCCCCCGAATAACTTTTTGTGATTGGGTGATTCGTTGTTATGAACAAGATCCCAGGATATTAAATCAAATTTTAGATACGGATGAAGCAATGTTCACACGTGAAGGGATATTTAATACTTAAAATAATCAACATTGGTTAAAGGAAAACCGGCATTCAGTTCGACAACAAGCATTTCAGGAACGAATAGCAGTCAATGTATGGGCAGGAATGATTGCAAATCAATTAATTGGTCCATACTTTCTACCTGGGCGGCTGCATTCAGATTCATATTTAGTTTTTTTGCAAAATAGGTTATTCGATTTACTCGATGATGTTAATTTAGCTGATTTGCGATTCATTCATTTTCAACATGACGGTGCACCCCCACATTTTGCACGAAGTGTAAGAGAACACTTAAATGACACATTCGGCCAAAGATGGATTGGAAGAAATGGGCCCATTAAATGACCACCACGGTCGCCAGACCTCACACCATTAGATTTTTATCTATAAGGGTTTGTAAAGACATGGTTTATAAAACACCAGTTCATACCAGGGAAGATTTAATGAATGGCATTAATAATGCGTTTGAAGTTTTAAAAAATAATCCGAATCAAATTCGATCGGCTACTAGGGCAGTATTAAAACGGTGTCGAATATGTCGATCACATAATGGACACCATTTTGAACAATTTTTGTAGTAAAAATTTAAATTTAATTTAATAAATGTGTTTTAAATTTTTGAAAAATTTGCATTATTTTCGTCATATTTTAATATTATTTTCGTCATATCTCTAAGACGAGTTGACATATTTTAAAAGTTTGTACATCAAATTAAAGCTAAAACATCAAAGAAGTTTTTCTAAAAACCGACAGTTGATAAACATAAAAGTTCTATAGTTCTCGGCTTGCAAAATAACAAAAATATTTGAGGTCGTTGAAATTTCTTGTGTTTGACCAGCTATAGCATGAAAACGGGTCGTCGCCGATTTTTGTGTTATTAGAAAGAGTTAAAGATAGTTAAAATACCTTTCCAACAAGGTTATAATTATTGGATTCCGATAAGTGGTTGCTGAGATATGGTAAATAACATCTACGTACTACCATGAACTTCAACGAAATCGTTTTTTCGGGCTAGCTCGAAAACCAAGCGAGATAGACATGGGGTCGCCATACATTTTTTGATTGGAAATGAGGTGTAGAACCTGCCTGTTTCGGGTTGGCACCCTGTACTGGGACACCCTGTATTTATTATATATGTCATATTTGTTTATGTAAAACATATGTGCTTAGCATATAGGTTGTATTAAATATTATCTACATATATATATATATATATTTGCATATAGTGTGTATTATGCATAATATGCATATTACATCGTTTCCTTTGTTGATAATTAGGTTTTTCAAGAGCGTGGGATTAATATCATTTTTTATGCACTTTAATATTTTTTATTGCAAACACATTTTTCTACGTTTTTTTATATGTGTAAATGCATTCTGACCCATGGTCTAGGTATCCTCATATTTCACAATTCATTGTTATAATTTTTACTATAATTATAATTGTATATATTTTTAAACGACCTTCTGTTAATACTTATTTTATTTTATTATTCTCTAATTACTTTTCTTTATATTGCTCATATTACCATTTTTATTATGTAATAATAATATAATATACTATTAACATATTTTCCCGGTCAATATTGTTTTCTTAGTGCATATGTTTAATATTATATAAGCAATATTGTCGGATATAGTAAACATTATTAATTTGTAGATGTCGTTATTATGAACGTAACATATTTTGTATTAATGATGTTATATTTGTTGATGATATTATTTCATGATAAAATGTTTTTAATGATTGTTTAATGGTTGGTTTAATGGTTTATGATAGTGTGATATTAGTTTGTAGATGTCTCATTATCTACAGGGTGTGTTATGGGACCATAACACACATGGTCCTCAAGAAAATCGGCGAATGGAGACCCTGCGGCGACTACCGAGCCCTTAATGCGCAGACGGTGCCGGATAGATATCCTATCCCGCACATACAAGATTTCGCGCAGCAGCTGGATGGCTGCACCGTGTTCTCGACAATCGATCTTGAACGCGCGTATCACCAAATCCCTGTAAATGACGAAGACATTCCGAAGACAGCAATATGCACTCCATTTGGACTCTTCGAATTCACGAGGATGACCTTCGGCCTGCGAAACGCCGCGCAGACCTTCCAAAGGTTCATCCACCAAGTACTCCGTGAATTCCCTTTTTGTTTCGTCTACATCGACGACCTTCTCATTGCTTCTAAAAACGAAGCTGAGCACATGGAGCATTTGCGACTGGTCTTCGAACAGCTACGATGGTACGGACTCGTCATCAACAGAAACAAGTGCCATTTTGTAGTACCACGGGTAACGTTCCTTGGACACACAGTGGACAAGGACGGTACCCGACCAACGCCAGACCGTGTCGAGGCAATCGCAAATTGCCAACCGCCCAAAACTGTCAAGGAAATGAGACGTTTCCTTGGCATGTTGAATTTCTATCGTAGGTTTCTACCCAACGCCACACAGTGTCATTCAGCCCTGAATGATTTCCTGGCAGGCAGCAAGAAACGCAATGATACTAGGCCAATTGAGTGGACACCACAGTCCCTCATCGATTTCGAAGCCGCAAAGGCGCAACTTTGCCAATCCGTGGCACTCGCGTTCCCTTCATCATCAGCCCATCTTGCATTGCTGGTGGACGCTTCGGAAGTTGCGATTGGTGCGGCTCTGCACCAGCACGTCGATGGTGTTCTCCAACCATTAGGTTTTTTTAGCAGCAAGCTAAACGCTGCACAACGCAAATACAGCGCCTATGATCGCGAGTTGTTGGCAGCATACTCCGGTGTAAGATATTTCAAACACCTCCTGTAAGGCAGAGAATTCACCATCTTTACCGACCAGAAACCCTTGACGTTTGCCTTTCGGCAAAAACTAGACAAGGCCTCCCCACGACAAGCACGACACCTGGATTACGTAGGACAGTTCACCACCGACATACGTTACATCGCTGGCAAGGACAACGTTGTCGCCGACACGCTCTCTAGGTTGGAGGAAATCCGCCTAGGGGGTCGGTCGACTTTGCAGAAATCTCCGACGCCCAGCTCGATGACGAGGAACTCCATAAACTGATGGAATCCTCCAATAAATTGCAATTTAAAATGCTTCCCGTCGCTGGCACTGAAAAATTCATTTTTTGCGACATTTCTACGGGCCACGCACGCCCGTACATTCCACATGGGTTCCGCAGGTCACTTTTCGACCAGGTGCATAATCTCTCCCATCCTGGAATTCGTGCCACGACAAAAATCCTCACCCCGAAATACATCTGGAAATCCATCAACAAGGATGCACAACAATGGGCAAAAGCGTGCATTCCTTGTCAAAAGTCGAAGGTCTCTCGACATGTCAAAAGTCCCACGGGCAATTTCCCCACCGCCGAACACAAGTTCCAAAATATTCACGTCGACATAGTAGGACCCCTACCGGTATCCGAAGGATACCGCTATCTCCTAACTATGATCGACCGTTTCACCTGTTGGCCAGAAGCATATCCTATCGCCGATATCACAGCTGAGACCGTAGCTACAACCATATTACGCGAATGGGTCCCCCGTTATGGAACCCCAACTTCGATCGTTACCGATCAGGGCACCCAGTTCGAATCCGAACTGGCCCGTCAGTTGTTCAAGTTACTAGGCGTAACACGAAATCAAACAACCGCGTACAACCCAAAGGCCAACGGACGTCTTGAGCGCTGGCACCGAACGCTGAAAGCAGCAATCATGTGTCGCGCTAACGCACAGTGGACCAAACAACTGCCATATATACTTCTTGGCTCACGTTCTAGACCATTAGAAGATTTCAATGCCACTGCTGCTGAAATGGTATACGGCCAAAATCTGCGTCTGCCGTATGACCTGCTTCATGAATCCGACGAACCCATCACATGTAAGGACTACATTCGTGATGTTCGCGAACACATTGGACACACCCGACCATTACCACCGACAAGGCACGCAAAAGACAATGTGTTCATATTTAACGATCTAAAGACGTGCACCCATGTATTTGTCCGAACCGACGCAGTGCGGAAATCACTTCAACCTCCTTATGAGGGTCCATTTTCCGTAATTGAACACCACGACAAATATTTCAGGATCTTGAATTCTGGTAAACACACCAACGTATTAATCGACAGATTGAAACCCTGTTACGTGGATAGCTCCAATCCTTCTGACTTAAATCCACGTATCCCACAAATACCTATACCACAGCAGGCGCAATCCACAACAATCCCGGCGCTGATACCAACGGAACCTCGACGCAAAGTCACTTTTGCACCTGGCACCTTTAAAGGCCAACCGACGCCAGTCACAACCCGTTCCGGAAGGGTGGTCAACCCTCCTTCAAGTTATCAGCAGGTATAGATGTTGAATTTTTTGCCTTCATCCGGCGACACGAATGATTCCCTTCAGGAATCGTCAAATAGACAGAATGGTTTCCGTCTGGAACCATTACGTCAACTTATATTGCATTCAATATTATTCGCCGAAAGGGCCACATAAAACTTTATTTCGCCAACTGGCCACTATAGCATACACGAACGCCACTCACAAACAACACCGCCTACGGGCTACTCAAGTTTCTTTTTCGCCTATGGCCACTAACAACTTGATATTTTTTTTTGTTTTTTTTGTAATGTTTTATCCCGGAAGTCACTGATGCTGGAATACTTTTTTTTTCTCTTTCTCTTTCCTCTAATTCGCATCGCTCACTTTTAGCTTCCGTTCTGCTAAGCAGATATTTTTTTTTTTTTGGATATATCTCCCTTCTACCTGCTTCGCGACTATGCTCCATAACCGCCAACACTTCACTTTTATCGTGATCCAAGATCACTGGGCGGGGAGTACTGTGGCGGTCCTGTACGCCACCAACAACACACACTACATTTAAACATTTAAACATCGCATTTCCCCACACAAATATACTCAATCTGTAACGGACAAATTTTAAATTCATAATTACACGGCGAGTGGCAAAATACAAAAACAGACTTCACATAAACTTAAAACTAAACAGACGTGCGCGGCACATTCATACCACATTCAAATTTGAATTATAAAACTAATTCGTTATTTATATTCAGTAAAGTACTGTAAAATAGAAAAATTAAATGGTGTAGTGATTAAGCTTATTAATTGTAAAGTGTACATAGTGAAATAAATTAAAATAAATTATATAAATAGAATTAGTCAAATCACACCTAATGTGTAGTGTATTTATTGAAGGTGTTGTAATAGCAGCATTGTCTAATTATTATTTGTCTGAGAACATATTGTGAATATTAATAATAGCCGGTAATCCAGCAACTACTAAAACGACCTCCAAATATATATATATTTTGAATATGATAACAAATAAACGAAAAATAAAGATAAACTTTAAATAACGAAATATTCATTTTACTTTAAGGTTTAATTTCATTTTTATCCCGTAATTAAAAAAATGTTTTATTAATAAATTTGACTTTTTGCGGACGAATAGTATTTCCAAATTCATCTTTTGTAGGCGCTTCATATATTTTTATAATATTTTCTCTAGATTGGATAAAAGTTAAAAGTAAATCATAAATTATAATAATCGAAAACCATTTGAAGATGACCGATGGAAGAATATGGCAATTATCTAATAAATTATAAATAACGCGGATGATGAATTGATGACGAAGAGGAAAATTGGTAAAAAATGAACAGTTGGAGCGTCTCACCCACCATAGTTCGAGACGCCCACGCTCCAACTCTGTTTCCCGCAATTTTCGACCCCGTGGTGCCTCACGGCAACGATCCCACTCTCGCCACGACATTTGCGGACATTTGCTACTACCATCGTCAATTCGGCGCTAAGGCCAATAAGTGCACTAAACCGTGTGGGTTCTCGCAACCCCCTAGTCCAAAAAACTAGGAGACCAGAAGGGGCAAGCGGCAGCTCATTCAACTGGTTCCTTACCTTCCTGCCGTCTTTTCGTTACGGATCCCGTCACAAGGATTCGCTTCCTCATCGACACTGGCGCCGACGTATCTGTTTTGCCACCACGACTGCAAGACAGATGCAACACCGACAATTCACTACAACTCACGGCTGCGAACAAAACCACCATCCGTACATACGGTTCACGCAAACTTGACATCAGCCTAGGCCTACGGCGTCTATTCACATGGCATTTTATTATCGCCGACGTGGACAAGCCAATACTAGGTGCTGATTTTCTAAACAAGTTTGGTTTGCTCGTAGACCTAAAGCAGAAGCGCGTCGTAGACTCACTTACGACGATTAAAACACAACCGGCACAGGTCATGGTGGGACCATCGTCCTCACTGGTCGTTCTCAATGATTCAAACAAAGCGCTTCGCACCCTCCTCACATCGTACGTGGACGTCACAGTTCCAAAACCGTACACAACCAACCATAATCATGTGGTAACTCACCACATAATTACTAACGGACCACCTGCGTCAGCCAAACCACGCCGTTTGGCACCAGATAAACTTACTGCTGCAAAAAAGGAATTCGATTTCCTAATGCAGCCGGGCATATGTCGCCCCTCTAGCAGTCCATGGTCTTCACCACTTCACATGGTCCTCAAGAAAAACGGCGAATGGAGACCCTGCGGCGACTACCGAGCCCTTAATGCGCAGACGGTGCCGGATAGATATCCTATCCCGCACATACAAGATTTCGCGCAGCAGCTGGATGGCTGCACCGTGTTCTCGACAATCGATCTTGAACGCGCGTATCACCAAATCCCTGTAAATGACGAAGACATTCCGAAGACAGCCATATGCACTCCATTTGGACTCTTCGAATTCACGAGGATGACCTTCGGCCTGCGAAACGCCGCGCAGACCTTCCAAAGGTTCATCCACCAAGTACTCCGTGAATTCCCTTTTTGTTTCGTCTACATCGACGACCTTCTCATTGCTTCTAAAAACGAAGCTGAGCACATGGAGCATTTGCGACTGGTCTTCGAACAGCTACGATGGTACGGACTCGTCATCAACAGAAACAAGTGCCATTTTGTAGTACCACGGGTAACGTTCCTTGGACACACAGTGGACAAGGACGGTACTCGACCAACGCCAGACCGTGTCGAGGCAATCGCAAATTGCCAACCGCCCAAAACTGTCAAGGAAATGAGACGTTTCCTTGGCATGTTGAATTTCTATCGTAGGTTTCTACCCAACGCCACACAGTGTCATTCAGCCCTGAATGATTTCCTGGCAGGCAGCAAGAAACGCAATGATACTAGGCCAATTGAGTGGACACCACAGTCCCTCATCGATTTCGAAGCCGCAAAGGCGCAACTTTGCCAATCCGTGGCACTCGCGTTCCCTTCATCATCAGCCCATCTTGCATTGCTGGTGGACGCTTCGGAAGTTGCGATTGGTGCGGCTCTGCACCAGCACGTCGATGGTGTTCTCCAACCATTAGGTTTTTTTAGCAGCAAGCTAAACGCTGCACAACGCAAATACAGCGCCTATGATCGCGAGTTGTTGGCAGCATACTCCGGTGTAAGATATTTCAAACACCTCCTGTAAGGCAGAGAATTCACCATCTTTACCGACCAGAAACCCTTGACGTTTGCCTTTCGGCAAAAACTAGACAAGGCCTCCCCACGACAAGCACGACACCTGGATTACGTAGGACAGTTCACCACCGACATACGTTACATCGCTGGCAAGGACAACGTTGTCGCCGACACGCTCTCTAGGTTGGAGGAAATCCGCCTAGGGGGGTCGGTCGACTTTGCAGAAATCTCCGACGCCCAGCTCGATGACGAGGAACTCCATAAACTGATGGAATCCTCCAATAAATTGCAATTTAAAATGCTTCCCGTCGCTGGCACTGAAAAATTCATTTTTTGCGACATTTCTACGGGCCACGCACGCCCGTACATTCCACATGGGTTCCGCAGGTCACTTTTCGACTAGGTGCATAATCTCTCCCATCCTGGAATTCGTGCCACGACAAAAATCCTCACCCAGAAATACATCTGGAAATCCATCAACAAGGATGCACAACAATGGGCAAAAGCGTGCATTCCTTGTCAAAAGTCGAAGGTCTCTCGACATGTCAAAAGTCCCACGGGCAATTTCCCCACCGCCGAACACAAGTTCCAAAATATTCACGTCGACATAGTAGGACCCCTACCGGTATCCGAAGGATACCGCTATCTCCTAACTATGATCGACCGTTTCACCTGTTGGCCAGAAGCATATCCTATCGCCGATATCACAGGAACCCCAACTTCGATCGTTACCGATCAGGGCACCCAGTTCGAATCCGAACTGGCCCGTCAGTTGTTCAAGTTACTAGGCGTAACACGAAATCAAACAACCGCGTACAACCCAAAGGCCAACGGACGTCTTGAGCGCTGGCACCGAACGCTGAAAGCAGCAATCATGTGTCGCGCTAACGCACAGTGGACCAAACAACTGCCATATATACTTCTTGGCTCACGTTCTAGACCATTAGAAGATTTCAATGCCACTGCTGCTGAAATGGTATACGGCCAAAATCTGCGTCTGCCGTATGACCTGCTTCATGAATCCGACGAACCCATCACATGTAAGGACTACATTCGTGATGTTCGCGAACACATTGGACACACCCGACCATTACCACCGACAAGGCACGCAAAAGACAATGTGTTCATATTTAACGATCTAAAGACGTGCACCCATGTATTTGTCCGAACCGACGCAGTGCGGAAATCACTTCAACCTCCTTATGAGGGTCCATTTTCCGTAATTGAACACCACGACAAATATTTCACGATCTTAAATTCTGGTAAACACACCAACGTATTAATCGACAGATTGAAACCCTGTTACGTGGATAGCTCCAATCCTTCTGACTTAAATCCACGTATCCCACAAATACCTATACCACAGCAGGCGCAATCCACAACAATCCCGGCGCTGATACCAACGGAACCTCGACGCAAAGTCGCTTTTGCACCTGGCACCTTTAAAGGCCAACCGACGCCAGTCACAACCCGTTCCGGAAGGGTGGTCAACCCTCCTTCAAGTTATCAGCAGGTATAGATGTTAAATTTTTTGCCTTCATCCGGCGACACGAATGATTCCCTTCAGGAATCGTCAAATAGACAGAATGGTTTCCGTCTGGAACCATTACGTCAACTTATATTGCATTCAATATTATTCGCCGAAAGGGCCACATAAAACTTTATTTCGCCAACTGGCCACTATAGCATACACGAACGCCACTCACAAACAACACCGCCTACGGGCTACTCAAGTTTCTTTTTCGCCTATGGCCACTAACAACTTGATATTTTTTTTTGTTTTTTTTGTAATGTTTTATCCCGGAAGTCACTGATGCTGGAATACTTTTTTTTTCTCATTCTCTTTCCTCTAATTCGCATCGCTCACTTTTAGCTTCCGTTCTGCTAAGCAGATATTTTTTTTTTTGGATATATCTCCCTTCTACCTGCTTCGCGACTATGCTCCATAACCGCCAACACTTCACTTTTATCGTGATCCAAGATCACTGGGCGGGGAGTACTGTGGCGGTCCTGTACGCCACCAACAACACACACTACATTTAAACATTTAAACATCGCATTTCCCCACACAAATATACTTAATCTGTAACGGACAAATTTTAAATTCATAATTACACGGCGAGTGGCAAAATACAAAAACAGACTTCACATAAACTTAAAACTAAACAGACGTGCGCGGCACATTCATACCACATTCAAATTTGAATTATAAAACTAATTCGTTATTTATATTCAGTAAAGTACTGTAAAATAGAAAAATTAAATGGTGTAATGATTAAGCTTATTAATTGTAAAGTGTACATAGTGAAATAAATTAAAATAAATTATATAAATAGAATTAGTCAAATCACACCTAATGTGTAGTGTATTTATTGAAGGTGTTGTAATAGCAGCATTGTCTAATTATTATTTGTCTGAGAACATATTGTGAATATTAATAATAGCCGGTAATCCAGCAACTACTAAAACGACCTCCAAATATATATATATTTTGAATATGATAACAAATAAACGAAAAATAAAGATAAACTTTAAATAACGAAATCTTCATTTTACTTTAAGGTTTAATTTCATTTTTATCCCGTAATTAAAAAAATGTTTTATTAATAAATTTGACTTTTTGCGGACGAATAGTATTTCCAAATTCATCTTTTGTAGGCGCTTCATATATTTTTATAATATTTTCTCTAGATTGGATAAAAGTTAAAAGTAAATCATAAATTATAATAATCGAAAACCATTTGAAGATGACCGATGGAAGAATATGGCAATTATCTAATAAATTATAAATAACGCGGATGATGAATTGATGACGAAGAGGAAAATTGGTAAAAAATGAAATTAATATCGGTTTGGAATACATTCCGTTACATGTTTTACATTCTGTTATATGTGATGTTCAAATTATGTGATATTAAATTCTATTTCTCCAATTGTTTTATTGCAGAAGTATTTAATTTTATATATAATATCCATTTGATTCATGGTTTTGAAAATTGTTATCGATAAATGTGATAATAACATAATATTTTAATAAAAAGCAATCCAAGATTAAAAAAAAATACATCGCAAAAGTCCTCATAAGAAAAAAGGCATTGCATTTCGAAATACACAACAGAATCAACCATAGCGACGTGTGATCTGCTACTGATTGAGTGAGTTGAGTTCTGATTCTGATGCTGATTGCTGAGTGACTGAATGAAGGTGCGGACTCAGGACTGGTTTGTTTATTTTTTTTTGCTGTATGCTTAGTGGATACGCCCAACAGCTGATAAATATATGTAATCAGTCAGATGTTTTTTTGTCGTGAATGCGTAGGAATAAAAAGTACATAATTTATTGTTTATATTTTTATTTTCTATTTTTACCTTCATTAATATATTTTGAAGATCAAATCAACAAATCAACATAAATTTTACCTTCAGTTAGTAGGTCAAGTTCATTGAATGTTCGATTTGTTATTTTTAAAAATATATGATGATCGATGTATTCATCATTTCTTCGTTTTAAAAGTACTGCGGATGTGATGTGGGGTTCATCAAAGAAAACAAAATGTATCGCATTACAACCAACAATCGGTTTTAGCGTCCAACAACAGCCTTCTGTTGTTAGTTTCTTAATTTCTGGCTTTTACGGTGTCGGTCATTAGCCGTACGACCAACCGCAAGGGAATTTGTGTTAAAATTCATATTCGAAAAATAACCGGAAACACCAAACATATTTTATACCAAATCACGACCCTAAAATTTGGTAAGAATTTTAGGTTGGCATTTTTATCAATTTTACACCACAGAGGGTCGTCATCCAAGACAATATTTAAATATAATAATTTTATTTATTTGGCCAGGACAACATTAAAATTAAAACTATTTAATATTCCTATCCTAGACATCAAACACATTCGATTGTTATTATATTCGCATACCCATTGCACCGAGAACCCTATAGAAAGCTTAAAAATTATTTAATGTGGCATTTGAATTTAATTTTCTATATGATTCTCTGTGTTATGCCAAGGTGATTTCATAAAATTATTTATTTATGCAACAATCCAAGTGAAAATAAATTAAGAGTAAACGTTTATAATAGATTACCAAAGAAATCGAAAAATCAATTTGTTTTACTTTTAATTTAATATTATGAGTTTTGCCATCTAATGTATTGGTTTTTCTGAATGGGGCCGCACCGCAACGGACAATAACAGAATATGAAATACATGTATATTAATGGAGGTGGTTTTTATGAAAATGTTGCGGTGTTGTTCGGCGTTGTGTGATGAGTAGTACGACCGTGTTGGAAGATTTATTTCATAAAACGGGGGCATCATACAATGTCAATATAAGAAATATATCAAATAAATTTATATACATATATTTTCGAGACACCAACACCGATTCAGAGAAACCACTTTGCGGTGATTGTTCATTTGACCTATTCTTCACCTTGTTCGCCGCGGTGCCACCCCATTCATAAAAAACGTACCTTAAATCTAACAAAAATCCATTTGATTTAATTCATATATCAAAAAAGTAATAAGCGATTGTTAATAATAATATAAGTAAAAAATATATCATATATTAGGGCAATACAATAAACTGATTTGAAACGAGCTATTCCAAAGTGATTACTATAATATGGTACTAAAAATATTTCTCTACGATATAAATAAATTATTTTTATTCCGATACATTTTTAAATAGAGCATAAAGAAAAAGATAGAGCAATTTTTCTGTTACGTCTGCCGAAAATATTCCCTATGCCATATCTCATTACCCGCATAAATGAAAAATTGTGTTTTCGACCAAATATTCAGAAGAGAATCACATGTTACCGAAATCATATGAAGTAATCTATATTGATTTATATGCAAATACTATTGCAAGTAAAATCGACATTATAGGTCAAGAAATGAGATCAGAAAATTATTGTGTTGTACGCATCGAATTATTGTTCGAGAAGTACCAAATTTTTTCCTTTGTTGTGTGTAGTGGATAATTTGCGTCGACGATTTGAACGATGTGGGTTGAATGAACCCTAAATTATATTACATAAAAAAATTAGTTGTTGTTGGTTTTATACAAAAAAAAATAAATTTTTTTTCAATATAATAAAATTGTATTAATAAAATATAAAGATATAAAAATATTTAAATTAATAGCTTTCTCCGCGATGCACATAGGGAATATTCAATTAAATCATAACTAAACAAAAATATATATATTAAATTTTTTATTTACAATGAAAAAAATGCAAATGTAAATTATATGTATATTGTCTCTGTGGCGCAATTGTTAACAGCGCAAATCTGACAATTTTCTGTGGTCGTAGGTTCATATCCTACATGGGTCGAATTTCTTCACAGACCCTCACAAGACAACCATGTTCATATGGCCATTAGTTGCCGAAGGACTATCAAAAAAAATTTTTATATTCATATATATAATAAAATAAAAAATAAAAATAAAAATTTTATTTTTAAAAAATTTATTTTGAAGGTGAGAAAAATTCTATATAATATACACCGAGTGAAAAAGTATGTGATTTGTTTGTAATATCAATAATAATTATTAATGTTTATAAACAATAAACAATTATATCAAAATAATCTGCTATTAGAAGAAAAATGGAAATTAACAAACAATATATATTAATTGTCAATATGTATAAACAACTTTTACCAAATAATACTAGTATTATAATGTACGACGTAAACGTACTAAATAGTGCATTGCAAAAATCATATGATTGAAGCATTAATTTCAATCATATGATTGAAGCATACAAAACATATGTTCTTTAAAAATAAAAAAAAACAACGAATACACAATTGCTGTGTAATATAATATTTGTAGTGTTGTGCAATATAGATACATTCAAGTATCTATAACAAACTGATACTTTTTTTTTAGTAACTGTTATATGTATTAGATATATTTTCTGTTACTTTAATTATTATGAAAAATTGTTATATATCTAATATATTGCAAACATCTGATACATTGAGTTAACCTAATACAATATAATATTATGTTATTCGTAGAGAGACATAGATATATGAAAAAGTACAGGTAACCCTCCTATAACGCGGTACTTCTATAACGCGTTTTCGCTACAACGCGGTTTGCAAACTGCGGAAAATTTCCTATAACGTGGTACTTCTTCAACGCGATTTTAGAGATTTTTTTAAAAATAATATTCTAAAAAACTAAAAAAGTTTAGTTTTTCATTTTATGTTTATTGAACAAAACGTGAGAACTACACTCTTAAGATTGATTGTAATATTACTGCAATAAATGTTATAAAAATTTGCTTAATTTTATTAAATTTATTGTAGTAACCTCTAATTATACCATACTAATTCAGCATTGATTGATTGTTAGCCAAGTTGTTGTTTGTAATTAAACATGCGTTGAATTTTATGTACGATTTTTTTAAACAAAATAATTTTCGGTTGAAAATTCAACAGACTTTGTTTAATACTAAAAAAATCCTTAGAATTGGTCTACTTGAGCTGTGCTGCGCCTTTGTTCTTTCGTTTCTTTTAGAATTCGATACATTCCTATTCTTTCTTCCTTGAATAATTCTAAGTCTAACCACAAATATCTAAGTTACAGATATAACAAATAGAACAACCAAAAATATTTAAAAGTCTATTATTTTTATATCGCCGGTAGTCCCAACGCACACAGCGAAAATAATATTATATATGATATACAATATACCATTCAAATGATTAATGTTTATGAGTAGATATATTCCGTTTTTAGTTTTATTTTATTTTATTATATTTTGTTTTGTGTTGTATAAATGAATTATTATTAATTTATGTTGTTATTATATGAACTGAATAAATAAAAAATGTTTTGAAATAAAAACATATAAAAACTATTTTTTTTCGATTAGGATCCTAACCCTGATTTTTGTATAGAGTTAAAGTCTCCTACAACGCGATTTCCTATAACGCGGAATTTTTCAGGAACCTATTGACCGCGTTGTAGGAGGGTTACCTCTATATGTTATGTACTATAGATTTTTCTTTTTTCTTTTCTTTTACCTTTATCGCCTTTAATGCCTATATTTATTTATTATAGGAATGCTTTTATATGAACTATTTTTATTTTTTTTATTATGAATATATGAATTTCTATAATTATTTATATTGTGTTTTTCATGATAAAAACGCAGGCTAAAAAAAAATTTGTCATAAATCTTCATCAATATTATAAAAAAAACATAAAAACCTTTCATAGGTATATTTACGATGTAAAATGTAAATATAAATAATAATTTTTCACCATATATGATTACATTTATTGGATGGTCGGTTATACGTTTACAAAAAACCAATTTTTTTTTTCATTTTCATATTACAGGTTTATATTTTATAATATTATATTTATTACAATTGATAACAATTGTAAAATGATCAAAAAATATTAATCAAATTATTTTATAAAAAAATTTACATTATTTATTAAAAATTTTTTTAAATTCATATCTCTATTTTTAGCATGCATCTTTATCATCAACATCTTCTTTTTTTTAGCCTGCGTTTTTATCACCAAAAACACAATATAATTATATAAATTCATATATGCACAATAAAAAAAATAAAAATAGTTCATATAAAAGAATTCCTATAATAAATAAATATAGGTATTTAAGGCGGTAAAGGAAAAGAAAAGAAAAAAGAAAAAATCTATAGTACATAACATATACGTTTTCATATATCTATATCGCTCTACGAATAACATAATATTATATTGTATTAGGTTAACTGAATGTATCAGATTTTTTCAATGTATTAGGTTAACTCAATGTATCAGATGTTTGCAATATATTAGATATATAACAGTTTTAAAAGTAACAGAAAATACATCTAATACATTTTATAACTAGTGTTAGATGATTCTTTTTTGGAACTGTATTAGATATATATGTATCAAGTTGTTACATTTTGCTCATCACTAAATATTTGTTAATGTTTTTTTTTTATGAAGTTCAATTTGTTATAATTATTAGGTGTAATATTTATTGAAATTAGAATTTTTTTATATTATATAATATATTCTGTCTCATTACAGAAAAAACAGCATTTCTCAAATCGACGTTGTGGAAATTGTAATGAGATTGTACAGGTTTTTGTGTATAGTTTATTTTTTTTGTTTTATTTAAAAAAGTGATAAAAAAAGAATAGTCGGTATGTATTTGGTTTTTTTTTATTATTATTTAATTTCTTAAATTTTTTTGATATTTTTTAATTATCATTATTTATTTATTTTCAGTTTAATAAAAAATTAAAAGCGTTCAATAATTATTATTAAAAATCATTCAATATGAATAGTAAAAAACGTTCTGCAATTATTGCATTTTTAGAATCGTCATCATCATCGTCATCATCGGAAAATGAAGAAGAAGAGCTATTGCTATTGGTTATTTTACAACAACGAATTCTTGATAGAAAAAAAACATATTCGAATTCTAGATTTGTTTCAGATGTTGTTTGGAATTATTCAAATAGCGAGGTTTGTATTCCAAAATGTTGGAAATTATATAAGTGCAGTGAATTTCTCTTTTTATACGAAAATTTAATTTTTTAGTTCCAATCTCATTTCCGCGTGGAAAAAAACGTAAAAACGTATATGTTAACCGCCACGATGCAACGTCAATAACAATGCAAGGAATTTGTGACGCCAATAGACGTTTTTTAGATGTATGTTGCGAAACTCCAAGTAAGATACACGACTCAAGGGTGTATAAACTTTCTCCAATATCAAAAGATTTTGAAAAAATATGTAAGGGCAACTTTCACATTCTGGGCGATGGTGCATATGAGATTCGGCATTGGCTTTTAAGTCCTTACCGAAGTTATGAAACATTAACTGCCGCCAAAAAAAAGTATAATGATAAATTTTCTGCAGCCCGTGTACGAATTGAAAACGCTTTTGGAATTAAAAAAAAAACGGTTTATACAAATAATGAGGGTTGATGTTAGGAAAGTGGATATAATAAATAAATTTATTATATCATGTTGCGTGTTGCATAATTTTTGTATCGATGAAGGCGATGTTTTCAACGAAGATTGTGTTGATATTTATAACAACGAAGCAAATACTTTTGCCGATCATGATGGCACTAGAAGTTCGGCAATTTTACGGAATGCTGGCATATTGAAAAGATATATGATAGCAGAAAGATTATAATTTTTTTTCACTTGTAATGTTTATTAGATTTTTTTTTATGTTTTTTATATGTATGTTGATTAATTGGATTTTGATTTTATATTGGTTAAATAAATAATAATTTGTCATAGTAATTGTTTTTGTGTAATTAATTTTACCTTTTTTAAAACCTGAAATGAAGTTCCAAATCTAATTTTAATACATACTCTAGCTAAGGTGTGAGACACGGAAGGCAAATAAAACAACAATGTATTTAAAGGAAAATGAATATTTAATATATGTACATATATGCAATACTGGAGTACATAAACTTAAATTATAATAGTCTTTTATAATACTAAAAAAATAATAAGTAAAAAAATTAAATTAATTAATAAATTAAGTATAAATAATGGTTGCTTGGGGGATGACGGAAAGAGTTAAAGCATTCTAGGGTATTTGCGATTCTCATTTCGCCATTCTCAAGTGTTAGTTACACCTCCACGTGGTGGCAACCGGGCAATGCATCCTAGAACGCAGCCAAGTAACTAATGCGAAAACAACCGTAATGGAAGTACAACGAAAAGGTTTGAGTACCCCAGGTGGTAACCAGGCTATGCCTGGGAATCCACCCTCTACGGAGGCATGCCCTATAGATTCTGGGGAGGGCAATCTATTACGGAATTTCGGGGAGATGCGGGTGCGTGATACGGAGCCACCAACCATACCGGCCATGGGTTCGCGAAAGCGAGCTCAGCGGCCGCGTGGGCGGGCGGAGCTGCGGGACATTACGCAGCCACCAACCAAATCGGCCGAAGGTACGCGAAAGCGGACCTGAACGCAGAGGAGGAGGGAGGCTCAGCGTAAGAAGCGGCTGGGACCTGTCAGTGATGACGGGAACGAGCTGGCTGAAGTGACAACTTCAGCAAACTCCACACCAGAGGCTGTACAGGAGAAGAGGTGCAAGGTGAGCACACCTAGCGTGTCTTCGAATCAGAAGACACGCGGGTTGGGCTTGCTTGGCGACTCTTCAAATGGTGCAGCCAAGGGGAAGGAGGGGGGGTTTCGGAAACATGATGCAGGGCCATCAAGGCACAGCAAAGTTGATGCAGGGCCTTCAAGGCACAGCAAAGACGATGCAGGGCCTTCAAGGCACAGCAAAGTCAATCCGAAATCGCTCAAAGGGGACCATGGCCATAGGAGGAAGCGTCCAGTTACCTTTGCGGGGGTAACTGGAAGCGATCTTCATTTGGGCGTCACTGGTGTCAACGGCGGGGATGTCATGGATGAGGCCAGGTTGGTTGCCTTCAGGGTCGCCCTCCTGGAAGCACTTGATGCCTTGCCGGCGGACGCCGGAGACATTGGTGTGACCGACGTACACTTGGATGAAGGGATCATTGCAGTTAAATGCGTGAACCACAAATCCAAGGCATGGCTCTGTGAAGTTGTTGGGAAGATGAACCTCTTGGGGGGAATCAACCTAACAATAGATCGGCTTACAACCATGAAGGATGTAAGAAAAATGGTGTTACGGATCCCAGGGCAACCGGGGAGCAGTGAGACCATTTTTGCCAGACTCCGACGTCAGAATGCCTGCGTGAGTGACACTTCTAAATGGAGGGTCGCTTACTCGGGCAGGTATGACGACGGAAAGAAAGGTGGTGTCATCCTGACCGTTTGGTGTCCGAGGATGGAGGCGGAGGCAATACAGAACGCAGGGAGGTTGCTCAACTGCGGACTGGATTTTGCCTATGCCAAAATCACGGACGGCAAACCTAAGGGCAGCACTTCGGTACGGGGAAACTGTGGATGATGGAACAGCTATGGCCGGGACATCAGAAGCAGGGAGGCGGGAGGTGGGCCCATACCGAAAAATAAAAATATGCCAATTGAACCTCCACCACAGCAAGGCGGCATCAGCAATGATGTCTAGGTGTATGGTGGAGGAGGGGTTGGATATAACAATGATCCAGGAGCCCTGGGTTTTCAGGGGGAAAATAAGGGGTCTACCTCGAAGCATTGGTACACTGTACTGCAATGGTGCAGGAAAAAGCAGGTCGTGCATTATGGTAAAGCATGGAATTGCAGCAGTAATGCTGCCTCATCTATGTACGCCGGACCTCGTGGTGGTGCGTGTGGGTGTGGGGGCGGGCGCGTTTGTGATCGCCTCTGCATACATGCCGTACGACTCTCTTGAGCCACCTCCCGGAAGGGCAGTGGAGGAACTTGTAGGGTACTGCGGGGTAAATAACGTGGGCCTGATAATAGGATGTGACGCCAACGCACACAATGTGGTGTGGGGGAGCACAGATGACAATCGCAGAGGAGAGCAGTTGCTCGAATTTGTGATTGGAAACAACCTTGGCATAATGAATCGGGGTACAGAGCCTACTTTCGTAGTGAGTGGCAGAAAGGAGGTCCTGGACATAACGCTTTGTAATGCCATGATGTTGGGAAGACAATCGAAATGGAGGGTGATGGATCGGGCGACCATGTCTGATCACAGAGCTATCTATTTCGAATTGGACTATGGCCTGAGGCAAGGGGTGCCAACAAGGACCACCAGAAACCCTAGAGACACCGATGTGTTGGTTTACCCGCGGGTGTTAAAGGGGGATCTGGGGGGACTGGGGCGCTCGGGGCCGAAAACGGCAAGGAGTGTTGAATCGCGGCTAACTGTCATACAGCGGGCTGTGAAAAAGGCATTCCACAGTGCATGTCCTCTCACTCTGGTTGAAGAAAGGGACCCAACACCTTGGTGGAATGGGAAACTGGAAAAGCTAAAGGGAGAGGTTAGAAAAACCTTTAATCGGGCCATGAGGTGTGGGACGGAGCAGTCATGGCAAGATTACAGGGAAAAGAAACGAGACATGAAAAAAGCTCTGCGTAGTCAGAAAAGGCAATCGTGGAGGGATTTCTGCTCGGAAATGGGGAGCATCTCTGAGGTCAGTAGGCTGCAGAAGATGGTCACCAAGGACTCGGTCTCTAGAGTTGAACTGATCCGCAATGGGTCGGGTAAAATGTCGGAGACAATAGAGGAAAGCAGCAGGACCCTAATGGAGATACACTTTCCGGGAAGCCAGGCGTCGAATCAACCGTGGCCGGTTGAAAGGAGGAGGGCCACGAGAAGGAGGAGACGTGCGGCTGAAGGGATTGTGACATTGGAGGGAGTAGAACGTTCCATTGGGAGGTTCGAGCCCTTCAAATCTCCGGGGCCTGATGGAATATTTCCCGTCCTGCTACAATGGGGTAAAGAGGTCTTAGTTCCGAGACTCAGGGAAATATATGTCACCTGTCTCGCGATGGGGTATATTCCGGTAACTTGGCGGGAAACCAAGGTGGTATTTTTGCCCAAGCCTGGAAGGCGGGAATACACTGAGGCGAAGTCTTTCAGACCGATCAGTTTGTCATCCTTCCTATTGATAGCAATGGAGGGGGTGATAGCGGATCATCTGGAAAGAACGACGTTGAGGATGTATCCCCTACATAGTAACCAGCATGCATATCAGACTGGGAAGTCAACCGAGACAGCACTGCATCAGTTGGTGCGAGTCGCGGAACACGAGCTGAACACTGGAGGAATAGCACTGACTGTATTCATGGATATAGAAGGTGCATTTGACAGGGTTCAGTTCGGAAAACTGAGAACTGCTCTGAAAGGGCGGAGGGTCAGTCGGGTCGTCAGGGACTGGGTTGACAATCTGCTTGAAAAAAGGGCAATAAATATAAACTCAGGACACTCCAAACTTAGGGGAAGGGTAAACAGGGGATGCCCACAGGGTGGGGTATTGTCTCCGCTACTGTGGAATCTCACTGTCGACTCATTGCTTCAAAGACTGGAGGAAATAAATGTATACACAGTAGGGTATGCAGACGACTTAGCGATAATGGTACGGGGGAAGTTCATGAACACCATCCGGGATGTCATGGAAGAAGCTCTTCGGGTGACGGAGGGATGGTGTAAGGAACACGACCTCTCCATAAACGCAAGTAAGACAGACTTAATTGTTTTCTCAAGGAAAACAAAGGGCTTGGAAATAGAACCTCTGAGACTCTTTGGGTCGGAACTCAAACTGGCCACCAGTGTCAAGTATCTGGGTGTACATCTGGATAGGAGACTAACCTGGGGGTATCATGTGAGGGAGAAGATACAGAGGGCTAAGAGGGCACTACATTAGTGTAGACGGGTATGTGGACGATGGTGGGGAATCTCGCCAAAATCGATGTACTGGATATACACAATGATGGTGAGGCCGATAGTGACATACGCCTCAATTGTATGGTGGAACAAAACCACCCAAAGTACAGTGAGATGTCAACTAGATCGACTTCAAAGACTAGCATGTGTTGGTATTACGGGGGCTTTTCGCACCACGCCGACCATGGCTATGGAAACATTGCTGGGAATGCTGCCTCTGGACCTATTTATAGTAAAGACGGCGGTAAGCACGGCAATAAGAATGGTGCAGAACAAAACGTGGCATCAGGAAGGCACGATCCACGGGCATATGAGGATCCTGGGCCTTATTAAGGGGGTCAGGGAACTTGCTATGCCAATGGATGGGATTAGGAGGACGGTGGTACAGGAAATGCATCACAAAACCCTCCTTGAGGACGGATCACTCCCTGAAGTGGGGTCGGAAACGATAACAGTCTTCACGGATGGATCTAAGAGACATGGCAGTTACGGGGCTGGGTATCACTCAGTGGAACTTGGCTTGGACTGCCAGATAAACATGGGGAACTATTCCTCAGTATACCAGGCCGAGCTGATGGGCCTAATTCATGCACTGGACTATATTCAATGTAGTAGGGTTGGCGGGAAGGAAATCTTTTTTGCCACCGACTGCAGGGAGGTGGTCAATTGTATGAAGGGTGGCACATTTGACTCGGCCCTGGAGCTAGAGTGTGCTCACAGGCTCAACGGGTGTTCGGCTCATAATAGGGTCACACTTGTCTGGGTTAGAGGGCACAGTGATATCGACGGGAACGAAAGGGCGGATACTCTTGCAAAAGAGGGGACGTCTAAAAAATTCGTTGGACCGGAACCGTATACCGCAATCAGAATATACCGAAGCCGAAGGAGGGGGTTTTAGTCAGTAGGAATCTGACACGCACCTTTTGGTGTGTCTATGCAAGATTTCCCCCTCCTTCGTTAAAAAAAAAAAAAAAAAAAAGTATAAATAATAAAAATTAATAATAAAATTAAGTATAAATTCAGTTCAAAATTATAAAAAAAAAGTTCAAAATATTCTCTGCATAGGTACTAACAATAAGTCTTTTGTATTGCTCCTAAAATAATATCTTAACACTTAAAAATTAAACCTACTTATTGTTTCCGAAAATGGCTTTACAAAAAGCAATTTTTTCGTTGTGCCGTGCTATTCGATTATTTTCTTTTGTTTGTTCCCTAAGTTGTTTTTTATTTTCCTTTTCTATTTCCCGTTCGCTACGTCTTTGCCCACGAACCAGTTGCAGGGCTGGAATTTTTTTTTTAATAATTTTGGTGCATGTACTTTCACGTTCAGGTGATAATTTCCTCTTAAGGTAATTAATCCCTCTTATTGTATCCGGTTCAATGGAATCGTCCAAACTGGAAATTTTGTTTAAAGATTCCTATTTTCTTATATATATATTAGTTTATTTTATTTTTTATTAAACTTTTATCATACAAAAATTAATTCATGACTTATATTCTTATAAATAATTATATACAAATTATACAAACATAATAATTATATATAATATATATAACATATATATATATATATGTATTATATAAAAATAAATAATAAATTTTTGGCTATACAACCAACAATCTGGTTTTAGCGTCCAACAACAGCCTTCTGTTGTTAGTTACTTAATTTGTGGATTTTACGGTGTCGGTAATTAGCCTGTTGAAGCACCTTGTGCACATTACTGATATGCATATGAAATGCAGTTATAATTTTTTTTTCATTTATTATATATATGAAATACTATTTATAATTTATATATTTATATACTATCAATATATCGAAATATTATATATCAAAATTAATATATTGATATAACAATTTTCTATATAAAAAATAATGGAAGTCAATACAAATACGTCGAAGAAGCAACATCAATTTAAAACCAGAAATTATTGTTATCAAATATAAATCGTATACGGGAATTTTTTAATTGTTAAATGAATATTGTATTATTTTATATGGATACATGTAATTATAAAAATTTGAATTAAAAGAGAAAAAAAGTGAAAATAAAATAAAATATTTATTGAATAGAATAAAAAGAACAAAGTTTCAATAAATTTATAAATCATCAATCCTCAGCCTGGAACTGCACATTGGTCCTTCGAGCCGGATATTTTGTGTATATGAAAAATTCCATTTCATCATACATTAGAGTTACATGAAAGCGTCGTTTTGGTGAACACGCCCTACACCGATAATTAATTATTAAGTCGTAGTACGCAGAGATTTAAATCATCGGGACTAACTCGGTGCCTATCCGGATATTTAGCAGCCAGTGAGGTAAGTAAAAGGTGATTTTTATTTTCCCTAATTCCTTTAAAATTTGTGCTTCATTTCCTTATCGATTCATAAAAAAGATTTTTTTTCTCAATCATTCTTATATAATAAATTATCATAATCGCGGATCATATCACATGATTTATATGTATGTTGAAATTTTGATGGTTTTACTCCGGACCTGTCTCATTCATTCATATGTAACAATTCTAATTTGATCACCGGTATTTCTATTGATAAGCTATTTTTAAATTTGATAAATTGAATACTATTAGTACAACAAACCGTATACCCTTTATTGTGAAAGAGAAATTATTATTTTTTTTGTTCTCATATAATTAACTTGAATTGGTATAATTTTTTTTAATTCAATTAATTTGATTTAAAGAAAAGAAAAAAAAATAATAATTTTGTATTTGATTTTTCACTTGGGTTTCATATTGTATATAATTATTCGGTATCATTATATCAGTTTATATATAAATTTAAAAAAAAAATAACACATAAAAAGAAACTTGTGTTCATATAAGCATAAGTCGGTTTTCAAAATATTTTTTGAGGTCATTGTTGGCATCAAACACAATCTTCGGTTATTGCAAATCTGCCTTGCGACATCGTTTCCATTTACCGATTCCAATGTCTTTTTCGGGCAGTGAACCTGATGTGGAGGCCCAAACCGCAATATTGATTCGACAAAGGGGTCAGATTAAAGGAAGTTTAACTCGTTTCGTTAATTATCTTGACAATCCTGATAAAAATCACGCAGAGAATATTCCCGAACTGCGTTTGCGGACTGATAAAATTGCCTTATTATGGGAGAAGTATGATAATACTCAAAGCAAAATTGAATCAATAATGGAGGTAGGTGATGAGGATTCTCAAAATGAACGTACTGCTTTTGAGGAAACATACTTTTCAATACTAGCAAGGGTGAATGGTATAATTGCCAATTCTGCACCGACCAATCAGACATTAAATGCGACCGTGAATGACGAGGGTGAAGAATTAAACAACACCGTACGACGAACTGCACAAATCAAACTTCCTCAAATAGAGTTGCCAAAGTTTGACGGTTCATACCATAGGTGGATGTGTTTCCATGATTCGTTTACCTCTTTAATACATAGTAATGCGGAACTCTCTGTCATACAGAAGTTCCAGTACCTCAAAACGGCCCTCACCGGCGATGCTGCCAACGTTGTAGAGTCCATCGAAATTACTGCGGATAACTATATCGTTGCTTGGCGTCTATTAACGGACCGTTATCACAACAAAAGATTGATAGTGCGCAATCATATACGCGAGCTGTTCGATCTCGAATCTTCAAAAAAGGGCGATTCAAAGGCCTTGAGAGGGCTATTGGATGATGTACAACGACACTTGCGCTCCCTAAGGGCATTGGGACAACCAACTGACCAATGGGATCCGTTACTGATTCATCTCGTTACAATGAAGTTGGATCAACAAAGTCTGTACCAGTGGGAGACCCACTGTGCCAACAATATCATTGATGCTGCTCCAACATTTGATCACTTGATTACTTTCTTGAAGAAAAGATGTCAGGCATCGGAATCCCTGGCACCGCAGCCATTAATCTCAATAACTGGTAGGCTTGACACGTGCGAAAAGAAGATGGGACACGCTCACACGGTTTGCTCTTCCGGTGTCGCCGGTTGTCCTAAGTGTAATAAACCGCATCAGTTATACAAATGCTTTGCATTCAAAAGAATGCCAATTGCACGACGGTCGAAATTTATAATTTCCGAGAAATTGTGCGTCCAATGCATGCTCGCTCATCCACCGGGCGAATGCAAATTCCGTCCATGTTTTATTTGTAAGAAACCACATCATCATTTACTACACGATGACAAATTCGGAACAACAAATCCTTCGTCTTCCGTTGGAAACATCAGCGGTTCACCAGCGGATTTGTCAAATAGACCTGCTGTGGTTATGCATTCAAACAATCCGTCACGGGTATTATTATCAACTGCCCTTGTCTACATTTACATGGCACCAAAATAAAATGTCGTGCTCTTCTGGATTCAGGGGCACAGTCAAATTTCATCACCACTAAATTATGCAATCAATTGGGGCTACCGCGGCATAAAATTAATATACCAATATGTGGTATAAACAAGATGAAATTAAATATCAAATACTCAGTCCAGGCTGACATTGGTTCAGTGACGAATTCCGGAACTTCAAAGTTGCAGTTCTTGATTTTGGACAACATAGTCGGCGAGTTGCCGGGATTCTATATCAATGGATCATCTCTGAAGATTCCAACGGGTGTGGGACTCGCTGATCCGGTTTTTCACAACTCTAGTGGTATAGACCTGCTGCTAGGCGCGGAGGTTTTCTACCAGATATTACTGCCGGGGAAAATTGGTTTGTCTGCAGGTCCGATTCTGCAGGAAACCTCACTTGGTTGGATAATTGCTGGTCCAATCCATGGCAATTCGGTGAACAATGCACGCCCAGTCTTCGCCTTGATGACCGTTAAAACAAATGTGGATGATTCAATCGAATTGAACACCATTATTTCCAAATTTTGGGATTTGGAACAAATCCATAGCCCTACAACACTTTCACCATCGGAAAGGTACTGCGAGGATCTTTACTCATTGACCACTAAACGTGATCCACATGGAAGATATTCCGTCAGTCTACCACTAAAAACCAATTTTATACAATTGGGGGATTCTTACAACATGGCACTGCGTCGATTCTTGCTATTGGAAAAGGGATTATGCCGGAATCCTAACATTTCTGATCAATATACTGCCTTTATACGGGAGTACATTTCTTTGGGGCATATGTCTCAGGTTGAGAAGGTGCAAACTGAGGACTCATGCCCGGTTTACTATTTGCCGCATCATGCTGTTATCAAAGACGGCAGCACCACTACGCGGTTGCGTGTGGTTTTTGATGGCTCTGCAAAATCAACCAGTGGTCTCTCTTTGAATGATACTCTACACACTGGTCCTAATATACAAAGGGACATTTTTGAAGTATTAATTCGTTTCCGTCGGCATCGAATCGCCTTGGTTGCGGACGTGGAAAAAATGTACAGGCAGGTCAACGTGGAGCCCGAATTTCGTAATCTACAACGTATCTTATGGCGCTTCAATCAAAATGAGCGGGTGCGATCTTATGCGTTAAACACGGTTACATACGGCACGGGATGTGCGGCTTATTTGGCTATCAAATCATTGAAGCAATTGGCCATCGATGAGGCTCTCTCTTTCCCACGAGCCAGTAAAATTGTGCAGAATGACTTCTATGTGGACGGTTTACTATCGGGCACTGAATCATACCAAGACGCATTGGATTTATACAATGAATTGAATGCTTTGATGAAACGGGGCGGACTTTCGCTTAGAAAATGGCATTCAAATAACAGTCGCCTTATGTCCATCATGTCAACTACAAATGTCGAAAATAGATCTATCGCGGGGAACAAGGATTCCAATCTCATGACTTTAGGTCTCGTATGGAATGCGGGAAAAGATACATTTCACTTCGATGACTCATCATTTGATAATCTACTGCATTTAACAAAGCGCTCCATACTATCACAAATAGCAGGGCTTTATGATCCACTGGGTCTGCTTGGTCCATTTATTCTGGCTGCGAAACTAATCATGCAGCGTTTGTGGCAGAGCGGGTGTGATTGGGATGATGCTGTCACGCCCGCAATTGCGAGTGAATGGGGGGAGTACACGACATCCATGTCTTATTTAAAATCCATCCACATTCCTCGTAGACTCAGCAAGATATCTGGCGGCACATTTCAATTGCACGGGTTTAGTGACGCGTCCGAGCGGGCTTATGGAGCATGCGTATATCTGAGATCTATTGGAATAAATGCGCAATGTCAGGTACAATTGATTGGGTCTAGATCAAGAGTTGCTCCCATGAAAAAAATATCATTACCACGCCTGGAATTATGTGCCGCATTATTGCTCGCGGTGTTAATGGACAAGATTAAGTCATCCATCGGTTTGACCATTGACTCAAGCTTTTTCTGGACGGATTCAATGATTGTTCTCGCATGGGTGAACACTGAATCTCACATTTATAACACCTTCGTCGCGAATCGTGTGTCGGAAATACAGCGAATGACTGAGGTTTCGGATTGGCATCACGTGGTTTCGGCTGACAATCCTGCAGATCACATTTCGCGTGGCTTGGATGCGCATGCTTTATCATCGTGTCTCCAATGGTGGAATGGTCCGGCGTGGTTATCTGACGACGTAGTGATGACATTTCCAGGGCACTTTACACGGCCGGGGTTTGACACTCATAATATGCCAGAACTGCGTGCCAAAATTGTTACTGCCATTTCCACTGGCTGCGAAATTGATTTCCTAACGGGATATTCATCCTTTGCAAAACTAACGAGGATCATTGCATACATTCTGCGCTTCTTCGGCAACATATCCGGAAGGTGGGTCAAAAAGGGAGGTTCGCTATCTTTATCCGAGCTGGTTGACGCGGAAATGCGTATCATTAAATTACTTCAGGGGGATGAATTCCATAGGGAAATTAATGCTTTGATGGGTAATGGAAAGGTGTCCCTCACCAGTCACATCAGATGTTTGAATCCATTTCTGGATCAGTCAGGATTACTTCGAGTTGGTGGCCGTTTAAAGAACACGCTGCTACCTTACCAATCCAAGCACCCCCTACTGCTTCCAGCCCGGCATCATATTACCGAAATTATTATCCGGGAAGGTCACATCGCAAACTTACATGCGCCGCCTCAGTTGCTGCTTTCAATAATTCGCCGAAAATATTGGCCAATCTCGGGAAGGAACGTTGTTCGTCGTGTATGCCGCAAATGTGTGGTTTGCTTCAGGTTGAATCCTCCATCGCACATTCAATTGATGGGCGATTTGCCGACTGATCGTGTTGTACCCTCGCGACCTTTTTCCGTGGTCGGTGTGGATTATGGCGGTCCGTTTCCCATAAGGCCCATGATTCGGTCTAAGTGCAGCTTGCGGGCATACGTGGTGACATTCGTCTGCTTCACCACAAAGGCGTTACATCTCGAAGTAGCAATGGATTTATCCACTTCCGCGTTTGTTAAGGCATTTCAGCGCTTCATTTGTAGACGCGGATCTCCGAATACAATTTGGTCCGACAATGCCACTAATTTTGTGGGTGCCAACAACGAATTCAAGAAATTCTTGACATCGGACAAGTACAATGAAAAATTGGTAGTCAATTTATCACATCGTTACAATATTCAATGGAAATTCATTCCGGCACGATCACCTCATATGGGTGGACTCTGGGAGGCCGGAATTAAGGCCATCAAATTTCATTTTTATCGTGTTGCACGTAATACTCAATTGAATTACGATTCATTCATTACATTAATAATTATGATTGAGGGTCTTTTAAATAATCGTCCTCTTTGTCCTTTATCATAAAAATCCCAATGACCTTGATGTCCTAACCCCAAATCACTTTTTGCTTGGTTCAACGGCTGCTCAAGTAGAACTTGGCACGGTGGCCATGAAGCATTATCACCATTTGGTGAATATTAAAAATGATTTTTGGAAAAGATGGTCCCACGAATACCTGCATAATTTGCAACAAAGGCCAAAATGGAACCAGCATAAAGAAAACAACATTCGCATCGGCAATTTAGCTCTTATGTTGGACGACAACCTTCCACCATCAAGATGGGCTCTGGGCAGGATCACCCGCCTATACCCTGGCAGTGACAATCGTGTGCGAGTCGTAGCGCTGCGCACCAAAAATGGTGAATTGAAGCGGTCTATTACCAGAATTGCTGTATTTCCAGATCAGCAATAACTCATTAAAAAAAAAAAAACCAATTACATTGAAGACTACGTTACTTCAAGGGGGGAGTATGTTGAAGCACCTTGTGCACATTACTGATATGCATATGAAATGCAGTTATAATTTTTTTTTCATTTATTATATATATGAAATACTATTTATAATTTATATATTTATATACTATCAATATATCGAAATATTATATATCAAAATTAATATATTGATATAACAATTTTCTATATAAAAAATAATGGAAGTCAATACAAATACGTCGAAGAAGCAACATCAATTTAAAACCAGAAATTATTATTATCAAATATAAATCGTATACGGGAATTTTTTAATTGTTAAATGAATATTGTATTATTTTATATGGATACATGTAATTATAAAAATTTGAATTAAAAGAGAAAAAAAGTGAAAATAAAATAAAATATTTATTGAATAGAATAAAAAGAACAAAGTTTCAATAAATTTATAAATCATCAATCCTCAGCCTGGAACTGCACATAGCCGTACGACCAACCGCAAGCGGAATATACAACTCTGTGTTGAAATTCAGATTCGAAAAATAACCGAAAACACAAAACATATTTTATGCATTCAGTAGGATTCGAACCCACGACCCCAAAATTTCGTTAGAATTTTAGGTTTGCATTTTTAACATTTACACCACAGAGTTATTATATACTAATAATATTATATACTAATAGTATATATTATATACTAATAATAGAGTTATTATATACTAATATATACTAATTTATATATCTATTATATACTAATTTATATTCGCTACTTATAAGCAGCAAAACAATAAGGGTGACATCATATGATTATGCTTTTTTATAACAAAAATCTACGGGTGTGATAAATTGATAAATTGATGTTGCTGAAATATTATTGATGATTCCATAATTAAAATGTTACCAATGATATTAACATGCTATTTTAGTAGAATAGCAATAACGTACCGGTTCTATTGATTAAAATGAAAAATACAAATTAAACAATAGTTTTCTCCTAAGGGTTTGCAGCAATTTAAAAGCGATATATTATTTTATTTACCATTTGACAATTTAATTTACGGTATGCATATAATGTATGTTTTTATATATGTATGTATGTATGGGTGGTGTGTAATGATGGTATACATAATGTCTTGAAATTAAATCGCCTTGGCATTCATCAGTTTATAAAAATTTTTCCAATATTCATACTGTTAACAAGGATATAAGCTTATAATAATGTATTCTATTATAATACTAATTTAACAAGTTCTTCTATCCGTTAAAAAGGAACAGCAATGTATTTAATAATAATAAATTATTTATATACGTTTGCAATTTCAAATAAATACATTTTTTTTTGTAAATCACCCCTTTACCGTTGATTTCATCCATCCTACAAATCCCAGTCGAGCTACAATACTACCAAATGAATCAACCCATCCATGTATTAGAAATCCCTGGATGTCCCTTATTTCCTCCATCCACCATTTTTGATTTAATATAATCGGCATTGTCGTCATCGATTTGTTTGAACGATCGCATCTTTAATGCAATTGATGGTTTGCCCGAGTGATGCGTGATCGTGAAAACAGTAATATATTTTTATTTGGATATAGATTATCCTGAGCCAATGCAATGTTATCATTGCGAATTCTATAGACGGGCTTTGGTTTGGGAGGAATAATGCCGCTACCTAATCTAATTAAATCGGATGCCTTTGAATGTTCCATTGTTTTTAAATGTTTTATGAACATCCAGATATTGAAATGGGAGATGCCGACTACTCGAAAGAATGAACGATGGAAGGATTCTACTGCATTATTTGTTCTATGTGGTTCCTTGAATACTGAAATTTGTAATGGCAACCATTTGCCGGCAACCTTTCTTAAATAACCTATAAAAACTGACATGTTTTGAGTTGTTGCACCAGTAGATGCACCAACATTGATTCCTTCTAAAATTAAGTTTTTGGGTAATAAGGGTAATGCCATTGCTAATTTAACAGCTTCTAACGAATTTGGTTCTGATACCAAATTCAAAAATTTCGCTTTCTTATAACCAGGCATTGCGAAATGGAACCAACATCCATACAAATTAACCTCAGGAAAAACCAAAACTACTGCACGGCGAAGGGCTTTTTCATAATCCGACACCACAGATGCAACAGTGGTAGTCGAATTTAACATACCTTTAAATATATCTATTACCTTGATGTAGCTAGATGTCGTTTTGTAGACATTATAGCGTACATCACAGGAAACAGCTGTATATAATAATAATGGAATTATCAATTATAGTGGTCTTTAATCATTGAGCATATATATATATATATATACATATATAAAGGTTCCAAACGCATGAAACATTCTCAGACAAAAAATGAAATTAAATTAAAAAATCGCATTTCATACCTTATGAATGCCCAATTTATTTATGAAATTTTTAAAATTATAAAATTTGAAATATTTAAAACTTGTTTAACAGTGAATATTTCATGTTCTTTCGTGTATTTGTTATCACATTTAAATATTTATAATATATATGTCGTATAGTTAACTCTTGGTATAAGGAATGTATAACAAAAAAAACCAATTTGCATATACAGATTCGATATTTACAAAAAAAAATTATATTATCAGTGTATGACGATTTTGATTTTTGTGTTTTGAGATTTCACTACAATATATAAAAATATATTTTTTTATAAAAAATATGACACTAAATGAAATATCATAATTCAAATAATCAAGCTTATTCTGAAAAAAGTTGTTATCCAAATCCAAATTTTCTTTCAATATAATAAAATTGTATTAATAAAATATAAAGATATAAAAATATTTAAATGAATAGCTTTCTCCGCGATGCACATAGGGAATATTCAATTAAATCATAACTAAACAAAAATATATATATTAAATTTTTTATTTACAATGAAAAAAATGCAAATGTAAGTTATATGTAGATTGTCTCTGTGGCGCAATTGTTAACAGCGCAGACAGAAATCTGACAATTTTCTGTGGTCGTGGGTTCATATCCTACATGGATGGAATTTCTTCACAGACCCTCACAAGACAACCATGTTCATATGGCCATTAGTTGCCGAAGGACTATCAAAAAAAATTTTTATATTCATATATATAATAATATAAAAAATAAAAATAAATATTTTATTTTTAAAAAATTTATTTTGAAGGTGAGAAAAATTCTATATAATATTCACCGAGTGAAAAAGTATGTGATTTGTTTGTAATATCAATAATAATTATTAATGTTTATAAACAATAAACAATTATATCAAAATAATCTGCTATTAGAAGAAAAATGGAAATTAACAAACAATATATATTAATTGTCAATATGTATAAACAACTTTTACCAAATAATAATAGTATTATAATGTACGATGTAAACGTACTAAATAGTGCATTGCAAAAATCATATGATTGAAGCATTAATTTCAATCATATGATTGAAGCATACAAAACATATGTTCTTTAAAAATAAAAAAAAAACAACGAATACACAATTGCTGTGTAATATAATATTTGTAGTGTTGTGCAATATAGATACATTCAAGTATCTATAACAAACTGATACTTCTTTTTTAGTAACTGTTATATGTATTAGATATATTTTCTGTTACTTTAATTATTATGAAAAATTGTTATATATCTAATATATTGCAAACATCTGATACATTGAGTTAACCTAATACAATATAATATTATGTTATTCGTAAAGAGACATAGATATATGAAAAAGTATATGTTATGTACTATAGATTTTTCTTTTTTCTTTTCTTTTACCTTTATCGCCTTTAATGCCTCTATTTATTTATTATAGGAATGCTTTTATATGAACTATTTTTATTTTTTTTATTATGAATATATGAATTTCTATAATTATATATATTGTGTTTTTCATGATAAAAACGCAGGCTAAAAAAAAATTTGTCATAAATCTTCATCAATATTATAAAAAAAACATAAAAATCTTTCATAGGTAACATATATTTACGATGTAAAATGTAAATATAAATAATAATTTTTCACCATATATGATTACATTTATTGGATGGTCGGTTATACGTTTACAAATAACCATTTTTTTTTTCATTTTCATATTACAGGTTTATATTTTATAATATTATATTTATTACAATTGATAACAATTGTAAAATGATCAAAAAATATTAATCAAATTATTTTATAAAAAAATTTACATTATTTATTAAAAATTTTTTTAAATTCATATCTCTATTTTTAGCATGCATCTTTATCATCAACATCTTCTTTTTTTTAGCCTGCGTTTTTATCACCAAAAACACAATATAATTATATAAATTCATATATGCACAATAAAAAAAAATAAAAATAGTTCATATAAAAGAATTCCTATAATAAATAAATATAGGTATTTAAGGCGGTAAAGGAAAAGAAAAGAAAAAAGAAAAAATCTATAGTACATAACATATACGTTTTCATATATCTATATCTCTCTACGAATAACATAATATTATATTGTATTAGGTTAACTGAATGTATCAGATTTTTTCAATGTATTAGGTTAACTCAATGTATCAGATTCACTCAATGTATTAGGTTAACTCAATGTATCAGATGTTTGCAATATATTAGATATATAACAGTTTTACAAGTAACAGAAAATACATCTAATACATTTTATAACTAGTGTTAGATGATTCTTTTTTGGAACTGTATTAGATATATATGTATCAAGTTGTTACATTTTGCTCATCACTAAATATTTGTTTATGTTTTTTTTTTATGAAATTCAATTTGTTATAATTATTAGGTGTAATATTTATTGAAATTAGAATTTTTTTTATATTCTGTCTCATTACAGAAAAAACAGCATTTCTCAAATCGACGTTGTGGAAATTGTAATGAGATTGTACAGGTTTTTGTGTATAGTTTATTTTTTTTGTTTTATTTAAAAAAGTGATAAAAAAAGAATAGTCGGTATGTATTTGGTTTTTTTTTTATTATTTTTTAATTTCTTAAATTTTTTTGATATTTTTTAATTATCATTATTTATTTATTTTCAGTTTAATAAAAAATTAAAAGCGTTCAATAATCATTATTAAAAATCATTCTATATGAATAGTAAAAAACGTTCTGCAATTATTGCATTTTTAGAATCGTCATCATCATCGTCATCATCGGAAAATGAAGAAGAAGAGCTATTGCTATTGGTTATTTTACAACAACGAATTCTTGATAGAAAAAAAATATATTCAAATTCTAGATTTGTTTCAGATGTTGTTTGGAATTATTCAAATAGCGAGGTTTGTATTCCAAAATGTTGGAAATTATATAAGTGCAGTGAATTTCTCTTTTTATACGAAAATTTAATTTTTTAGTTCCAATCTCATTTCCGCGTGGAAAAAAACGTATCAGAAGTTGACTGAATTATTCGCACAGAGTAGTTTTTGTAAACAAAAATTACGGGCTGGGGGTCGAAAGGCAGTTCCAAAAAATGAATTTATTTTAATATTTTTATGGTAAGTCAAATTGTATTCCTAATCCGAATTTTATATAACAAAAATATTTTTAATCTGTCTGAATTTTATCAGAGCTAGGGAATGAAATGGATATGTGAATACTGCAATTTAACATTGTTTTCATTTTTAATTTTTTCAAGGTTCGCTGCAAATAAGTGTAGCTTAAGGCAAGTTGCAAACTTGTTTGGCTATTGTAAATCTACAACACATGCCATCGTTTTACGGTAATGGATTTCTTGAATGATATTGCAGATACTGTAATACATTTTCCAGCAAGTACCATAGAAAAGGAAAAACTCGCAAAAGAATTTTACCAAGTGAGTGAGGTATTTTATATGATTATTGAAGCACAAATTCTCAATTGTTTATATCGGTATTTTTTTAGATTGCCGGCTTAGATAACACAATTGGCTGTATAGATGGCACGTATATACCAATTACTACCACAGCACTCAAAATACGGAGCACATATGTTAACCGCCACGATGCAACGTCAATAACAATGCAAGGAATTTGTGACGCCAATAGACGTTTTTTGGATGTATGTTTCGGTGCTCCAAGTAAGATACACGACTCAAGGGTGTATAAACTTTCTCCAATATCAAAAGATTTGGAAAAAATATGTGAGGGCAACTTTCACATTCTGGGCGATGGTGCATATGAGATTCGGCATTGGCTTTTAACTCCTTACCGAAGTTATGAAACATTAACTGCCGCCAAAAAAAGTATAATGATAAATTTTCTGCAGCCCGTGTACGAATTGAAAACCCTTTTGGAATTAAAAAAAAACGGTTTATACAATTAATGAGGGTTGATTTTAGGAAAGTGGATATAATAAATAAATTTTTTATATCATGTTGCGTGTTGCATAATTTTTGTATCGATGAAGGCGATGTTTTCAACGAAGATTGTGTTGATATTTATAACAACGAAGCAAATACTTTTGCCGATCATGATGGCACTAGAAGTTCGGCAATTTTACGGAATGCTGGCATATTGAAAAGATATATGATAGCAGAAAGATTATAATTTTTTTTTCACTTGTAATATTTATTAGATTTTTTTTTTATGTTTTTTATATGTATGTTGATTAATTGGATTTTGATTTTATATTGGTTAAATAAATAATAATTTGTCATAGTAATTGTTTTTGTGTAATTAATTATACCATTTTTAAAACCTGAAATGAAGTTCCAAATCTAATTTTAATACATACTCTAGCTAAGGTGTGAGACACGGAAGGCAAATAAAACAACAATGTATTTAAAGGAAAATGAATATTTAATATATGTACATACAGTGACTCAAAGTACTGGTTCAATGTTTGAAAATTTTCGTTTGAACTTGAATAGAGAAGTGAAATATCAAAATATTTTTTAAATCATATTTTTATTTAATTTCTTAATTATTTGTGAATAAGAATACAAAAATAAAAATTTCGAAAATTATTAATTCTCTTTTTTATTAACATTTTTGCAAAATTTCTGCATTGGCTCAGTACTTTTGCTGATATTAAATGTATGTTATACGCCCCATAAAATACGTTATATACGCTCTATTTTAATATTTTCTATATCCTCTCTTTGCCTAATACAAAGACTTGATTTTTTGGGGAAGTGAATCAAATATATTTTCAAAATCTTTCTCCAATGGGTCGCTCCAAACTGCAGAATTTTTCTCTATAGTTCGTCCTTGTTGATAGGATCATTAAGATAATATCCTGCGGTTTTTTTTAACAAATTCCAGGCGTGATCGATTATATTGATGTCAAGACTTGATGGAAACCACCTTAATACCAATACGGATTGTTTTTCAAACTTTTTCATGGTTATTTTGGTGGTGCGTTTGGGGTCACCATGCTGGTGAAATATGTTGAAAGGTGCAGTTGGCTCAAGCAAATTAATTCTTTCCATTATTTTTGCATTTAAAATAGACATATGGGTGTTTGGATACTTTTTTCCTTCATTTCGATGGAATTTGAAGAGTGTTTTTCTGATCACTTAGCCCCCACCGTAACCGAACCACTTCCAAATTTTTTGGTTCCTTGAATCCCGTGCATATAGTAGGTGGTTCGCTATTTTTTCCCAAATCCAATTACGTTTGTCGGATGAAAATATATTTATTTTTTTTTATTCGTCACTTAATACAATGGTTTTCTAGCCCGCTAGATTCCATTCGGTGTAGCCTTTGGCATATTCATAAAGCGATCACATACGTCTTTCGGTTTGATGTGGGTTTTGGCTTTATTTCTTGATACCCTTTCGCATGATTTTAAAGAATTTAGAACCATGAGAGCCGTAACTGGTTTATTCTCATCCGTTTTGTAGTAATATTTTAATTATATTACATCTGCGCTTTGCCCAGTTCTAATGCGTTGTCATAATGGAGCTTGTTGTTGTTTAGAAATATTTTTGTTGGACTGCCTTTGCTTTTGTCACAGTCAATATTACTTTTATATCGTACTCAATTTATAGTATTAGAACCGAAAATGGCATTCATGCAATTATCCTTGAGGTATATCCTTTCATTAGAAGGGCTTTGACATTATTTTTCGAGTATCTTAGCTAATGTGTTTGATTCTATCTTTACACTATTAAATTTTATAGAATACTAACCTAAAAACATAAAACTAATTAGAATTTGTGTATATATACACTATTTTTAAGTAATGCATAGTCCTTTTAAAATCATTTGTAACAATTTCTCAAACATTGTTAGACATAATGGTTATAAATTATAAAGCCAAAGTACCGAGCCAAAGTAGAAATTTTGCAAAAATGTTAATAAAAAGGGGAATTAATAATTTTCGAAATTTTTATTTTTGTATTCTTATTCACAAATAATTAAGAAATTAAAAAAAAATATGATTTAAAAAATATTTTGATATTTCACTTCTCTGTTCAAGTTCGAACGAAAATTTTCAAACATTGAACCAGTACTTTGAGTCACCGTATATGCAATACTGGAGTACATAAACTTAAATTATAATAGTCTTTTATAATACTAAAAAAATAATAAGTAAAAAAATTAAATTAATTAATAAATTAAGTATAAATAATAAAAATAAATAATAAAAATTAATAATAAAATTAAGTATAAATTCAGTTCAAAATTATAAAAAAAAAGTTCAAAATATTCTCTGCATAGGTACTAACAATAAGTCTTTTATATTGCTCCTAAAATAATATCTTAACACTTAAAAATTAAACCTACTTATTGTTTCCGAAAATGGCTTTACAAAAAGCAATTTTTTCGTTGTGCCGTGCTATTCGATTATTTCCTTTTGTTTGTTCCTTAAGTTGTTTTTTATTTTCCTTTTCTATTTCCCGTTCGCTACGTCTTTGCCCAATTTCCAGCATTGTGTCACGAACCAGTTGTAGGGCTGGAATTTTTTTTTTAATAATTTTGGTGCATGTACTTTCACGTTCAGGTGATAATTTCCTCTTAAGGTAATTAATCCCTCTTATTGTATCCGGTTCAATGGAATCGTCCAAACTGGAAATTTTGTTTAAAGATTCCTATTTTCTTATATATATATTAGTTTATTTTATTTTTTATTAAACTTTTATCATACAAAAATTAATTCATTACTTATATTCTTATAAATAATTATATACAAATTATACAAACATAATAATTATATATAATATATATATCTATTATATAAAAATAAATAATAAATTTTTCGCTATACAACCAACAATCTGGTTTTAGCGTCCAACAACAGCCTTCTGTTGTTAGTTACTTAATTTGTGGATTTTACGGTGTCGGTAATTAGCCGTACGACCAACCGCAAGCGGAATATACAACTCTGTGTTAAAATTCAGATTCGAAAAATAACCGAAAACACAAAACATATTTTATGCATTCAGTAGGATTCGAACCCACGACCCCAAAATTTCGTTAGAATTTTAGGTTGGCATTTTTAACATTTACACCACAGGGGCTCAATTCTTGAATCACACGCAAGAGTTGCGTGCACGCAAATACCATTTTTGAGTTTGAAAGTATACGAATAGCTATTCTTGAAATTTTGAGTGTAGTTTTTGCGTATGCTTTCACACGCATCTACTGAGTCTACTATTTTGTAAGCGCAAATATATTTGCGTGTGATTTGGTATGAAAAATATATAGGAAAAATAAAAAAAAAAATTATTTTCAATTTTTTTATAATTAAAAAATAGAAATTAAAAGAAAATTAATTATCACCATAGAGATATTAGAAATAATAGAATATAATATCGTATTATTGAAAATATTACATAAAATAACATATTATAATTTTTATTTTTCTATATAGCGTATGTATTAATAATAACAAACTCTTCTCATTCTCGTGAGTGATTCATTTATTCTATTATATATTTTGTATTTTTCTTCATTTATACAACAAAAATGAGTGATTTCACAATATTTGAGTCTGAGGTGAATAAAATATGCGTGTGGTAATCAAGAATACAAAATCGTATACGCAAAGTTGCGTATACGCTTCTCGGGCACACGCAAAGTTGCGTACACTCAATTTTGAGTCTGATTGAAGAATTGAGCCCCAGAGTTATTATATACTAATAATATTATAACACTTCGTTCAATAATGTGTGTGACTAATTAATTAAAACACATTTTTTTGCCAAAATTCGTTTTTATTCATCAAGATAGTCCCCTTTTAGGGAGATACAATCATTCCAACGCTTTTCCAATCTTTCGATACCGCCTTTGTAAAACGATTTTTCTTTGCCTTCAAAATAGGCGTTAGTTTCGGCGATTACTTCATCATTTGAGCCAAATCTCTTACCACGGAGCATCCTTTTGAGGTCTGCGAAGAGCCAGTAGTCGCTGGGGGCTAAATCTGGAGAATACGGTGGATGGGGAAGCAATTCAAAGCCCAATTCGTTCAATTTTGCCATCGTTTTCATTGATTTGTGACACGGTGCATTGTCTTGGTGGAACAACACTTTTTTCTTCGCCATATGAGGCCGTTTCTTTGCGATTTCGACTTTCAAACGCTCCAATAACGCTATATAATAGTCGCTGTTGATGGTCTGCCCCTTCTGGAGATAGTCGATGAATATTATTCCATGCGCATCCCAAAATACAGACGCCATAACCTTGCCAGCCAACTGCTGCGTCTTTGGTCGCTTTGGGCGGCTTTCGCCGGCTGCATGCCACTCAGCAGACTGCCGATTTGACTCTGGAGTGAAATGGTGGATCCATGTTTCATCCATTGTGATGTACCGTCGCAAAAACTCCGACTTATTGCGCGTAAACATGTCCAAACAGCTCTTTGAATCATCGGTTCGTTGTTGTTTTTGCTCCGGTGTGAGCAAACGCGGCACCCATTTGGAACACACCTTTTTCATACCCAAATGTTCGTGTATTATGGTTTGTACACTGCCTGCTGATATCTCCAGAATGTCAGCAATCTCCCTCACTTTCACTTTACGGTTGGACATAATGATTTTCAGTGTTTTTTCAACGTTTTCCGGAATAACAGCGTCATTTGGCCTTCCAGTAGATGGAATGTCATCGGTGTCTGTACGACCACGTTTGAATTCGGCATACCAATAACAAATGCTTCTTTTTGATGGAGCAGAGTCCGAGTAATGTTTTTCAAGCCATTCCTGGCATTGAACAGTATTTTTTTTCATTAAAAAACAATGATAAATCAGCACACGGAATTGCTTTGAATTCATTTTTTTTTAAAACACAAAAATAGCGTCACTTATAGCACTGTAACTTGTAAACAAATGATCTGATTAACATATGATGTTGACAGTAAGCCTAAAAAGGTTGCCAAATGCGAAAAAAAATATTGATTTAGTTCTAGGGACGCCATCTATGTGTCAGTCACACACATTATTGAACGAAGTGTTATACTAATAGTATATATTATATACTAATAATAGAGTTATTATATACTAATATATACTAACCCAGTGAACGGTGGTCGTGGTGTCGTACCGGTGGTCGTGGTGTCGTACGCGGGGGGGAATCAAGGTTGAAAGACCTCCGTAACCAGCGTATGCGAGCGCCACTCTCGAGCTGTTCTAGTCATGTTTTAGACAGCTCAAAAGTGGCAGTCTCGGTCATGGAAGGGAAACCTTCCACGATACACAAGTGTATGTGTTACCTCCTCGTGGTGACCACTGGTAACTGATACATAGGAAACATCCTGAAAATCAAAACACAAAATCATTCTTGTTCCATTCCCATTATCAAAAAACCTTAGAATCCCTAACACCAAATACCCAAAAAATTCAATAAGCCTAAAGGGACTTGTGGTATCAGGCAAAAACACACTATGCTGGAAGGAGTAAACCTTCTACTTAAAAAAATCCCTAATCCCAGGGCGGAACAGCTAAGCCTAAGGGATGAATGACTGATGGGGGATCAGTAGCAATTAGTGAACTCCAGGCACCGGGCGACACCTGGCTTCATATAGCCCTACCATGCTAACTGGCTCTGGCATGGCGGACATATTTTTCCCAGTTCAAACATATATCTCTGACTTCAGGCCAATCCTCGGATTCAACTGGTCAGAGAGCCTAAAAATATGTATAAAGAAAAAACAAAAACGCAGGCGGAGCCTGCCTCAAAGGCTTCCACATACAAAAAGAGAATAGTGGAGACCGTAAATGGTGAACCACAAAAAATTAATGAAGCTGCAGATGCTTCAATGGAGACTATAAGAGTCTCAACACTAACACTAAAGCCTACGATAAATGGCTAAAGTTGTCCAAATAAACTTACACCATGCAAAGGCTGCGTCGGCCGAGCTTTGCAGAAGATTGCATCTAGGCAACTGGAGCATTGGGCTTATCCAAGAGCCCTGGCAAAATTCGGGAATTATATATGGCCTGGATATAAAAAACTATAAGTTGGTATATGCAAGAGGAACGTGCAAGCCAAGAGCCGCCATACTTATAAATAATAAACTAAACTCTTTTATTATTCCAGAGTTTACAAACGAGGACACGGCGACAGTAGTAGTACAATTCAACACCAATGATGGCGCAAAGGAGGTAATAATTGTGTAAGGTTTATCCTTCCTATTAAAATAATCTCTTAATTTTAATAAGTCGGATCTCCCACATTTATTAATAAATTTTTTTTTTTATATATTTTTTTTAAGGTATATATATATAATATTCACATATAACAATAGTTTACATACATTTAACTTACTAAACAAATTTTTTTTAAATTTCCTTTTTTTTTTTTATTATTTTTTTTTTATTTAATAACAACAGTAATTTTTATTATCCAGCTTTTCTAATGGTCCTTCAGCATATTTTTTTATTCTGCGTTTTCTTTTTTTTTTTTACATTTTTTACATTACATTTTTCCCGTAGACAACTTTTTTTTTTTATATATTATATCTATTTATATAAATTGCAATATCTTTTTTTAATACAGTTTTTTTTTTTATTTAATTATTTATTTATTTCTTGCCTCTAACCACTTTCACGTTCCAAATCTGATTGCCTTCGTTCTCTGTATTTTTTTTTTATAATATAATTATTTATTTTTAGCCTGATCCCATTGCTCTCGTCGTTATCATTCCCCTTTTCTCCTTTTTACCGCAACATTATATTAATACTAATATACTTATTTTTTTTTAACAATTAATTAACATTACTAAAACTAAACTTATTATATACCTACTACTAGTATCTATATAAATACCATACATATATATATATATATATATAATTCTATTCATCATAATAATAAATATAATAATAAAATTAATATTTATTAGACGGGTTCAAAAATTATGAATCGTTACATTACCCCCCTTCATAAAAAAATTTTTTTTTAAAAGTCACACTAATTACGTTATTTTGGCTTTTTAAAAAATTATACAAATTGTCGTGGTCCGAAATGTAAATTTATTTTCAGATTTCTCAACATAATAAATTTATTAACTCAAGGTAAATGTAGTATGGATAAAAAATATAAAACTTACCTTTTAATAATAAAAATACAAAATAAAAATTTTTCTTTAAGTTATTTTATTTAAAAATTTATTTATTGTTAATTTTAATAATATTATGGATTATATAAAAAATAAATTATATTACTTATGTTATATCTATATATATTAATCTAGATGCTCGGTATAACAGTTAAGCGGTTTCGCTTTACTTTCCTTTTAACCAGAATATTAAATTTATTTCTAAATTACTAACAGCTCAATGCTATGTTTTAATAATTTAGATTTTAATATTCTGGTGATCCAGATTAATAATGTTCATTATTTTGGTGGTGCTGGGGTTTATATAACCTTTCTCCCTCCATACGGGTTCCTTGTAGTTTTACAATTTTGTAATGGGTGTTTTCCAATTTCCATATATTTGGGTTGATTATCTCTTTTATTTGTATGTTGAATTTTTTAATTGATGTTCTTATTCTTTTTTAACTGCCTAATATATATATATATAACAAATATATAACAAATAATTTTCATTATATGCATATGATGTACAGTTGTAATTGGGTATTGGATGATTCTTTTACTGTAGTTTGTATAGTCGTTGTATAGGTTAGTTAATCATATATATATATGTAATAATTAATTATCTATGTATTCATCATTTCCATATTATATATTTCTTATATTTATTAAATTGTCATTGAAATCATTAATCGAATTCTTTATTAATTTCCCATTGATTTTTTATGAATATAAGCATTTCCGTCCAAATATTATCAGCGATAATTGTGTATATGTTCGATATGTATGTGGTGTCAAATTACATTTTGGGTTCACACATTAATTGTTGATTTATAGATTTGTTATTTAAAATTCTTAATATTAAAATGCATAATTTATTGTATGTATATGATTGATATATATATATATACATATATATATTTATTTTTCGTAATGAATGAATTTTCCTTATCATTTGAATATTATCATATTTCATATAATATATTTTTATAATTTTGTTTACTATAAATGTATTTTTTATTTGATAATTATGCAATATACGTAATTTTTTATAATGTATATATCGGTCTATTAAATGTTGTTCATATTTTAAGTATCTTCATATTTCATATAATATACGTAATGATCTTGAAAATTTTACTAGCATATTGTTGTTGGACAATTATATAATATTATTATTATTTAAATTAATACGGTAGTAGTAAATGTATGTTTGATCATATGTTATGATATATAAGTACATTGGTGATAACGTATGTGTGACGTAGATGGTATGTTTTGGAATTTATGATTTCATGTGTGGTGTTATTGTATTTCTTATGGTGTTATTGTATTTATATACGATTTATTTTGAATATTATACAAATAGGGGAAATGTGATTGTCGTTAAACATTTGTACGGTTATATGATGTATATTTGTTCACTTTTTTATTGAAACAAGGCATGTCATTTTGGTGTCATGACATCCCTCCATCCCTTAAAAAAAAATTTTTTATTACGAGTAAAAAATTTGCATGTACCATTCGTCGTATTGTAAGTCGTTCCTTGTTGATCTTTTATTAGCTGTTATCTTTACCTTTGTTTTTACTAAAGTTGGATGATCTTGGACTATTAGAATATATGGAAATAGAAATTGTGATTTCGCTAAAAATATATTGTTCATAAACGTTGTTAAATTGTTGCTTGTTGTTAAGTAAATATGTTACTTATTACTTAATTTTTTATGCTTATTATTGAATGTGGTAATATATATAGATATATTTTTTTTTTTTATTTTTATTTTTGTATATATATATTTTTATTTCTTTTTCTTTTTCTTTTAATTGTAATTATATAAATCAAAATTTTGTAATGATATAAACTTATAAAATATACTATAAACCTATGTCAAGTTATCAAAAACAAATTATATTACTCGGTTAATATTGTATTTATTAATTCCTATTTGTAATTATTATCAAATGTTTAAAACAAAAAAATAATGTTAATTGATTAATTTTCATTAATATAAGAATAAAAAAAAATGTGAATTAATTAATTTTCCTTAATATAATAATATAAAAAAAAATGTTTACTGATTAATTTTTGTTTAATACAAAAATGTAAAAATATATTTCTTTATTTATGATATTCGATATTATTAATTTTGCAATGATTTGTAAAGGATAATTTGTTTCATTTTTTTTTTTTTGTATTTATTCGTGTAATATATTACCTTTGTAAAATTAAAAGTGTTATGTTTATTTATATTTTATTGTTGTATAAATATTTTAATTTATTTTTATAATTTTAATATTAATTCTAATGATTATTTTTTGATTGCTATAAGGATTTTTTTTTTTTTTTTTTAACTTATTCTACCCATTTATAAACTTAATCTATCTTTACATACATCATTAAATTTATTTAATTATGTTTTTTATAATTTTATAATTTATGACCGAATTTTTTTTTTTTTTTTTTTTAAGGTAACGCTTGTCGAATAGTGTTTCACTTTTTTTTTTTATTATTATTTCTATATTGTAATTATACCAATTAAAATGTTATAATAATATAAACTTATAAAATATATTATAAACTTATAAAAAGAATAATCTAAAAGTAAATTATATTATGCAAAATAAAACAAATGTATCTATTTATTAATTTCTTCTCATTTGTAAAATATGTAAATATTAAAATATTTAAAAATTTTAAATTATTTAGTTTAAAAAATTTTGTTTGTTTTTTTAAAATAATTCACTTATTCCTTTTTAATAACGTGTTTATTGAATATAAAAAATTCATATATATAACAAACAATATTTGTTTATTTTCAAAATTAATTTCGTTATGAATGTTGTTTATTATTTCATTTTAACATATTTTTATTTTCTATATATGAATCATAAAAATAAAACGAACTACAAATTTTTCTTAATTTTTCTCTTTTTTTTTTTTTTTAATAATATTTTTATTTTTTGTTCATATTTCTCTCCCATTTTTTACCCTTACTTATTTTTCCTTGAGTTAATTTATTTTCACGGATTCGTCGATGGTGCAAAATTTAACGGTATTTTGTAGGGAAACTTAATTAAAACTAGTGTAATATAATTTTCTGTACTTTTTGTTTTAGTTTAATTATTCATGATATAGTTTCAGTTTATTATTATGTATGCGCTTTTTCCGTTTACCGATAGAAATCGTTGTATTTACCGCGTTATTTACCCCAATGACTCTATATGGTCCTAACCAAATATTTGATAATTTATTTTGTTTTGCTTCGTTTTTAATCATTACTAAGTCTCCAATATTAAAAATTATGTCTTTTGTATTATTGTCATAATATTGTTTAGATTTCGTTTTCGCAACTGAACTATTTTTTCTAGCGATTTCGTATGTTTTCTGAAGTTTATATTTGAGTGCTAAGTAATAATTTTCGTGATCATAAATTGGTTCAGGTATTTTTTGTAAATTTGTAGGTATTTCTGCCGTAAAGCCAAATAAACAGTCAGATGGTGTGAGTTTCGTAGAACTATGTAACGTATTATTGTGTACATGGGATGCTTGTCTTAACCAATTATCCCAATTTTGTGGACTTTCGTCAACAAAACATCTTAGGTAATCGGCTAATGGTCCATGTGTTCGTTCTAACATACCATTAGATTGTGGGTGATATGCCGTGGTTTGGATTTTTTTGATTTTCAATAATTTACAAATGTCTTTAAATAGTTTACTAACGAAATTTGTTCCCTGATCTGTTACTAATATTTTTGGTATTCTGTACCGTGAAATGATTTCATTGTAAAATGTTTGTGCTACCGTTTCTGCTGTAGCATCAGGAATTGCATAGCAATCCATAAAACGAGTTAAATTGTCTTGGAATGTTAGTATGTACTTATTTCCGGAATATGTTACAGGCAATGGCCCAACTATATCGAGATAAACTTTATCGAATGGTAATTTTGGTGAATCGGTTATAATCATCGGCATTTTTATATTTTTAGAATTTTTATGTTGCTGACATTTTTTGCATTTTCTTATGTAATTTTTTATATCCTTTCCCATGCCTTTCCACTTGAATTGTTTTCTAATTCTGTTCATGGTTTTATATACGCCTTGATGACCACCTAATGGTGTGTCATGAAAATCTCTTAATATTGTTTGGATATCTTCCTTATTTGATATATTCTCTATATTTAAATCATCTATTTTTATTTTATTTAAATAATTTTTTTCATTATCATCATTGTTTTCTTCATTTTCAGATTTGTCATTATTTTTATTTGTGTCTTTTAGTTTTATTTCATCTTGTAATATTTTTTCTTTTTTGCTTTTTGATCTAGTTTGTATGTTTTGTATTGCGGGGATATCATCGAATTTTATTCTACTTAATGCATCAGCATTTGTGTTTAATTTACCGGGTTTGTATTCGGTTTTATAATTGTATTCAGATAATTTGTGGTGAAATCTTAATAACCGTGATGTGGGATCTTTTATGTTGAATACTCCCAATAATGGTCTGTGATCCGTATATATGGTAAAATTACGTCCTAACAAGTAGCTTCGGAAATTTTTTGTGGCCCAGACCATTGCCAAAAGTTCTCGCTCTATGGTTGAATAACGTTGTTCTGCATCATTAAGTGATCTACTGGCATATGCGATAGGTCTGTCTTTACCGGGTTTTCCTTGCGATAGTACTGCTCCCAGTGCATTTCCACTTGCGTCAGTAGTTAATATAAAAGGTTCTTTAAAATCGGGATAAATAAGAATTGGTGGCGAAATAAGTGCCCGTTTTAATTCGTTGAATGATTCCTCACATTCATTAGACCAAGTATAGGTTGAAGATTTTTTGATTAAGTTATTTAATGGTTGAGCTATTTTTGAGAAATGTGGGATGAATTTGCGATAATAATTTGCAAATCCCAACCATGCTTGTAGTTGCTTAATATTTTTGGGTGTGGGATAATCTCTTACGCATGAAGTTTTCGATGGATCTGGTCTTGCTCCTTCTTCGTTGAATTTATGTCCCAAATATATAATTTCCCTTTTTAAAAATTGACATTTTTTTATTTTCAGTTTCAAATTAAATCCACGAAGTCTTTCAAATATTGTTGATAGTTTTTCATTGTGTTCCACCAAATTTTTTCCGTAAATTACTATATCATCTATATATACAAAACATTCCATGCCATGAAGTCCCATTAATACATAATTCATTATTCGTTGGAATGTAGCCGGGGCACCCGTCAAACCAAAAGGCATTCTTTTAAACTCATAATGTCCATATGGTGTGCTGAATGCAGTTTTAGGCGCGTCCTTGGGATCCATCAATACTTGATGATATCCGCTGGCTAAATCCAAAGTACTAAAGTAACGGGAATGTCCAAGTTGATCTAGAATGTCTTCGATTCTAGGTAAAGGAAACGCATCTTTAATTGTTATTTGATTTAGTTTCCTAAAATCAAAAACAAGTCTCCAGTGTTTTGTGCCATCCTGATCACTTTTCTTGGGTACGACCAATAAAGGTGTATTCCAGGGGCTTTTACTGGGACATATGATATCGTCCTTCAACATATTCTGGATTTCCTCGTTAATAAATTCTTTATGTACTTCAGGTAATCGGTAATTTTTTTGGTTAATGGGTGGATGATCTTGTAATGTTTGGATATTATGATCAACTACATCTGTATGGCTTAATTTATCGCCTTCCAGATAAAATATATCATTATATCTAATGCATAGGTCAAATAACGATTGTTTTTCTTCTTCATTTATGTTTTCATCAGTATTTAATTGATTTAATAATTGTTTAACTCTTTCTTCATATTCCCTATTTTCCTTAATTTTGTTTGTATTGATTAGTTTAATATTTGTTCTTTTTTCTATATCATAATGTTTTAATGATTTAAAATTTATTTTAATGTCTTTTAATATTTTTTCCGTTGTATGTATATTAATTATTGCTATGGGTGCTTCATAATTTGTAACTTTAGTAATAGTATTTCCTATAAATATCCCTTCTTCAATTTCTTTAGATTCGACTACAATAAATCCTGTACGTATATTCATTTTAATATTTAATATCATTTTACATCTCGGTGGTATCTTATAAATCTCTTCATGTTTTATATTGATTGATTCGTTTTTATTATTTTTTATATTTTTAGTATTTTGTTTATTTTCTTCATTTACTTCATGCTTTTTTGTATCATCTTGTTTTTCTTTTTGTTGCATATTTTTTTTATTTGAATTAATTACTTGTGTAACTGTATATATAGCTTCGTTATTCATATAGTTTTTATTTGTTTTAATATTGGTGGTTGTGTCTACACCTTTTAAATTATGTTTACATTTATCATCTTTATTATAATCTTCATTAATATTTTGTTTATATATATCTCTTTCCTTTACCATACGATTGATTTGGGATTTATTTGGAAATGTTTTGGATGATTCGTGCGAAGAATCTGTTTCAGTACTTACCTGTAATTTGTTAAAGAATTGATTTCCGTAATTACTTGGAAGCGCTTCGAGCGTCTTAGTAAATAAATCAATCAACAAATTATTCATTGGATTTCTTGATTCCTTTATTTCCATATTTGTTTCCCATTCAATATTCTTCAATAATAATTCTTTTTCTTTAATATTATTATAATTATCTTTTTTAATTTCTAATTTCTTATTTTTATTTTTTGTATTTTCTTTTGTAAATATATTATCTTCTTTAATATTTTCTTTAATATCTTTATTAATTATTGTGCATTCTTCAGCCGAATTGTTCAAATATTCAATATTTTTTGGAAAATTATCATATAACGATGCATAGTTATTGGACATTTCATGCGAGAAATGGTTTAGAGTTTTCATTGGTAACTTCAAAAATAATTTACCATCATGGCTAAACATGGACAATGTATTAGCAATGGCATTGATTACAGAGGTTCCGTTTAGAAAGTCTCTTCCAATTAAACCACATGCAGGTATGCTTTCAGTGTTGTCTATAACACCAAAAGTAATTGATAACTTATTTTTCCGGTTTGGCACACTAATGTTGCCTACTATTGAACCTTGAGTATTATCGGATCCTCCGAATGCTCCTCCTATCTGTACTTTATTTAACGAATCTATGCAATTAACATTTTTTAAAGTATTTCTTTTTATTAAACTAATCTCTGCACCCGTATCAATTAAAAATATGTTTTCACCGTGTTTACATATATCTATGGGTAACCGTACAAAAATTTTTTCTGTATTATTATTAATTATATATTTATTTATTTTGTTTTTTGTTTGTGATATATTTTCTTTTGTGCTTTGTTTTTCTTCTAATAATTTAATTCTATTTTCTAATAAGTTTACGTTACCCATTGTTTTATCGAGACCCGAACTACGGTTTTCTAGTTCGGTCGTTATTGGTTTTTTTGTTGTGAATTATGTATATTTTCGTTTTCCCCAACTTGTGTAATCATTGGTTTAGAGGGATTATTGTTTTGGAAACTCATGTTTCGTCTATTATTACATCTTGAGAATGTATGTCCAAGACGGTTGCAATAACTACATTTCATTATAGTATTATTATTATTTGATTGATTTTTATAATTAATATTACCTTCATTATTATTATTATAATTATTATTATTATTATATCTATTATTATTATTATTATTATTGTAACGTTGATTATTGTAATTGTTGTCGTTATTATTATTGTTATTATTATACCTGTTATTACTGTTATTATATTGTCTAGGATAATCGCGTATTTGGTTATCATAATTCTTATTAAAATTAAAATTTCTGTTATTATTTATTGGTGTTCTAGTATTATTATAGGTACCAGAATTTACTTGATTATTTCTCCTGTTATTAAAATTATTAGATATTGGAGTATGTAGAATAAAATTTTTATTTGTGGGACAAGTTTGGTAATTATGGCCGTATACTCTACAATTAGTACAAAAAGGTGTATTTTGTCTTAAACGACAATCAGCATACGTATGATATAATTTATTGCAAAAACCACATTTTGTAATATTTTGTTCATTCATTCTATTTTCATTTTCTGTATTGGTATTTATAATAAAATTATTTTGCTTTGTAATGGGTTTTTGGTATGGGTGATTTACTTTTAATATTTCCTCTACATTTAAAATCATTTCTATTGCTTTCTCAAAGTTCATTTCTTCAAGGGTTAAGGCGTACTGTTTTAAAGAATTATCTAATAATCCAGATTTTAGGACTCGTAATTTGTTGTTTTCCGTTTCTAAAGCCAAAACTTGTGCTATGTCTTTGGAATAATTTTCACGAATAATTTCGTTAACTACTTCTGCCATTTTATCTATTTTTCTTCCGAAAGATGTAATTGATTCATTTGGTAATTGATATGTGTTACGTAGTTCATTAGTGGCTATATCCAATGATTTTTTAGATATATATCGATCTTTTAATAATTCAATAAAATCTTTTAGTGTGTTTATGGTTTTATTTCGGATTAATTCGAATGCATCACCCGTTAATCGTGTGCATAAGGCAGTTAAAAAAATTCCCTCGTTGTCTTTTTCTATGCATCTACCAACATATGTACATGCGGCGATGAATTCATGGAGTTGGTTAACCAAACTAGGATTTGGTTCACCCGAAAAACGAGGTATCAAAGAAGATACCAATTTACCAATTTTTTGATGGTCCATTTTGTGAGAATTTATATTGTGTTCTGTGTCGGAAATGTTTATTATTAAAGTTCCTTGAGGAGGTTCTTCAATTTCCTCTAAACTGTTATTTATTTGATCTCTTATATTTTGTAAATCGTTATGGGTGGTTGTTATGAATTTTAAATTTTCCGATGTAGAATTTTGACTGATTTCTAGCTGGGTTAATTCTTCTTGTAATGCGTGTATTGCAATTTGTCCCCCAGTTAAACTTTTATTTAATATTGTATATTCTTCTGAATTTATATCGGGTGAGAGTGTTCCAATTTTTAATAACTGTTCTTCCAAATCGTTATTTTGAGTTTGTAATATTTGAATTTTTGTTTTTAATGTGTTTTCTGTGTGTGATAATATTGATAATTTTTTATTTAAATGTTCTATATGCTTTTCTGTTTCTTTCGCTATATTTTCATTATCCTTACGTATGATTGTATTTGTTTTTTCGCTTTCTTTTAAATGTTTAATTTCATATTTCAAAGATTGAATGATTTTATCCCTTTCTGCTTCTGATTGTACTAACAATTTATCGATTATAAATTCTGTGGTTTCTAATTCCTTAATAGAATCGTATTTTAAACTTAAATATCGGTTTATTTCTCTCAAATCCCTATCAGAAAGTTTAGTTTTGCAAGTAATAATTAGATTTTCATTGAAATGTTTAATGCTTTGTCTTATTTGTTGTTCAAATCGAGGTTGGGGATATTTCTCCATACCATATTGTCAATGACATTTTAATAAGAATGATAAAAGGTTATGAGTTCAATAATAACAATAATAACAGAATTTTAAAGAATTAAATATTAATATTTATTTTCAATTTGTATATATTTAATTATTAAGACTAATGTTATTTTATTTAAATGAAAATGAAAATGTATTATAAAAAATGAAATCAAATTTTCTAAATCATTTTTGGAGACTGTCCTAATATCAGCTGTACCAATTATGTCGTTGGTGCAGTTCAAAAGCAAGTTATTAAAAAAAAAAATGTTTGTGAATTAAATTAGATTAAACCCATATGGTAGTTTTCCCGAAATACGGAAAATATAATAAATACTATATCAATTAAACGAAAACCGATTTAATAATGTAATTAAATAATTTAAATTAAATTCCTGAAAATGCAAAGGGGTGCAAATTCCAAGTATTGGCTGTGTCAATTATGTCGTTACATAAATTGGTGCCTTAACAAAATATAAATAAACTATTTAATTAACTTTATTTATGCATTGGTGCAGTAACAAAAAATTATATGAATAAATTAACTAAAATAATTGAATGAAAAATATAATGAAATCGAAATTTATCAAAACGTTGTGGGTCATTATTCGTTTAATTAAATTTATATGGTGTCTTTCAAAACGTATTATTACATTATTTATAGAAATGCATTTAAAAAATTGTTAATTAAATGATATTTCAAACACTGATATAATAAATCTAAACCAAATTTCCTATACAAATTCGGAATACCGGCTGCGCCAATTATGTTGGTGCAGCGGTAATTAATAAAAACATATTAATTTTTGTATTATTTCATTTTGGGGCTTGTTCGAGTTACCGGCTGCGAGAGCTGCTCGAAATACCGGCTGCGCCAATTATGTTGGTGCAGCAAAAAAAAAATAAAATATATACTACTAATCAAATAAAAATGAAGTATATTTTCGTTAAAATTCCCTAAATATTATCGAGAGCTGCTCGAAATACCGGCTGCGCCAATTATGTTGGTGCAGCTGTAATTAATAAAAACATATTAATTTTTGTATTATTTCATTTTGGGGCTTGTTCGAGTTACCGGCTGCGCCAATTATGTCGTGGTCCGAAATGTAAATTTATTTTCAGATTTCTCAACATAATAAATTTATTAACTCAAGGTAAATGTAGTATGGATAAAAAATATAAAACTTACCTTTTAATAATAAAAATACAAAATAAAAATTTTTCTTTAAGTTATTTTATTTAAAAATTTATTTATTGTTAATTTTAATAATCTTATGGATTATATAAAAAATAAATTATATTACTTATGTTATATCTATATATATTAATCTAGATGCTCGGTATAACAGTTAAGCGGTTTCGCTTTACTTTCCTTTTAACCAGAATATTAAATTTATTTCTAAATTACTAACAGCTCAATGCTATGTTTTAATAATTTAGATTTTAATATTCTGGTGATCCAGATTAATAATGTTCCTTATTTTGGTGGTGCTGGGGTTTATATAACCTTTCTCCCTCCATACGGGTTCCTTGTAGTTTTACAATTTTGTAATGGGTGTTTTCCAATTTCCATATATTTGGGTTGATTATCTCTTTTATTTGTATGTTGAATTTTTTAATTGATGTTCTTATTCTTTTTTAACTGCCTAATATATATATATATAACAAATATATAACAAATAATTTTCATTATATGCATATGATGTACAGTTGTAATTGGGTATTGGATGATTCTTTTACTGTAGTTTGTATAGTCGTTGTATAGGTTAGTTAATCATATATATATATGTAATAATTAATTATCTATGTATTCATCATTTCCAAATTATATATTTCTTATATTTATTAAATTGTCATTGAAATCATTAATCGAATTCTTTATTAATTTCCCATTGATTTTTTATGAATATAAGCATTTCCGTCCAAATATTATCAGCGATAATTGTGTATATGTTCGATATGTATGTGGTGTCAAATTACATTTTGGGTTCACACATTAATTGTTGATTTATAGATTTGTTATTTAAAATTCTTAATATTAAAATGCATAATTTATTGTATGTATATGATTGATATATATATATATACATATATATATTTATTTTTCGTAATGAATGAATTTTCCTTATCATTTGAATATTATCATATTTCATATAATATATTTTTATAATTTTGTTTACTATAAATGTATTTTTTATTTGATAATTATGCAATATACGTAATTTTTTATAATGTATATATCGGTCTATTAAATGTTGTTCATATTTTAAGTATCTTCATGTTTCATATAATGTACGTAATGATCTTGAAAATTTTACTAGCATATTGTTGTTGGACAATTATATAATATTATTATTATTTAAATTAATACGGTAGTAGTAAATGTATGTTTGATCATATGTTATGATATATAAGTACATTGGTGATAACGTATGTGTGACGTAGATGGTATGTTTTGGAATTTATGATTTCATGTATGGTGTTATTGTATTTCTTATGGTGTTATTGTATTTATATACGATTTATTTTGAATATTATACAAATAGGGGAAATGTGATTGTCGTTAAACATTTGTACGGTTATATGATGTATATTTGTTCACTTTTTTATTGAAACAAGGCATGTCATTTTGGTGTCATGACAAAATCATTCCCAATTACTTTATAATTATATTTTTTTTTTAAATATTTATTTTCATTATATATGTTATACTACTTTTCAATCAATAACGATTCATATAAATATATTTTTATAAATATACCTATATACTTATATTTAACTTTACAAAACTTCATCATACACCTTTACACAGATTACCATTCATACACATTTACCCAGATTGCAAACCACTTTTACAAACCACCTCCACATTATATCCTATACATCTTCCAACACGATCGAAAATTACCAACAGAACTTTTAAGTTGTGTGGTCATTTTCTTAATTTCCACATACGGATGAATTGCGGCTGAAACTCCGGATTCACATCAGAGCTAATAGAGTTTAATAACCCATGCTCCCCGTATGGCGCGCTAAAAATAAACACCTACTACGAATATTCTACCTCAGGTAGGACGAAAAACGAATTTGGTCCCACTAACCCCATCATTTACATGATGAACAGCTGTAGAATATTTTCGCAGATATACAAAATAAGAAAATATGACTACTGCATATTCCCCATTCATTATCACTCCTTAAACACACACAAATCATACAATTAACACTCTATGTTCCCCAGTACGTATACCGAAAATATACTTGGAAAACGCACCCCTTTGAGGTCGAACTAACCCTAACACCTTACAAAATACCGAACAATAAAATAACATTCATTCACTGGCAGTTTACTAACTTCACAACAAAAACTAATTGTAAAATCCCAATCTAACCATTTTCATATCAAACAACACCATACCAAAAAAATAATTAATAAACCTACGTTTAAACACAAACCCCTTATATCTATCATTACAACTACGCCATAATTAACGATTTTGCATACAACAATAAAAAAATGTACCCCTAAAAAAAAACTATACAATTTTACTTCTCCACAATAAAACAATTTACCTTCATAACAAAATCCTTACTTATCACTATAATCATTCATTTTTTTTTTTTTACCTTTCCGAACTACATCCTTTTTTTATATCTTTTACATGCCAATTTCCTACATTACCATTTCCATCATCTAAAACATATATCACATCCGATTTTTTTTCCACTACCTTCGCGGCGACATATTTTGGAAATAATTTTTTAGATTTATATTTCGTAGCATCTGATTGTAAATAGGATCTCCTATAAACCATATCACCCACATTATATGAAACCTCCGCCTTCGTTCTATCATAATAGTTTTTATTCTTCTCATACGCGCCTAACATTTTCGTCTGTATCAATTCATAAACCCTTTCAAAACTTTTCAAAAATTCCACCCTCGATTCAATTACATCCTCTTCTTTTTTTAAACCGGTCTTATCATATAATACATACTCGTTTGAATGAGCCACATATTCCCTACCAAAGTTTAAATAATAAGGCGTATACCCCGTAATATGATTCACCGAACTTTTTAACGCCAAGTTGATAAGCGGCAATTTTTCATCCCACCTCCTGTGGTTCTCACCAACATATGCCCTTAAAGCTGTTCCAATGGTTTGGTTATTACGTTCCGTAAAATTCCCCTGCGGATGATACAGACTTGTCCACCACATCTTATTTATACCAAATCTTTTTAACAAATGCATAAATTCCTTACTTCTAAATTGGGTACCATTATCCGCGATAATTATTTGTGGTACCCCGTACTGTAAAAACACTGAATTTTCTAAAAACTGCACAATCTTTGTGGCCGTTGCATTTCGTACCGCTTGAACAATCGGGAATTTCGTCACCCAATCACACACCACCAGAATAAACTTATTTTGTTTCATCGACCTTGGTAATGGTCCAATTATATCCAACGAAATCATTTGAAAGGGCCTGGTGGCCATTTTAAACCTACCCATTAAACCGGCCCGCGCCTTCGTCGAATGCTTTATAGCCTTACATATTAAACATTCCCTTACATATTTTACTATATCGTGTGCACTATTTGGCCAATAATACTTTTGTTGTACCCTTGCAACGGTACGTTTAATACCCATGTGTGCAGCAGTAGCATCATCATGACATTCAACCAAAACCGATGGCCTGGCCGACAACGGCACTACCAACCGCCATGATTTCCCGCCAGTCCCCGTTTGCCTAGTTTTCCTCGGACAATGAAGCAACTTACCGTCCTCTATGCACCAATCGGGATATTCATCTGGATGCAAACAAACCCTCGCCAACATGTTGATGTACCACTCATCCTCGGCCTGTGGTTCGAACGAAATCAAATTTACCTGCTCCATGCGTGATAAAGCATCCGGAACAACGTTCGCTTCCCCCTTACGATGATACACTTTGTACGTATACTGAGACAACCTAAGAATCCAGCGAGCTAAACGTCCAGGAGGATTCTCTTGCCGCAACAACCATATTAATGAATAATGATCCGTATAAAGATCAAACTCATAACCCTCGATATACGGCCTAAAGGTTTCCACTACAAATAAAACCGCCAACAATTCCTTTTCTGTTGTCGAAAACACCCTTTCATTCCCACGGAATTTTCTACTGGCATACGATATGGGCCTTTCGTCAACACCCTGACATAATACTGCCCCAATCCCATAGTTCGAAGCATCGCAATGTACCGAAAACCGTTCGTTAAAATCCGGCCGTAATAAAACTGGACTTGACACAAGCGCTTGTTTTAATTATATAAATGCTTGCTCAGCCTCCGGATTCCATTTTATTGTTTTACCCTTGGACCTTCCCTTAGTTAAATCGCTTAACGGTGCTGATATTATAGCGAAATTTTTTATGAACCGCCGATACCACGACGCCATTCCTATAAACCTTTTCAGCTCCGTATAATTTCGTGGCTGCGCATAATTCATAATACAATCCACCTTTGCCGGGTCAGTCCGCAGTCCTTTACTGTCCACAACGAATCCCAAATACTTCAATGAATCCAAACAAAATTTTGATTTATCATAATTAATTGTCAGGTTGGCATACTCCAACCGCTCTAACACAAATGACAATGCATTAACATGTTCTTCGAATGATTCGGTAGCTACAATAAGATCATCCAAATACACAAACACCTTATGATCCGTACTACCAAAAACCGTGCTCATTAATCGCTGCATAAATTGCGCACTATTGGCCAACCCGAATGGCAATACTTTAAACTGCCATAACCCTCTTCCGGGAACAGCGAACGCGGTTTTTTCCTTCGATTCCTGCGCCAATGGAATTTGCCAATACGCATCTTTTAAATCAATTGATGTCAAGTAACGTGTTTTGCCAAACCTGTCCAATATCTCATTCACTCTTGGTAATGGATAACTATCTTTTTTCGTGACCAAATTAATTTTCCGATAATCCAAACACATTCGATCTCTGCCATCTTTTTTTTTTACTAAAACCACCGGACTGCTCCATGGCGAATAAGATGGTTCTACCACATCGAGCCCGATCATTCTTTCTAATTCTTTTTGTAACCTAGCCTGAATTGGTGGTGATACTTGATACATCCGTTGTTTAATTGGCAGGGTATCCCCCGTATCAATGGTATGTGTCAATAATTTGGTTCTTCCCAACTTTCCATGTCCTAATTTTTGAAATTTTTCCTTGAGCCTTTCTAATCTTTGTAATTCATCCGACGTCAACCCCTTTTTATCAATTATTACCGATTTCTGTTGTTGATCCACGTTTTCTGATATGTCAGCTGCATCTACCGACCATTTATTTGTATCTTTATCGTGATACAACATAACATTGAATTCCTTCCAAAAATTTACTCCTAAAATTATTGCGACGTCTATCGTAGGAACTGCATGAATCTTGATTATTTTAACATCATTTCTATATTCAATCGGCACATAAAATATCCCCGTCACCAAATGTGACGTTCTATCAACCGTATTCATAGAAGCCGCGTATTTTGTATCCAATTTCATTCCCAGCTCCCCCAATATTTTTATACCCGTCCTTCCACAAATTGAAATATTGGCCCCGCAATCTAATAAACAATCATATTCGCCATCAAATATTTTAATTACAACATACGGCCTGTTATCTCCCTCCCCTCCGACACCAAATAATTTGTATATTCTTTCATTTATAGACCATTCGGATTCTGTGGAACGTCGTTTGGTCCACTTCCGAACGTTCCGCCCAAAAATTTCCTCGCATATTGTGACCTGTTGTACTGCCATCACCGGAATTAAAACCCGGAAGTATTTGCTGCCCCCCATTTTCCATATTCATACAACCTACATTATTATGATTATTATTGATCGCAACTGGTACTTGATTTCCTTCTCCCCGTCGTCCTCCGTCATTTTTTATATTATTATTCAGCGTGTTCAGTTGCTGTACTTTATACCTATCTTGACCACCGCCCGTATTAAACACATTTGATTGCACTCCTCCATATCTCACACCCGATCCAAAATTAGTTGAATTGAAATTTTGATTATTCATATTATTCGATCCCCTTGGACCACTCGAAAAATTTGGATTAGGCGCCATAAATTGATTTTGATAATTTGGATTAAAATATCTTTGCGGCCTGTTTTGCAAAGTTTGTACTGGTTGATTCGATGTTTTATTAACATATCTGGTTGGATTTTTCAGTATCATTTCGCTATATTCAATTCGCCTACAGAGCTTTTTCATCTCCTCAATTGTATTATACGAAACCACATTCAATGAACGCACATATGTTGGCAACAAATTCCTGTATAATATTGACATTTTTTCGCATTCCAATAACGAAATGGGCAATTCCAAAAACAAATTTTCCATCTCCGAAAAATACATCAAAATAGATTCCATCGCAAACTTCGAAACCATCGCAACGCGGTATCCGATAATAATTCCGATAACGCCGACAAAACATCGTCATAATGACAACCCCTAGCCAACAAATGCTCCTCCACGCTAAACAAAAATTCTCTTACCGAAACCTTATCATTTTCCCCATTAAATTTAATCTTCCATCTAAATACGTCTGGATTATTTCGATTACTATTATTAACCAAACTATTTCTACAATTACATTGACATTCATGATTATTTCCAATCCGCGTTAGATCCCTTCGGCCATCCTGCCCTTGTTGTTGTCCATCCAATCTAACTTTGGAATTCGGATTCCCATCCCGATAACTTGTACTTTGATATACCTGTTCTTCCATCCTCTCATCCCTATTTACATTACGAACATTCATTCCCCTCGCCTGCCTTTGATTTGGATTAGCCCCCGTATTCCCAAACAACGGCGCCCTTATTGAAAGCGGTACCGTATTAATTCTGTCTAATGATACATTCGCCCATGATGTTTGTGCACCGCTATACCTGCTATTTGTCTCCATTTCTCCCATCGTACCCATATTCCCTACGCCCTTCGTTGTAACCGTGGACGTATTTATCGCCGTAGGAATAGGTCTATTATAATACTGTGATGGGATAGCCATTGATCTACCATCCGCACCCATATTATGGCCATACATACCCGGAACATTTGTCGTCCCCGATTGTAACACACCACCCAACGAATCATCCATTTCCAATTGTGCCCGACTTATTAAACCTCCTGTTGCCGTTGTGTTTGTCACCGTCGGGAACGATATAACAACTGACGATTGCACAGGTGACCCGATATTTAAATTACTAAACACATTATTACTACTGGTTACCACATCTCTATTTGGACTTCGTTGACTGTTATTATTTCCCGAATTCCTTTCTTCCAACCTTACCGCTGCCAAACATGTAGATCGAAATGCCGTTGAATCTATTGATAATAATCTTTTTACCTGGCTACTACACCGTTTAATTAATTGCTCCACCGTGCTTACCGCCTGAACTGATTCTACACCCTCAGACGATAACCGAACTATCCTCCGCACCCGTACCGAAAGAAAAATCCCCGATGCCAATATAGACGCCAATAACTCCGGATTTTTTTCATCAAATCTTGCACTCAATCCACTCGCCCTCTGCAACACATCCTTCACCTCCTCATTAATATCCCCCAATAATGGGTATGTTTTACTATCCAAACCGTCCTGTTCTTCTTTTATCAATTTTTCATATAATTCTAATCTTAACTTCCTACTTGAATCCCCACTGAAATCCTTTTTTCCCCTTATATTTAATTCGTATTTAATTAATACCAATTCGGCCGCATCCGTCAAACTAGATAACGGGATTTGCTCCACCCATAGTGGATCCATCGTTATTACTGCCTAAAAAAAAATTTTTTAACAACACAAAAAAATAAAACTTATAAATTCAATTTCCAACTAACCTAATCGTGCATACACCCAAAAGAAAATCTTTATATAAAAAAAATTTTTTTTTTTTTTTTTTTTTTATACTTTCCAACTCGTAACTGCCAATCATTTAACTTGTCTCCTATTTACATCACACTATACCTATATCTAATTACATAACCCATTCATCCTAACTTACTCTCGCCATATATCCATATCAATCGTTATTGATTTCTTTTTATATGTTCATTTATTTATTCCAACAAAAAAAAATTTTTTAATTATTATTTAATTAATAATTATTTACTTAATTATTTAATTTTTTTTTTTTTTTTTTTATAAATAATTATACTGTAAAATTATACGGTATTACCATAAAACATTATTTTTTTTTTTTTTTAACCCGCTATTAATTTCCGTAATCTACCGTACTTTTTTTTTTCGAGAATCTTCCTCCCACTTAATTCAACATATACACTAATTCTTATATATATTTTTTTTTTTATAAATTACACAAAAATCATTGATATAACCTTGCCAAAACAACCTAAAAAAAAATTTTTTTTTTTTTTTTTTTACTTTTTTAAAAAGATCCCGGTTGAGCCCCCATTAAATGTAAGGTTTATCCTTCCTATTAAAATAATCTCTTAATTTTAATAAGTCGGATCTCCCACATTTATTAATAAATTTTTTTTTTATATATTTTTTTTAAGGTATATATATATAATATTCACATATAACAATAGTTTACATACATTTAACTTACTAAACAAATTTTTTTTAAATTTCCTTTTTTTTTTTTTATTATTTTTTTTTTATTTAATAACAACAGTAATTTTTATTATCCAGCTTTTCTAATGGTCCTTCAGCATATTTTTTTATTCTGCGTTTTCTTTTTTTTTTTACATTTTTTACATTACATTTTTCCCGTAGACAACTTTTTTTTTTTATATATTATATCTATTTATATAAATTGCAATATCTTTTTTTAATACAGTTTTTTTTTTATTTAATTATTTATTTATTTCTTGCCTCTAACCACTTTCACGTTCCAAATCTGATTGCCTTCATTCTCTGTATTTTTTTTTTATAATATAATTATTTGTTTTTAGCCTGATCCCATTGCTCTCGTCGTTATCATTTCCCTTTTCTCCTTTTTACCGCAACATTATATTAATACTAATATACTTATTTTTTTTTAACAATTAATTAACATTACTAAAACTAAACTTATTATATACCTACTACTATTATCTATATAAATACCATACATATATATATATATATATATAATTCTATTCATCATAATAATAAATATAATAATAAAATTAATATTTATTAGACGGGTTCAAAAATTATGAATCGTTACAATTGCCTCAGTGTACCTACCAGAGAACACCATAGAGGTTCCTAATGAAATAACAGGTAAACTGGTACACTACTGTCAAAAGAACAAAAAAAAGTTGATCCTAGGTTGTGATGCTAACGCTCACAACATAATATGGGGTAGTAAGGATACAAACAAAAGAGGTGAGGTATTGTTAGAATACCTAATTACAAATAACTTAAATATTGAAAATGTCGGGAAAAACCCAACATTTATAAACGCCATAAGGGGAGAAGTATTGGACCTAACCTTAACAGCAAACGTAACAAATGATCTGATTACAAATTCGAGGGTCTCACCTGAGAACTCATTTTCAGACCACTGTTATATAACGTTTGAGGTCCAATACCGGCACCCAAAAGAAAAGCAAACCTATAGGGTTCCAAAACACACCAATTGGGAGGGATATATAAAGGACCTCGCAATAGGCATGGGGGCCATTAGCTATAGGATAAAAACAGAAAACGAACTTGAGACAGCAGTTGACTTAGTTGGAAGCTATCGTGGCTGCCTATGAAGCAAACTGTCCAATAAAAGAAAAATGTACAACAAGAAAGGTTCCATGGTGGAACCAAAAGTTGGAAAAGCTAAGAAAAGCGGCTAGAAAAGAGTTCAATAGAGCTAGGTCAACTGGAAAGTGGAATAAGTATAAAAAGTCCCTCACAGTCTATAATAAGGAACTCAGAAAATCAAAAAGAGCTACATGGAGGACTTTTTGTGAAAACCTCAAGGAAGTACCAGAAGTTGCCAGGGTACAAAAGGCTCTGTCCAAAGCGGGACAAAACGGATTGGGGCTAATATGACGTGCGGATGGCTCCATGACTTCGAGTATAAGGGAATCTCTTGAAATATTACGGCAGTCACACTTCCCTAATAATTTTCCAACATTGGGAGATGATATTGGGTCTGTAAATAAAGTAAGTAGAGAGGGGCGAAGAATGGGCCTCTCTACTGCTAAAGAAATCATAAATCTGGAGAGGGTGAAATGGGCAATAAAATCTTTCAGGCCATACAAATCACCTGGTCCAGATGGAGTGTTTCCGGCACTCCTTCAAAGAGGAATATCCATTCTGGGAATTCCTTTAATGATGATATACAGGGCCAGCCTCATTCTGGGACATGTTCCAAGAAAATGGAGGAAGGTTAGAGTAATCTTTATCCCAAAAGGTGGGAACAAACGGGCGGATTGGGCCAAATCATACAGGCCAATAAGCCTTACATCGTTTTTGCTGAAAACAATGGAAAAATTGGTGGATCTCCACATTAGGAATAAAATACTAGAAGTTCATCCTCTAAATAAAATGCAATTTGCGTATCAAAAGGGCAAATCAACAATCACTGCATTGCATCACATCGTTAAAAACATTGAAGGGGCCTTAGAATCGAAAGGAATTGCCCTAGTGGCCTTTATGGACATTGGGGGTGCTTTTGATAATGCTGGCTATAATTCAATGGAAAATGCCCTAAAAAATAGAGGGATAGACGATGTGATACAGGCATGGATTAAAAAAATGCTGGAAGGCAGAATAATAACCGCGAACATGGGATCCATAAACCTCGAAGTGGGGACAACAAGGGGTTGCCCACAGGGAGGAGTACTATCGCCATTGCTGTGGTCTTTAGTGATCGATGAGTTGATGCATGCCCTAAATAGCGAGGGATATAAAACCATAGGTTATGCTGATGACATAACTATAATAATTAGGGGCCAGCATGAAAGCACAATAAGTGAATTAATGCAAAGGGCCCTAAACACCACTAAAGAATGGTGTACAAAAGAGGGTCTCGAATTGAATCCCTCAAAAACAAAAATTATACCATTTACAAGTAGAAGGAAAATAAGCATACCGGCTATAAAAATGGGAGAAACTCACATGGTCCTTAATTCAGAGACGAAATATCTGGGGATCATGCTTGATCAAAGATTATCATGGAACTCACACATAAATTATGTGGTGAAGAAATCCATAAAAGCGATATGGGCAAGCAGGCGGATGGTTGGTCGAACCTGGGGACTAAGCCCCACATCGATTAACTGGATGTACAGGCAAATGATTAGGCCTGGAATAACATACGCAGCGGCGGTCTGGTGGAAAAAGACCGAGCAAGAAGTAGTAAAAAGAAAATTAGGCAAATTACAGAGGTTGGCGTGCCTAATGATAACAGGAGCAATGCGAACGACTCCATTGGTGGCAATGGAGGGCATAATTAATCTGAGCCCTATTCACATTGCCATCAAAAAAGCAGCCATTAAAGAATTAGTGGCGTTACATGAAGGGATGAACTTTATGGAAGGAAATCTGAAGGGTCATCTAGAGTTAATAAAAGGGATAGATATGCTGATGCCTATGACGTCATATAGTGACCAATTAAAAGGAAAAATGAACTTCGTTCATAAATATGGGATATATATCCCAAAAATAGGTGAATGGGACCTGCCATGCAAATGGCTAAGTGATGACGCCCAAAAATGGTTCACGGGTGGGTCAAAGACAAGCATGGGAGTTGGTGCTGGGATATATGGTCCTAGATGTTCTCATAGCATGTCCCTAAGTGGAGATGCAACTGTATTCCAAGCGGAGATATACGCTATCAAAGGGGCGGCGGACATAATCAGAGAGAGGGATACGAATGGGATTCGTGTCAATATACTCTCGGATAGTCAGGCGGCTTTGATGGCACTTCAGCAAAACAGTTTCAACTCCAAGTTGGTCCTCGAATGTCACGAAGTCCTAAACGAGTTGGCAAACAAGGGCGATGTTATAGTCATCTGGATGCTGGCTCATATGGGACAAAGAGGCCGAGAAGACGCTGGAAAACTGGCAAAAACTGGTGCAGTGGGATCGTATGTTGGTCCCTCGCCCTTCTGTGGGTTTACCAGGTAAGATAAGATGGAAGCAATTGAATTGTGGTCCAATGAAAAGGTTAAGGGAAACTGGGATAATATCAGGGGCCTTAAGCATTCAAAAAAATTTATTTATATAAATGCAAAGAGAGCTGAGGAAATTCTGAACTTATCGAGAGAACATCTTAAGGTTCTCTGCTGGGCTCTCACGGGACATGCGCCGTGTAACTACCATCTCAAGAAAATTAGATTGGTCGAAAATGAGCAATGCAGATTCTGCAAAAAGGATACTGAGACTATGGAACACATACTTGCAAAATGTCCAGAGCTCTGTAAAAAACGAAGGAAATATCTAGGAAAAGACTTTCTCAGGGAAAGTGGATATAAAAACCTTCCGGTAAAAGCGGTCATCAATTTCCTAATTGGTGACCTGTGAGAAAAGGTCTATTCCTTTTGAGTAAAAGGAATAAAGAATATAGGGGCACAATAGACCTTAATGGTCGCAGTGCGAGGGGGTATCTTGAACTCCAACTCTGTGGGAGAGGTTTTAGTCGGTAGGACGTCCTAGTGACGGGAGTCCGACACACAGTCTGTAAATGGATTTCCTCTTCCAAGAAAAAAAAAAAAAACCCAATGAACATCCATTTACACATTTTGGTTCAAGTAACGTTATGGAGTACATCAATTGTATTGTAATAGTATCATACGTAACCATTTAGTGTAGTTACATAGTTGCTACATATACGTAACACGGGGCAGATAAATTACCACACGGAGTTGATACGTGGAATGGCACATGTGTGTAATTTGCGTACGTAGTGTATTACAAATGTGTTTACTACTTGTGTATTAAATGTGTGAGGTATGCGTGTAGAGTTTTTGTCTACAATAATTTCATGAAAAAAAAAATAGATTATACTCATGTCTCATAATTCAGAAATAAATTATGTAGGTAATAAATATATAAATAAATAAAAATATGTAAATATGTATAATAAATAAAAAATTTATTAAAATGAAAAATTGTCGCTGGAATATATTTTTTAATTTTTTATATTTCTCACTTCGATATATATATACATTTAAATCTATAGCCTTTTTGATTGTATGAGAAACGGGTGTGATTATGAACTATTAACGAATTATCTGCTTAACCTTGGGTTTGAGTCCATGCTATAAATAAAGGTTTTCTATTTTTTAATTGTTGCTTACTTTTATTATAGCATCGGGGGGAGGATCTGTTAAAAACATTTTTATGAAATTAATTATAATTTATTATTATAAATATATATTGAAAAAATTAAATGTGAATTTATATTTACACCCAGCGGTATTCGAACCCAGGTCATCGTGTCGCTGCAACTTTGACGTTCCCTATTTTGCCATCATATACGGTCAAGAAGTATTAACATAAAAAGAATAACAATCTACTTCTACAAATAAGTCTTCCAATGTGTAATAAATGTGTAATTGAGGAAACATATTTGAATGTGTGAATATAGTCAGATAAATGGTAGTAACATATTGGTAACTGTTACGAATATAAGTAAATGAATTCCAATCCTTTCTCATTTCTGTTCTCATCGAAAACAATATATAATATGTTATAAATATCTTTCAATAACAATGTTTTATATACATCTACAAATTACGATATATTTTTTTTTTATTTTGAAGTAGAAAAAACAAAACAAATGATGATATAAAAAGTAAAATTCCTAAATCACATAAATTTTGTCATTTATACTGAATAAAAAATTATGCGAAAATGTAAACACATAAGTATGTTTACAGACTCATGAGTGGATATATTTTTACACAATTTAGTAACAGTTGCGATGTATGTTTCCTTTTTGTATGCACACATATTGGTATTGAAAATGTTTCAATATAGATATACAACTAAAATTATCTACACAATGTGAGAACTTGATTACAAATTGTGTATTGATACATAAACATAATAACATTCGGTAAACATATTGGTTACCGTGTGATAGATGTACACGGTGTGTCATTGGTTACAATTGTTACTTAAATGCGTACGATAATGTTACCATATCATATACATAATGTCCACTGGGAATTTATATATACTAATTTATATATCTATTATATACTAATTTATATTCGCTACTTATAAGCAGCAAAGCAATAAGGGTGACATCATATGATTATGCTTTTTTATAACAAAAATCTACTGGTGTGATAAATTGATAAATTGATGTTGCTGAAATATTATTGATGATTCCATAATTAAAATGTTACTAATCATATTAACATGCTATTTAAGTTGAATAGCAATAACGTACCGGTTCTATTGATTAAAATGAAAAATACAAATTAAACAATAGTTTTCTCCTAAGGGTTTGCAGCAATTTAAAAGCGATATATTATTTTATTTACCATTTGACAATTTAATTTACGGTATGCATATAATGTATGTTTTTATATATAACATATATGTATGTATGTATCTATGGGTGGTGTGTAATGATGGTATACATAATGTCTTGAAATTAAATCGCCTTGGCATTCATCAGTTTATAAAAATTTTTCCAATATTGATACTGTTAACAAGGATATACGCTTATAATAATGTATTCTATTATAATACTAATTTAACAAGTTCTTCTATCCGTTAAAAAGGAACAGCAATGTATTTAATAATAATAAATTATTTATATACGTTTGCAATTTCAAATAAATACATTTTTTTTTTGTAAATCACCCCTTTACCGTTGATTTCATCCATCCTACAAATCCCAGTCGAGCTACAATACTACCAAATGAATCAACCCATCCATGTATTAGAAATCCCTGGATGTCCCTTATTTCCTCCATCCACCATTTTTGATTTAATATAATCGGCATTGTCGTCATCGATTCATTTGCATGACAGGTTTTCATATTTCTGTAGCGTAAATATGAACATCAAACTGAAATATAAAAACTAATAAAATTATGTTATAGTTTTAGTCCCTCTACTTTTCCAACAAGGAAATGATTAAAATATACGTGGAAGCATTTATCATTTCAATGTTGTATCTGTATGTTGTTGTAATTGTTATTATGGCAGTATTACCTAAAACTAAAAACGCAAAAGTTAGGTATATGTATTAATGTATTAATGTCAAGATAATAATTATAATTGTAGCTGGTAAGCAAATTTTACAATAAACGCAAAAGCAATAAGCAAGTATAAATATTATGCTATTCTACATACACTATATAAAATCGGTACTGTATACACAGACACTTATTACTTATTATATATACAAAATTAGTGTCTGTTGATAAAGTACCGATGATGTAAAGTGTCTGTATAATTGGAAAAAATAAATTAAATATTTGAAAATAATAATAATAAAAACAATTGCAATGTGTGATGGGCATTATGAAAGGTCACGAATCGGGGCAGTAGTAATGACAGCCCTACAGAGCGGACACATTTGGTATGAATTGGGCGGATTATAAAATTCAAAAATCAAAGGGACATATGTCTGGAAGGGTTGAGCACAAGTGGTGCAGATTATTTTGTGCCCACAATCGACTAGGGTATATGTGGGTTCATTTACTCCACATATGCAACACAATGTTGTTGAAGCATTTTGTATTGAGTACATAATATCTTCATCAATATTGATAATGGGAGATTCTTTAAGGGGTTCAAGATTTAAAAGATCTGAGGAGGTTAAAGCTTCAGCATTAAAAATTCCAGATTCTACTACGGTTGCATTTGCTAAGGAATGTTCTACGGTGGGACTGGAAATATGGGCCATACCATCCTCACAGTCACTTAAATCGCTCTCTGTTTGAACGATCGCATCTTTAATGCAATTGATGGTTTGCCCGAGTGATGCGTGATCGTGAAAACAATAATATATTTTTATTTGGATATAGATTATCCTGTGCCAATGCAATGTTATCATTGCGAATTCTATAGACGGGCTTTGGTTTGGGAGGAATAATGCCGCTACCTAATCTAATTAAATCGGATGCCTTTGAATGTTCCATTGTTTTTAAATGTTTTATGAACATCCAGATATGGAAATTGGAGATGCCGACTACTCGAAAGAATGAACGATGGAAGGATTCTACTGCATTATTTGTTCTATGTGGTTCCTTGAATACTGAAATTTGTAATGGCAACCATTTGCCGGCAACCTTTCTTAAATAGCCTATAAAAACTGACATGTTTTGAGTTGTTGCACCAGTAGATGCACCAACATTGATTCCTTCTAAAATTAAGGTTTTGGGTAATAAGGGTAATGCCATTGCTAATTTAACAGCTTCTAACGAATTTGGTTCTGATACCAAATTCAAAAATTTCGCTTTCTTATAAACAGACCTTGCGAAATGGAACCAACATCCATACAAATTAACCTCAGGAAAAACCAAAACTACTGCACGGCGAAGGGCTTTTTCATAATCCGACACCACAGATGCAACAGTGGTAGTCGAATTTAACTTACCTTTAAATATATCTATTACCTTGATGTAGCTAGATGTCGTTTTGCTAGACATTATAGCGTACATCACAGGAAACAGCTGTAAATAATAATAATGGAATTAGCAATTATAGTGGTCTTTAATCATTGAGCATATATATATATATATATACATATATAAAGGTTCCAAACGCATGAAACATTCTCAGACAAAAAATGAAATTAAATTAAAAAATCGCATTTCATACCTTATGAATGCCCAATTTATTTATGAAATTTTTAAAATTATAAAATTTGAAATATTTAAAACTTGTTTAACAGTGAATATTTCATGTTCTTTCGTGTATTTGTTATCACATTTAAATATTTATAATATATATGTCGTATAGTTAACTCTTGGTATAAGGAATGTATAACAAAAAAAACCAATTTGCATATACAGATTCGATATTTACAAAAAAAAATTATATTATCAGTGTATGACGATTTTGATTTTTGTGTTTTGAGATTTCACTACAATATATAAAAATATATTTTTTTATAAAAAATATGACACTAAATGAAATATCATAATTCAAATAATCAAGCTTATTCTGAAAAAAGTTGTTATCCAAATCCAAATTTTCTTTCAATATAATAAAATTGTATTAATAAAATATAAAGATATAAAAATATTTAAATGAATAGCTTTCTCCGCGATGCACATAGGGAATATTCAATTAAATCATAACTAAACAAAAATATATATATTAAATTTTTTATTTACAATGAAAAAAATGCAAATGTAAGTTATATGTAGATTGTCTCTGTGGCGCAATTGTTAACAGCGCAGACAGAAATCTGACAATTTTCTGTGGTCGTGGGTTCATATCCTACATGGATGGAATTTCTTCACAGACCCTCACAAGACAACCATGTTCATATGGCCATTAGTTGCCGAAGGACTATCAAAAAAAATTTTTATATTCATATATATAATAATATAAAAAATAAAAATAAAAATTTTATTTTTAAAAAATTTATTTTGAAGGTGAGAAAAATTCTATATAATATTCACCGAGTGAAAAAGTATGTGATTTGTTTGTAATATCAATAATAATTATTAATGTTTATAAACAATAAACAATTATATCAAAATAATCTGCTATTAGAAGAAAAATGGAAATTAACAAACAATATATATTAATTGTCAATATGTATAAACAACTTTTACCAAATAATAATAGTATTATAATGTACGATGTAAACGTACTAAATAGTGCATTGCAAAAATCATATGATTGAAGCATTAATTTCAATCATATGATTGAAGCATACAAAACATATGTTCTTTAAAAATAAAAAAAAAACAACGAATACACAATTGCTGTGTAATATAATATTTGTAGTGTTGTGCAATATAGATACATTCAAGTATCTATAACAAACTGATACTTCTTTTTTAGTAACTGTTATATGTATTAGATATATTTTCTGTTACTTTAATTATTATGAAAAATTGTTATATATCTAATATATTGCAAACATCTGATACATTGAGTTAACCTAATACAATATAATATTATGTTATTCGTAAAGAGACATAGATATATGAAAAAGTATATGTTATGTACTATAGATTTTTCTTTTTTCTTTTCTTTTACCTTTATCGCCTTTAATGCCTCTATTTATTTATTATAGGAATGCTTTTATATGAACTATTTTTATTTTTTTTATTATGAATATATGAATTTCTATAAATATATATATTGTGTTTTTCATGATAAAAACGCAGGCTAAAAAAAAATTTGTCATAAATCTTCATCAATATTATAAAAAAAAAACATAAAAATCTTTCATAGGTATATTTACGATGTAAAATGTAAATATAAATAATAATTTTTACCCATATATGATTACATTTATTGGATGGTCGGTTATACGTTTACAAATAACCAATTTTTTTTTTCATTTTCATATTACAGGTTTATATTTTATAATATTATATTTATTACAATTGATAACAATTGTAAAATGATCAAAAAATATTAATCAAATTATTTTATAAACAAATTTACATTATTTATTAAAAATTTTTTTAAATTCATATCTCTATTTTTAGCATGCATCTTTATCATCAACATCTTCTTTTTTTTAGCCTGCGTTTTTATCACCAAAAACACAATATAATTATATAAATTCATATATGCACAATAAAAAAAAATAAAAATAGTTCATATAAAAGAATTCCTATAATAAATAAATATAGGTATTTAAGGCGGTAAAGGAAAAGAAAAGAAAAAAGAAAAAATCTATAGTACATAACATATACGTTTTCATATATCTATATCTCTCTACGAATAACATAATATTATATTGTATTAGGTTAACTCAATGTATCAGATGTTTGCAATATATTAGATATATAACAGTTTTAAAAGTAACAGAAAATACATCTAATACATTTTATAACTAGTGTTAGATGATTCTTTTTTGGAACTGTATTAGAGATATATGTATCAAGTTGTTACATTTTGCTCATCACTAAATATTTGTTTATGTTTTTTTTTTATGAAGTTCAATTTGTTATAATTATTAGGTGTGATATTTATTGAAATTAGAATTTTTTTTATATTCTGTCTCATTACAGAAAAAACAGCATTTCTCAAATCGACGTTGTGGAAATTGTAATGAGATTGTACAGGTTTTTGTGTATAGTTTATTTTTTTTGTTTTATTTAAAAAAGTGATAAAAAAAGAATAGTCGGTATGTATTTGGTTTTTTTTTTATTATTTTTTAATTTCTTAAATTTTTTTGATATTTTTTAATTATCATTATTTATTTATTTTCAGTTTAATAAAAAATTAAAAGCGTTCAATAATTATTATTAAAAATCATTCAATATGAATAGTAAAAAACGTTCTGCAATTATTGCATTTTTAGAATCGTCATCATCATCGTCATCATCGGAAAATGAAGAAGAAGAGCTATTGCTATTGGTTATTTTACAACAACGAATTCTTGATAGAAAAAAAATATTTTCAAATTCTAGATTTGTTTCAGATGTGGTTTGGAATTATTAAAATAGCGAGGTTTGTATTCCAAAATGTTGGGAATTATATAAGTGCAGTGAATTTCTCTTTTTATACGAAAATTTAATTTTTTAGTTCCAATCTCATTTCCGCGTGGAAAAAAACGTATCAGAAGTTGACTGAATTATTCGCACAGAGTAGTTTTTGTAAACAAAAATTACGGGCTGGGGGTCGAAAGGCAGTTCCAAAAAATGAATTTATTTTAATATTTTTATGGTAAGTCAAATTGTATTCCTAATCTGAATTTTATATAACAAAAATATTTTTAATCTGTCTGAATTTTATCAGAGCTAGGGAATGAAATGGATATGTGAATACTGCAATTTAACATTGTTTTCATTTTTAATTTTTTCAAGGTTCGCTGCAAATAAGTGTAGCTTAAGGCAAGTTGCAAACTTGTTTGGCTATTGTAAATCTACAACACATGCCATCGTTTTACGGTAATGGATTTCTTGAATGATATTGCAGATACTGTAATACATTTTCCAGCAAGTATCATAGAAAAGGAAAAACTCGCAAAAGAATTTTACCAAGTGAGTGAGGTATTTTATATGATTATTGAAGCACAAATTCTCAATTGTTTATATCGGTATTTTTTTAGATTGCCGGCTTAGATAACACAATTGGCTGTATAGATGGTACGTATATACCAATTACTACCACAGCACTCAAAATACGGAGCACATATGTTAACCGCCACGATGCAACGTCAATAACAATGCAAGGAATTTGTGACGCCAATAGACGTTTTTTGGATGTATGTTTCGGAGCTCCAAGTAAGATACACGACTCAAGGGTGTATAAACTTTCTCCAATATCAAAAGATTTGGAAAAAATATGTGAGGGCAACTTTCACATTCTGGGCGATGGTGCATATGAGATTCGGCATTGGCTTTTAAGTCCTTACTGTTGAGGGACCCACCTCAAACTTCTCCAATTTAAACATTATTTTTTTATTTGTTTTGTTAACTATAAATTTATTTTGTTAACCTTCTTATTACTTATACTTATTACTTATACTATAGAATGCTTATACTTAACAATAATGTGTTTTCTTTTATTATTTTATTTCTACTCTCCTTTAAATTAAAATTGGTGTACTATTTATACAAATAAAATATGCAAGTCATTGCAAGACAATTCTATTGCGAAAATAAATCTCACGGTAGAATTGTCCACTTGCACAAATTTATGAATTGGCTGTTAATTGATTTCCGTTCGCTAGTATGGGAAATCAATTAGCCAAAATTGCATATTGTATCTATATATTTTTTATACACATATATTTTTTCTTCAATTTTTTAATTGTTGACACCAATTAACAAAATTGCATTTTTTTTATTTATTATTTATTTTAAAAAAAAAATCAAATTAATTACTACGGAAATGCATATATGTAATAGGAGTATTTTGGTTAACATATGCATTTTATATGTTATATATATATTACTTATTATTAATTTATTATTAATAATTTTTTATACATAGATATATTTAAATTTGTTAATTGTTGTCACGGGACACCAATTAACCAAATTGCATTTATTATTTCCCATGCATAAAAAAAAACGTAAAATATATAATAATAACAAAAAAAAATAACTTAATAAAAAAAACGGCATTATAATTTGATAACCGTGTGTATCAAAATTATAATATGTGGGATTTTGCGGTACATAAATTATATGGTATGGGAATTATTAACGTTATATGGTGAGATGAAGAATCTGTCATATAACATGCCTCCCCCCTTTGAAGAAGAAAGGTTGCATTGAAGATGGAAACTTTCGGGAAAGGAAAAGAAAATTTAGAATCAGCTTACAAACTAAATAATTGTGTTTAATCAATTAACTTATGAATAACACATGGTAAGTTCGATGTTGACATGTTGAAATGTGGAAATGTTGATTTGGTGGCTTCTTCTTGTAAAGTTCAACGGTTGATTTAATGTAACGATAAAATTTTAAAGATGTATGATGACTTTTGTATCATGTGTATGTGATGAAATTTTGGACGGCTGATTCTGATTTTATTAAACGTTGTAAAGGCATTGGGTTGATGGTGTATGGTAAACAAATCGTATTGAGGTTAACTGATGTTACATTTATATTGCTTAAAATTGGTGATGACATATATTATATCCTTAATCACTAGATGAATTGATAAAATGTTGAGGTTTTGTTTCTGGTGATCGAACGATAAAAATTATAACATGTTGCACTGATAACTTTGAACACACAAATATGGTGGGTGTGACAAACATAATCATCACAATGATGAAAATGGTGAAATGAATCTCGAGGATGATTCGCAAACAGGAAACATCGTACATGGAATAAACTTAATATGATAATCGTTCACACCGTGAATATTACACAAACGATCTGGATGATGATTCTCAAACAGGAAACATCGTAAATCTTGAATAAACATATCATTTTAAAAACGTTCATTAAGCCGTTGATAATACTCAGCATGCCATATATATTGCAATACCATTACACATTACACTTTAAAGGTTGATGATTGTCTATGTCTATTTGTTGTAGGTTGGTTGTTGTTCTTATATTTGCTGGTTCTATTCTATTTGCCTTAAAACTATTAGATTTTCAAAAATTTGTTTTTTATAATTAACTTACTTCTACTATAAAGGTTATGGAAAAGGAAATCAAAAAATAAAAATAAATGGTAATTAACAAAATTCAAAAATTAAAATATCAAAATATGCATTACTTTATATTATATGTATATTTAAACAATAAAATATCATTATCCTACTACTAGTACTTTATTCCTATTGTATAGGGTTATAGGGGTTTTTTTTTTCTATTTTGATTTTTATATATTAATTCGTTATATTCTATGGTTATATTCTATTTAAATCTACCCAAAAAAAAAAAATAATTAACACGAGATTAAAAATGTTACTTGAAAATTAAAATTAATGATAATTAAAGATAAAAAAAAATACAATGTTAAATTAAATTAGACTTAAAATTAGAAATTAGAATTAAATCAAATTTTTTTTTCCTTTTTAAATTATTATTATCATTAGCCGTTAACATTCTTAATTTGTCTGAACGTTAATATTGTTGCCATTATATCTTTATTGAAACGTGTATACCGGGTTTGGAGTTGGCGAATGTACCACCTCCTGGGTCGAAAACCAACCGCCATTTTTTTTCGCCGTCGGGTCCAGCTCTTTTAGGCACTACTAATAAGGGCGTGTTCCACGGACTTTTGCTCGTAACGATAATTTCATCCTTCAACATTTTTTCTACTTCCTCGTTGATGAAGTATTTATGAACCTCCGGGAGGCGATAATTTTTTTGGTTAATCGCCGGTTGTCCGGGCGTGATCGGTATGGAATGCGTTAAAACCTCCGTATGTGTTAACGTATCCCCCTCTAAATAAAATATATCTTCAAAATCGCGACATAACGATCTTATTGAATTGTATTCCTCTTGATTTAAATCGCCCTCCACGTTTAAATTTTCTAATATACTATTTATTCTGTCGTTGTGATTTTTTGCATGTGCGTAAAACACTCCCCTGCTCTCTCCTTTAAGGGTCGTATTTGCATGGATCCTGTTCGACCCCATTATTGGTCCCGCGTTTTCGTCTAATATATCAAATTCCGTTAAATGTTTATATTTTAATTCAATTTCCGTAAATTCTACATCTCGCATTCGTGCATTTATTATGGCTACCCTTCCAATATAATTTTTAACTTCAACTATTGTATTTCCCACAAATGTTCCGGGTAATAGTTCCCTAGATTCTATTACCAAGTGTTCCCGAACACATAGGAAAATTGACTTCTCTGACTACCTGGGTACGAGCAGGTATCAACCAACTTCCCTTCGATCTACAAATCTTAGACCCGTCAGAATTGTTAGTGGCGTCCACCTCAATATCGTCATCATGTTTTATGTTTACTTCATTTATTGCTTCAATATTATTTATTTGCGTTAATTCTTTTGTATCCGTTACTACCCCTGAGTTTACTTCTTTGTCATTATTTAACTCTTCTTCACGTATCACTTCTATATATTTCTTGTCATTGGTTACTTCCATATTATTTATTTCATTTACTCCTACGTCGTCAAATTGAACTTCATGTATTACTTCTATATTCTCAAAATCATTATTATGGTCCCCCATATTTGGTTCTTCTAATTTAACTTCATTTCCTGAGTTTATTAATTTGACCTCTTTAAGCACCTCATAATCCCTTCCACGAAATAACTGTGTTGGTTTATCTTTCGATAAATTTCCCATTGAATGTAATGGTAATTCCAAATATTGTCCCTCTAGGCACAATGTCAGTTTCTGATTAAAGAAATCGATACTGGAACACCCGTCCAATAGGTCTCCCCCAAGTAATCCGTCGATTGGTAATGATTCTGAATCTCCTATTACATTAAACGTGAATGGAACCTTATGCGGCATTATCAAATTTCCTTGGACGGTGCCAAGAGTAACACCATTACCCCCGAAAATACCACCCAATTCAATTTGCCCAGCACTATTCCAATTTACATTCGTATTTAATGAACTCATTTTTATTAATGTTACTTCCGCGCCAGTATCTACTAGCAATCGTACATAATTATTCCTACAAATATCCAAAGGTAAATTCACGTAACTTCCCCGACTAAATAAATTTGCGAATTTACCGTCTGGAGAACATCTTTCTTTGGAAGTTTCTTTCCGTTTGTTATACAAAAAATGTTTACTAATAGCATCCGAATTATTAATAAAGAGTTTGCGATCCCCTTCATTAATGGGACCGGGGTTGTGGTGTGCCAACCCGGCCGATATTAGTTTTTTTGCTTATCGTTCGTACGAAAATCCGCGCGTCTATCTCCACCTCTTGCAGTTTCTCTATGAACATTATTACTCGAACTGGTATTCCAATTCCTATTAGCATATTCCGGGTAACCATTATTATTAAAATCCCGATAATTGTTATTACTTGTATGTCCGATATTATTCCGGTATTGAAAATTAGAATTCATATTATTATTATAATTATTATTATTATTATTATTAGACGTTACGTTACGGTTATTAATATTATTATTGTTATTGTTATAATTCCGTGGGCGTTGGTTACCATTAGAACTTTCATAATTATTACGACGTAGTCTGCAAGTGTTTTCAAGATGTCCAAAATCCTTGCATATATTGCAATATGGGGTGTTTTTCCTCAATCTGCATTCCCGAAACGAATGGTTTAATTTATTGCAGAAACCACATGTTATAGGCGTTTTTTCGAATCCCGAAGATTGTGTTTGCATACCAACAGGCAAAGTATTTGAAATTCGGTCGGCGGTGGAGTCCGTCCGATTACCCAACATAACTTGGCGAGCACCACCCAATGGGTTTGAATGCTTCAATAGGTTATCGTATGCCATAACCTCTTCCTTTAACGCCTCCCAAGTTTGAGCCCTGCTGATTATTGCACATTGACGCAATGATGGATTTAATAACCCCGTCTTGAATACTCGTCTTAAAATAAAATCGATTTCTTCCAATAACGTGTCAATGTTTTTATTACCATACTGCACTTTCGCTAACCGACCAGCAGTAGTTCCTAGTTTTTTCAACCGCATTGCAAAGGAGATTACATCCTCATTCGGTAGTTGAAATGTGTCCCTTAACGCAGACATAACATCATCCAATGATCCAACGGGTGAATACCGTCCTCGGATGATCTTTAAAAAATCCTCTAAACTGTGAAATTCCGTGTCCGCCACCAAATCAAACGCCTCTCCTGATACTCGAGTTGTCAATAAATTGGTGAAAACCTGTTCCTCTTCGTCGTCAATACTGTCGCGAGCCAACTTACATGCATTAATGAATTCACTCACATTCGAATTACTTCCCCCGCATAACCTAGGCACCAACAAATTAATAATTCTACCGATTTTTTCGTAATCCATTGTATCAACTTGGCTTCCTGTCACAGAATTTGCCTTGCTATTCACTCCTGAACTGTTTCCCTCTTCGTCGAAATACGATAGTTCCAACGTGGTATCCAATTGATGTTTTTGTTCCACCTCCAACTGACTTCTTAAACCTCGGATGATATCCTTGTATTCCGTTATGCTATTCTCCAATTTAGCAATGCACTCCTGTTTCGGAGCACTAGGTATATCCGCTTCAACCGCTCTTAAACGATCCGCCAATTGGTTCAATTGAATCTCGTTTTCCCGCACTTCACCTATCAATTTCGATTCTTTTTCCTTACTGACACGAATCCGCTTATGTAAATCCTCAATAAAAACTTCTCTCTCCCTTGATAAATTTTCCGCCTCCAACTGTCCCTTTTTATATTCACCAATTGCCCTCGCGTAATTCGCAGCCCTTGCTCGTTGCTCTTTTAATAACGCTTGATTTTGCTCTAAACGACAATTATGAGCCGAATTAATTTTAACCAGTAATTCATCCGTTAACTCGGTACTATGTAACGGAAATTTTCCAGTCAGACTAGTCTTGAATTCCAGGAATTCCCTTCTACTCAAAATTTCCCGGAAATCTGACCATAAATTTTCGTTTAAAGCCCGTAAATTCGCCTCAGCCCTTAAAGTATCCTGTCTCAATTGACTGACCTGGTCTTTTAACTCAGCAATGGATGGTTCGGAAACGTGTGACATAAAAATTTTGCTAAAATGTGCGTAAAATTGATTTATTTTTTTTTTCTTCCAAAGGATTTTTATTGTACAATTCTTATTTTAAATTGTTCATTTGTTTGGGGCTTTTGTTTTGGTTGTTGTTGTATCTTAACGTTTGAATGTGATGCGGTGATCGGTTGCTTGGTAGCAGTCACCTGTATATCCCGTATTCTTTTCCTATCCTCCTCCTTATACTGGTTGACCATCTGCTTTAATTTCACCTGCAATCGCCAACGTTGCTGTGGATCTAAACATAAGGCGATTACTTGTTGTAATTGACCAATTTCCCGGCGGCGACGAACTCTAATACCACCACGATGTTTATATACCCTTGTGTTGACTTCTACTGACAAAGGCGGTCGAGGCTTAATACGGTTACGGTATTGCTCGATGGTGAGGGGTTTCGGACCGGCATTAGGGTTTTCTTTAATGATATTTGCGAGTAGTTCCTGTAGACGTGAGGTACCTATACGTAATAAAAGATGAAAAGGGTTAACACTTGATGATGCATAACCACAATCTCACATCCAAGAGAAAAAAAAAATGATTGAAAGATTGTATTCCCAAGGCTTATTGGAGCCTACATGAAATACGGTGTTTGTTTGCGTGATTTAATTGGTTAGGCTATTCTTGCCGATTTGCCAATTTAAATCACGATTAAAAATGCATTAGGTTAAAAATACTAAAAAACTTTATTATTAACATTAAAATTTTTAAATTTAAAGTTGAACTAAAAAAAAAAATTTATTTATTATTGCATTGTTTATATGAAAAAAAAAATGTATTAAAATTAATGTTCTAGGGAAAAAAAAAAATTTTATTTATTATATCTGAAAAAGAAAAAAAAAATTATTATTATTACTTATTTTACTTACCTATCTTTGATCCCCCAGGGATCCTACCGGCTGCGCCAAATGTTGAGGGACCCACCTCAAACTTCTCCAATTTAAACATTATTTTTTTATTTGTTTTGTTAACTATAAATTTATTTTGTTAACCTTCTTATTACTTATACTTATTACTTATACTATAGAATGCTTATACTTAACAATAATGTGTTTTCTTTTATTATTTTATTTCTACTCTCCTTTAAATTAAAATTGGTGTACTATTTATACAAATAAAATATGCAAGTCATTGCAAGACAATTCTATTGCGAAAATAAATCTCACGGTAGAATTGTCCACTTGCACAAATTTATGAATTGGCTGTTAATTGATTTCCGTTCGCTATTATGGGAAATCAATTAGCCAAAATTGCATATTGTATCTATATGTGTATATATTTTTTATACACATATATTTTTTCTTCAATTTTTTAATTGTTGACACCAATTAACAAAATTGCATTTTTTTTTATTTATTATTTATTTTAAAAAAAAATCAAATTAATTACTACGGAAATGCATATATGTAATAGGAGTATTTTGGTTAACATATGCATTTTATATGTTATATATATATTACTTATTATTAATTTATTATTAATAATTTTTTATACATAGATATATTTAAATTTGTTAATTGTTGTCACGGGACACCAATTAACCAAATTGCATTTATTATTTCCCATGCATAAAAAAAAACGTAAAATATATAATAATAACAAAAAAAAATAACTTAATAAAAAAAACGGCATTATAATTTGATAACCGTGTATCAAAATTATAATATGTGGGATTTTGCGGTACATAAATTATATGGTATGGGAATTATTAACGTTATATGGTGAGATGAAGAATCTGTCATATAACAAAGTTAGTTATGAAACATTAACTACCGCCAAAAAAAGTATAATGATAAATTTTCTGCAGCCCGTGTACGAATTGAAAACCCTTTTGGAATTAAAAAAAAAACGGTTTATACAATTAATGAGGGTTGATTTTAGGAAAGTGGATATAATAAATAAATTTATTATATCATGTTGCGTGTTGCATAATTTTTGTATCGATGAAGGCGATGTTTTCAACGAAGATTATGTTGATATTTATAACAACGAAGCAAATACTTTTGCCGATCATGATGGCACTAGAAATTCGGCAATTTTACGGAATGCTGGCATATTGAAAAGATATATGATAGCAGAAAGATTATAATTTTTTTTCACTTGTAATGTTTATTAGATTTTTTTTTATGTTTTTTATATGTATGTTGATTAATTGGATTTTGATTTTATATTGGTTAAATAAATAATAATTTGTCATAGTAATTGTTTTTGTGTAATTAATTTTACCTTTTTTAAAACCTGAAATGAAGTTCCAAATCTAATTTTAATACATACTCTAGCTAAGGTGTGAGACACGGAAGGCAAATAAAACAACAATGTATTTAAAGAAAAATGAATATTTAATATATGTACATATATGCAATACTGGAGTACATAAACTTAAATTATAATAGTCTTTTATAATACTAAAAAAATAATAAGTAAAAAAATTAAATTAATTAATAAATTAAGTATAAATAATAAAAATTAATAATAAAATTAAGTATAAATTCAGTTCAAAATTATAAAAAAAAAGTTCAAAATATTCTCTGCATAGGTACTAACAATAAGTCTTTTGTATTGCTCCTAAAATAATATCTTAACACTTAAAAATTAAACCTACTTATTGTTTCCGAAAATGGCTTTACAAAAAGCAGTTTTTTCGTTGTGCCGTGCTATTCGATTATTTCCTTTTGTTTGTTCCTTAAGTTGTTTTTTATTTTCCTTTTCTATTTCCCGTTCGCTACGTCTTTGCCCAATTTCCAGCATTGTGTCACGAACCAGTTGTAGGGCTGGAATTTTTTTTTTAATAATTTTGGTGCATGTACTTTCACGTTCAGGTGATAATTTCCTCTTAAGGTAATTAATCCCTCTTATTGTATCCGGTTCAATGGAATCGTCCAAACTGGAAATTTTGTTTAAAGATTCCTATTTTCTTATATATATATTAGTTTATTTTATTTTTTATTAAACTTTTATCATACAAAAATTAATTCATTACTTATATTCTTATAAATAATTATATACAAATTATACAAACATAATAATTATATATAATATATATATCTATTATATAAAAATAAATAATAAATTTTTCGCTACACAACCAACATTCTGGTTTTAGCGTCCAACAACAGCCTTCTGTTGTTAGTTACTTAATTTGTGGATTTTACGGTGTCGGTAATTAGCCGTACGACCAACCGCAAGCGGAATATACAACTCTGTGTTAAAATTCAGATTCGAAAAATAACCGAAAACACAAAACATATTTTATGCATTCAGTAGGATTCGAACCCACGACCCCAAAATTTCGTTAGAATTTTAGGTTTGCATTTTTAACATTTACACCACAGAGTTATTATATACTAATAATATTATATACTAATAGTATATATTATATACTAATAATAGAGTTATTATATACTAATATATACTAATTTATATATCTATTATATACTAATTTATATTCGCTACTTATAAGCAGCAAAGCAATAAGGGTGACATCATATGATTATGCTTTTTTATAACAAAAATCTACGGGTGTGATAAATTGATAAATTGATGTTGCTGAAATATTATTGATGATTCCATAATTAAAATGTTACTAATGATATTAACATGCTATTTAAGTAGAATAGCAATAACGTACCGGTTCTATTGATTAAAATGAAAAATACTAATTAAACAATAGTTTTCTCCTAAGGGTTTGCAGCAATTTAAAAGCGATATATTATTTTATTTACCATTTGACAATTTAATTTACGGTATGCATATAATGTATGTTTTTATATATGTATGTATGTATGGGTGGTGTGTAATGATGGTATACATAATGTCTTGAAATTAAATCGCCTTGGCATTCATCAGTTTATAAAAATTTTTCCAATATTCATACTGTTAACAAGGATATACGCTTATAATAATGTATTCTATTATAATACTAATTTAACAAGTTCTTCTATCCGTTAAAAAGGAACAGCAATGTATTTAATAATAATAAATTATTTATATACGTTTGCAATTTCAAATAAATACATTTTTTTTTGTAAATCACCCCTTTACCGTTGATTTCATCCATCCTACAAATCCCAGTCGAGCTACAATACTACCAAATGAATCAACCCATCCATGTATTAGAAATCCCTGGATGTCCCTTATTTCCTCCATCCAACATTTTTGATTTAATATAATCGGCATTGTCGTCATCGATTCATTTGCATGACAGGTTTTCATATTTCTGTAGCGTAAATATGAACATCAAACTGAAATATAAAAACTAATAAAATTATGTTATAGTTTTAGTCCCTCTACTTTTCCGACAAGGAAATGATTAAAATATACGTGGAAGCATTTATCGTTTCAATGTTGTATCTGTATGTGGTTGTAATTGTCATTATGGCAGTATTACCTAAAACTAAAAACGCAAAAGTTAGGTATATGTATTAATGTATTAATGTCAAGATAATAATTATAATTGTAGCTGGTAAGCAAATTTTACAATAAACGCAAAAGCAATAAGCAAGTATAAATATTATGCTATTCTACATACACTATATAAAATCGGTACTGTATACACAGACACTTATTACTTATTATATATACAAAATTAGTGTCTGTTGATAAAGTACCGATGATGTAAAGTGTCTGTATAATTGGAAAAAATAAATTAAATATTTGAAAATAATAATAATAAAAACAATTGCAATGTGTGATGGGCATTATGAAAGGTCACGAATCGGGGCAGTAGTAATGACAGCCCTACAGAGCGGACACATTTGGTATGAATTGGGCGGATTATAAAATTCAAAAATCAAAGGGACATATGTCTGGAAGGGTTGAGCACAAGTGGTGCAGATTATTTTGTGCCCACAATCGACTAGGGTATATGTGGGTTCATTTACTCCACATATGCAACACAATGTTGTTGAAGCATTTTGTATTGAGTACATAATATCTTCATCAATATTGATAATGGGAGATTCTTTAAGGGGTTCAAGATTTAAAAGATCTGAGGAGGTTAAAGCTTCAGCATTTAAAATTCCAGATTCTACTACGGTTGCATTTGCTAAGGAATGTTCTACGGTGGGACTGGAAATATGGGCCATATCATCCTCACAGTCACTTAAATCGCTCTCTGTTTGAACGATCGCATCTTTAATGCAATTGATGGTTTGCCCGAATGATGCGTGATCGTAAAAACAGTATTATATTTTTATTTGGATATAGATTATCCTGAGCCAATGCAATGTTATCATTGCGAATTCTATAGACGGACTTTGGTTTGGGAGGAATAATGCCGCTACCTAATCTAATTAAATCGGATGCCTTTGAATGTTCCATTGTTTTTAAATGTTTTATGAACATCCAGATATGGAAATTGGAGATGCCGACTACTCGAAAGAATGAACGATGGAAGGATTCTACTGCATTATTTGTTCTATGTGGTTCCTTGAATACTGAAATTTGTAATGGCAACCATTTGCCGGCAACCTTTCTTAAATAGCCTATAAAAACTGACATGTTTTGAGTTGTTGCACCAGTAGATGCACCAACATTGATTCCTTCTAAAATTAAGGTTTTGGGTAATAAGGGTAATGCCATTGCTAATTTAACAGCTTCTAACGAATTTGGTTCTGATACCAAATTCAAAAATTTCGCTTTCTTATAAACAGACCTTGCGAAATGGAACCAACATCCATACAAATTAACCTCAGGAAAAACCAAAACTACTGCACGGCGAAGGGCTTTTTCATAATCCGACACCACAGATGCAACAGTGGTAGTCGAATTTAACTTACCTTTAAATATATCTATTACCTTGATGTAGCTAGATGTCGTTTTGCTAGACATTATAGCGTACATCACAGGAAACAGCTGTAAATAATAATAATGGAATTAGCAATTATAGTGGTCTTTAATCATTGAGCATATATATATATATATTATATATATATATAGTTAAAAAGGAGGTCGTGATATTAATTTTTAGCACCAAAAATAAAATAAAACAAATGTTTGAAAATTTTTATTAGATCTTTATTCGTCTAAAGTAGAAATAGAATTAACTTATTTATAAAAAGTCCTTTTTTATATTTTACGTTATTTTTATTTAACTTTATCTCTATTTGTTAGTTTATTAAATAGGATTCATATTATTCGTATTATGAATCATATTAGGTTCACTTATATTTTATTATAGTTTAAAGTGCTTAATATTTTAAGTCTTAAGCTATGTTATGATTCATATGATATTTTACTTATTGTATTTTATTTATGATTATATAAGTGTTTAATATTTTAGGTATTAAACTATGTTATGATTCATATGATGTTTTACTTATTTTATTATCTATTTATGATTATATAAGTGTTTAATATTTTAGGTATTAAACTATGTTATGATTCATATGATGTTTTACTTATTTTATTCTATTTATGATTATATAAGTGTTTAATATTTTAAGTATTAAACTATGTTATGATTCATATGATGTTTTAATTATTATATAGGTTTTTATGTGTGAACCTAATGTTGGGTATGGGTTCCATAACTCCCCCATCCTTAGTGTTTTGCTCCGAAAAACTATTTATAATAGTGGGTAATACATTAATTTTCTTCTTATACCATATTGTTAACATTATTAATATTATTAATCCTAATATTATAATCATTGTGTATTGTGTATTATGATGAATTTTGTTTTCCAAATGAATTTCTTCTATTTTATTCTTATTTTTAATATTATAATCTTTTAACATTTTTAAACTGACTGTGTCACCAAAATAAGCACTTTCAGTTATATTCAAATCATATAAAGGAATTACGTAAGAATCCTCTTTAAAAATTGTTTGTTCGTTTTGATATATCATACCATTTATTTCTAAAATACAATTATTAATTTTTATTAAAAAGCTACCACTTATGTTTCTATTAAAATTACAATTACTTTTAATGTATAAATCCTTTGCAGATTTAATTATTATATAATCTATACTTAATTGTTTAATCTCAATGTGAATAAAATCAGTTTCAAAATTACATTTAGCATTTATATTATCTATTATATTTTTCAAACATTCATCATTATTGTTCTTTATTAATTGATTTAATTTGTAATACTTAATATTATTATTTTTAACAAAGTATATTTCATCTTTGTTTTTAATTATTCTATTGTACGGTATATGTAATGATTTATTATTCATATTTGGCATAGGTTCTATAAGATATTCGGTGGAAATATCAATTTTATAAATTGGAATTTTAATTGTAAATAAAAGATTACTATGATTATAGTAAGCTTGGAGATGCAAATGTTCGTATAATTGTTCAAAATTAGTTATTCTGACATTTGTGTCATTTAGTTTATTTTTAACGAATCTTAATTCTTCTATTGATAGTATGTTTTTAGATATTATGTTTAGTTTTGCAAATTGAATACATTCTAATATATCGTCCGAATGAGTTTTTAATGTATCAATATCAAAGTTAATTTGATAAATGTATTGCATTAATTTAAAATCGTGAGTTTCCGTACTCCATTTATTTCTCACTTCGGAATTATTTTGTTTTAAATATTTTTCAATTATTATTTGTTGTTCATTGATATAATTTGTTATATTTTTAAATCTATTTATCATTTCATTGTTAATAGAAAACTGTTCGTTTTGGCTATTAATTAAGTTCTTATTATTTAATGTTAATTCGTTAATTTTATTGTTAATTTCAATTGCATCTTCATAATCCATATTTCCCGTTATGAACTTAACACCGGATCCTATTATATTAAATAATCCTCTTTTATTTCTATATATTGGGTTTATTAGATTAAATGCATTTTCTAATAGATTAATTTTTTTGTCAATGCCATTTGTTATTATCTTAGAATTAATTTTTTTTCTAATGATATTAATATTATTCTTAATGTTATTTATGTTTGTTTTATAACTATTTAAATCTATAATGTGTATCAAATTATGGTATTTATCAGTTATCCTAGCTTCGTTTGAACGTATGGCCACCATTCCGGGATTGTTTGTAACATCCATTATTTCGAGTTGGCACGTTACTGCTGGCCTAGAATTGTTTTTCTTTGTTTATTAAGTTTAGATTTATGAAATTTTCTATCTTGTGTGTCATAAATATTATATTTTTTTTGTCTTTGCATTCTTATTTTTCGACAACGCGGTTGCATTTTGTTTACTGGTTTGGTTTTTAAATATAAGTCTTCGTTAGTAGGTAATATTTCTCTAACATTTTCTCTGTTTATATTCAATTTCTCAATGTATTCCCTTTTTTTATGTAAACTATGATTGAAAATTATAAATTTATCTAAACTATGATTGAAAATTTGTACAGGAGAATAAGATCTGTAACTAGCGGATTTATACAACAACCCCTTCTTTGTAAGGATACCAGCGGTGAAATTTTGGCGGATGAAGAAAGAGCCATCGTGAGATGGGCTGAGTATTTTAAAGATCTACTTACAGCAAGCAACCCAATTGGTAGAAATGCAGAAAACGAACTTCCGTACCAAACAGCACAACCACTAATTTCGGAACCAACATATGAGGAAACCAGAGAAGCCATTCTGAAGCTCAAGAATGGAAAGGCGGCTGGATCTGACGGCGTACCTGGTGAACTCTTTAAATGTGGTGGGGATGTATTGTGGAATAGTATACACGAGCTAATTGTGCACGTTTGGAACTATGAGGTTATACCACAGGAGTGGAAGCTTGCTGTAATTGTGCCAATACACAAGAAGGGAGACAGGATGGAGTGTTCCAACTATCGGGGAATATCTTTGCTGAATGCAACATATAAGGTACTCGCTTATGTGTTGCATAAGCGCCTATTACCATATGCGGAGGAAGTCATTGGTGAATACCAATGTGGATTCCGTAATGATCGCTCAACAACTGATCAACTGTTCGTCATACGACAGATAATGGAAAAGTGTAGGGAGTTCAACGTAGTAACACACCATCTATTTGTTGATTTTAAGGCCGCATACGACAGTGTTATTAGGGAAAAATTATGGCGCACGATGGAGGAATTTGGATTCCCACAAAAATTGATAGCCATGTCAAAACTAACACTGACGCAAGTTACATCTCAGGTACAAATAAGGGGTATCAAATCGGATGCATTTGAAACCATTGACGGAGTACGGCAAGGGGACCCTTTGGCTACATTGTTTTTCAATGTTATATTGGAAAAATGTATAAGGAGGACGACCATTAACACCAGCAGCACTATTTTTACGTCATCTGTTCAATTACTCGGCTATGCCGATGACATTGACGTGGTGGGTAGAAGTATGGGTGCCGTTAAAGAAGCGTTCTTACTGTTGGAACATGAAGCTTCGGAAATGGGATTAAGGGTAAACGAGGAGAAAACCAAGTATATGATCGCACCAACGAACAGTAGGTTTATGGCACAACATCAAAGCGTAGCAATTGGTCAGAACAAATATGAAACTGCGGACAGGTTTAGCTACCCTGGAAGCAGCATAAACAGCGAAAACGATATAGCGGAGGAGGTTCAATCCCGGATTGCTTCGGGAAACAAGGCCTTTTACGGTTTACGAAAGATGTTCTTCTCGAAGACATTGAGTAAAACATTAAAACTAAAGCTATATCAAACACTGATTCGACCAATTGTGACCTACGGTTCTGAAACGTGGTGCATGACACAGGCCACCGAACGGCGACTTGGAGGGTTCGAAAAGAAAATACTACGCCTCATCTTTGGACCGACAAAGGAAAGGGGATGGTGGCGTAGGCGGTTCGATTTCGAGCTATATAAACTATATACCGAACCCGACATCGTTCGGTGCATTAAGATTGGTCGCCTGAGGTGGTTTGGTCATGTGGTACGAATGGATGGCGATCGTATACCGTCAAAAATGCTGGACAGTAAGCCGGGCGGATCTAGGAGTGTAGGAAGACCGCGGGGTAGGTGGAAAGATGAAGTAGAAGTGGACCTTCGGGCCCTCGGCGTTTCCGGCTGGCGGACGTTGGCGGTAAATAGCTCCGGTTGGAGGAGGCTGTTAATGGACGCCAAAACCAATTGTAGGTTGTAGGCGCGCAGAAGTAAGAAGTAAGTAGTAGGTAATATTTCTCTAACATTTTCTCTGTTTATATTCAATTTCTCAATGTATTCCCTTTTTTTATCTAAACTATGATTGAACGCCCTTTCCTGTAAATCTAGACGTCTTTCTTTTATTTTATTTATATCTAAACTAATCTCGTCATCGAATTTCCTTCCAAAAAATATTTCAAGCGGAGTATATTTTGTTATTGAATTTATAGAGTTGTTGTAAGCATATAAACATTTGAACATTGCTTCATTAACATTCAAATTTTCGTGATTCATAACAATTCGCAAGTGTTCAAGTAATGTTGAATGAAATCTTTCGACGGGTGCATTTGAGTTTGACGAATCTATTGATGTATAGTGTATTTCAACGTTGTTTTCAATAAGAAATTGTTTCAATTCTATTGTAGTGACAGCCCTTTCTTGGTCTGCAACAATTAATTTTGGTTTCCCAAAGATACTAAAATATTTCATTAAACCCTCTTTTATATGTGGAGTGTTACGTGTAGTTAATGGATATGCCTGACCATATCTTGAGAACTTATCAATTATTGTTAAAAATGGTTTATTTTTATTAACATAGAATATATCAATGTGTATAATTTCTAATGGTTGTTTGGGTGTTTGAGTTAGATTGAATTTTAATTTTTCAGGTTTCCTATCATATTTTTCTACTTGACATATTTCGCATTGATTGATATATATTTGTATTTTTCCTTTCATATTTGGAAAATAATATTCGCGTTTTAAGTGTTCCATAGTCTCATTTATACCCCTATGATTGTTTTCCTTATGATAATTTCTTATGATTTCATCTTGTCTTCTCTCTTCAATAACATCTTCTTTTACATTGGCACATGCCACAATTCTTATAACTTTATTTCTAGCAAAGTTCTCTTTGTAAATATCTTGTATCATTAAATATAGTTTCCTATCTCTAACATATATCGCATTAATCCTTTTATTATTAAAATTATTTTTTATTAATTGCAAAATTATCTCTTCTGAATATTCTTTGATCTTTATAATTTTCCTAACGTTCCCAAATACTTTTAATACTGTTATGTCCGCTTTATCGGAAACCCTATCATTTACTTCAAATATAAATTGATCCTTAAATTGGTTTAAACAGGATTCCGAAATTGATATTAAATATTTGTTATCGTCTTCTGCACTATGAACCGTTGCATCGGTTGATCTGGCTTCGTTAATATTTATCTCAATAGTTTTTGGTATTCTAGATAATGCATCAGCATTACTATTAATTTTGCCTGGTTTATAATCGATCTCATAGTCGAATTCAGATAATTTCAACCGCCATCTGACTAATTTTGAATTTGGTTCTTTCAACGACATTAGCCATTTTAATGGTTTGTGATCCGTAAATATTTTAAATTTTCTTCCGAATAGATACGGCCTATATACTTTTGTGGACCATACAATTGCTAGTAATTCTTTTTCAATAGCAGAGTAATTTATTTCATGTTCATTTAATGTTCTACTGGCATAACAAATTGCGTGTTCTTTGCCATCTTGAATTTGTGATAATACGGCGCCCAATGCATGATTAGATGCGTCCGTAGTTAGAATAAACTTTTTATTAAAATCGGGGTATGCCAAAATTGGTTCGTTTATTAACATATCTTTACAAATATTGAAGCATTTTATATAATCTTCATCCTTTATATCTAATTTTTCATCCTTTTTTAATTTGGTTGTAAAAGGTTTTACCAAGCGAGCAAAATCCTTAATAAATTTCCTATAGTAACCAAGTAGACCCAAAAATTGTCTTATTTCTTTTTGATTCTTTGGAATTGGATAATTTTTTATGGTATCAATTTTATCAGGGTTGGGTTTAATGCCGTCAACCGAAATTATGTGTCCCAAAAATGCCACTTCTTTTTGTAAAAAATCAGATTTACTTAATTGTATTTTTAAATTTGCATTACTTAAAGCGTCAAATACTTTCTTTAAACTTTGCATGTGTTCTGCAAGCGACGTCGAGTAAATGATAATATCGTCCATATAGACCAAACAAATTTTTGCTTGTAACTCTCGTAATACATTGTCCATAACACGTTGAAATGTTGCAGGTGCATTTTTTAAACCGAATGGCATTCGCAAATATTCGTAATGCCCATTTTCAACAGTGAATGCGGTTTTTTTAACATCTCTGGGGTCAACTTCGATTTGATGAAACCCAGATGCGAGATCTAATGTAGTAAAATACATACATCTTCCCAGCTTATCTAAGATATCATTAATATTTGGCAATGGATATTTATCATCTATCGTTTTATCATTTACCTTCCTATAATCTACTACTAAACGCCATTTCTTTTGGCCCGAGGCATCTGTCTTCTTTGGTACAATCCACACTGGGGATGACCAAGGTGAATTACTCGGCCTTATAATTTCCTGATTTAACATTTCTCTAATTTGTTTTTGTACCTCTTCTTTATGTACATACGGGTATCGATATGTTTTTGAGTATGTTGGCATATTATCAACGGTTTTAATTTCATGTTTGATAACATTTGAAAATCCTAGGTTTTGTCCTTCCATATAAAATATAATTGTATATTGTTCTATTAGTTTGTGCAAGCATTTCTCTTCTTCTGTATTTAAATGTGTACTTTTAATTTGTTTCATTAACTCGTAAATATTCGTACCTTCTTCGTCATGCATCATATTTTCGCTATGATTCATTTCGAATGTATCTACTAAATTAGCTCTTAGTGGTTGATTTATTTTTATTATTTTATCGTTATTATCGCGGTTATCTATAAAAACATCGGCCTTCCAATTATCACAATTGTAAACCCCTTCTACAACAATCGCTTCGCCAATATTTTGTTCATGCAGAAATATCGGACCATTTTGTTTGTCAATCGGTATTTCGTATTTTTCGCATGTATTTGCCTTAATTATATAATCATGCTCTTTTACCGTTGGTTTATAATATATAGGAACCTCGCTGAATTTGCGCTTCAGCACATTCCTGTTAAAATCGATATTAAAATCGTAATTTGAAAGAATATCATTCCCTATTATTCCATCAAAATACTCGTGAAATTTGTATATAAAGTATGTCACGGGTGGAATATCCTCTCCAAAAATTTTAAATAATGTTGTGTTTATACTCTCATTAATAATCGTTTGTTTGTTTAATGCTTTTATTTTTAGTGGCTTTATTTTAACTATATGTTCTTTCATTTTTATAACATCAGGACTCAACATTGAACCAGATGCTCCTGTATCTATTAACATTTTTAATACTTTATCATTGGCAACTCTTATATTAACGTAAGGCAAGGTATTTATTTTAGGTGTTTCGCATTCCAATCCTTCTGAATTAAATAATTCTTCTGAGATTATTTTTGGATGTCCATAATTTTTATTATTATGGTTATTATTATAATTATTACTTTTATTATAATTATTATTATAATTATTATTATAATTATTATTCCTATTATAATTATTGTTTCTTGTATTCGTGCTTGTACTACTATTCAAATGACGTATTTGAGTGGAACCATCTACCTCCATTGGTGTGGGTTTATCAATATTTTGATTACGTCTAAAGTAATGCGAATTATTATTAAAATTGTTTTTATTATTATTATTGTACATTATGCCTGGTACATTCCTTTGAATAGTACTATAACTATTGTAATTTCTATGTCCTGTGGTATTAACCCTATTCAGATTTTGATATACCCTATTTCTATTGTAAAGCGTATTATAGTCATTTTTAGTACGCATATTATTAATATTTCCATTTTGCGGCACTTCCATTTGTAAAGCAATAGTATATGCCTGTTCTATCGTTTGTGGATCTCTAGATAATAAAATTGTCTTTAAAGGTTCGCGTGACCCCCTCACGAATGTCTCTAACCCTTCGCATAAATTTCTTTTTTTTAATAATGTTATTATATTTTGGTTCTGTTGGGTACTGTTTGCAATATTGTTAAGAGCGGTTACTAATTCCAGAATTCTATCATAAAACGCGGTGATCGATTGATTACCCTGTGACATTGAGTTTAATTCATTATATAAAGTTCGTTGATCTCGATGATCAGAAAAATGCCTTATTAAACATTCGCGGATTTCGGCCCAATTATTTGGCTCTCCATATAGTCTCAATCTGTCACTGGCTTTACCCTTAATTTTATTCCGTAAGGCTTGAAACCAAAATGGCTTAATCTCTTCTTGAATTTGTGAAATAACGTTTGCCACTGGGTCAGCTGCCCTTAAAAAGATATACAAATCATTCGTATCTCCGTTATAATACGGCAAGTCTTTAATAACGTCCGGGGTAGATAGTGCGGATATATTGATTTGTGAAGTCATTATTAAATTGTAACTACTATTAATTTTTATTTTCTTTTTTTTTTTTTTTTTTTTTTATTTTATATAAAGTCTTACAGGTTAAAGAGAACCGTGTGTATACCGTTTAACTATTTTCTTTATTTCTTATATATAACTTAAATTTTTAACATGCACTTACAATACTAATAACAGCATCAGGTAAGCTTCCATGTTGTTATCTGCGGATGATGTATATGCGTCTCCAAATTAAATAAAACGTATCCAAAAATTATTGATTCTGCACAGTTATAATTTGTTTTACCATATATTCACTATGGTATTATTGTTTTAAGGTATAATAAAAATTAAAATTTTCGCTTTTGATTTTTATTATTGTTAGTTGTCACATGTCACATAAAAATAGCATTAATAAAAATTTCCGCTTTTTATTATTTATTTATAGCTATTTTTTTTTTTTTTTCACAACGCTATTCTACTATTTTCAAGCACAAAGTTTTATACGGTACTATTGCACTAATGTATAATAAAAAATTAAAATTTTCGCTTTTAATTATTTTTATTATTTCACAACACTTTTTTTTTTTTTTTGTTTATTTATTTTAAGAAAATATTCACTTTTCTTTTTAATTTTGTTCACGATTTGCAGTTATTATTGGTTTAAAATAATTTGCACTTATTCAACCAAAATTTTTACCGTGTTCCGTTGTATACCGACTGCGCCAGTTAAAAAGGAGGTCGTGATATTAATTTTTAGCACCAAAAATAAAATAAAACAAATGTTTGAAAATTTTTATTAGATCTTTATTCGTCTAAAGTAGAAATAGAATTAACTTATTTATAAAAAGTCCTTTTTTATATTTTACGTTATTTTAATTTAACTTTATCTCTATTTGTTAGTTTATTAAATATGATTCATATTATTCGTATTATGAATCATATTAGGTTTACTTATATTTTATTATAGTTTAAAGTGCTTAATATTTTAAGTATTAAGCTATGTTATGATTCATATGATATTTTACTTATTGTATTTTATTTATGATTATATAAGTGTTTAATATTTTAGGTATTAAACTATGTTATGATTCATATGATGTTTTACTTATTTTATTATCTATTTATGATTATATAAGTGTTTAATATTTTAGGTATTAAACTATGTTATGATTCATATGATGTTTTACTTATTTTATTCTATTTATGATTATATAAGTGTTTAATATTTTAAGTATTAAACTATGTTATGATTCATATGATGTTTTAATTATTATATAGGTTTTTATGTGTGAACCTAATGTTGGGTATGGGTTCCATAACTATATATATATATATAAAGGTTCCAAACGCATGATACATTCTCAGACAAAAAATAAAATTAAATTAAAAAATCGCATTTCATACCTTATGAATGCCCAATTTATTTATGAAATTTTTAAAATTATAAAATTTGAAATATTTAAAACTTGTTTAACAGTGAATCTTTCATGTTCTTTCGTGTATTTGTTATCACATTTAAATATTTATAATATATATGTCGTATAGATAACTCTTGGTATAAGGAATGTATAACAAAAAAAACCAATTTGCATATACAGATTCGATATTTACAAAAAAAAATTATATTATCAGTGTATGACGATTTTGATTTTTGTGTTTTGAGATTTCACTACAATATATAAAAATATATTCAAGCTTATTCTGAAAAAAGTTGTTATCCAAATAGCAATTGCTATATCGTTTAGCAATGGCTATTTTAAAATTGATATTCTGAAAAATATTGTTATTGCCATGAAATTTTAAAATAGCATTACCATTTCGAAATTGCTATTTAGCAATTTTGGTATTCTATAAATAGCAATATTGCTATCGAATGTCAAAAATGTCTTTATAATAGCAAATGAATTGAATGTGTTGCTAGATAATAAAATTGAAAATTTTAATAATAAATAATTTTTAATAACTATCTATTAATAATTAATAATTTGAATAAAAATAAAGTTTTGCAAAACGGATTTTATTATTCCCGTAGTTATAAATGAAATGGAACAGCAAGAAGTTAGGTAAGTGAACAAAATACAAAACGAATATCTCTTTATTGTAATAAAGTAATAATTTTACAAGTATAGAAATGATGTAACAATAATGCGAAGGCATTTAACAGACAATGCGGATTCATTCTCATTATCAGATCAGCATTTCGTAAAATTATTTAGGTTATCCAAGGAAATTGTGCGCTATCTAATTAGCGAATTGAACCTTACTGAAATAAAAAATTTTAGGGGGATACCAATTGTTGCCAAAGTGGGTTAAGTAATAATTTAAATAAGTATAATAAATAGTTCACTAATACATTTGTTTAGGTCTTAGCATCACTTCAATTTTTTGGTACTGGTAGTTACCAAAACGTTATTGGGCAGATATTGTAATATCCAATGAGTCAGCCTAGCATAAGTTGAGCAGTAAATATCGTTTCACAATCAATTGTTAATAAGCTAGCAAAAAAATGGATTGCTTTCCCAACAGGAAATGCATTAATAAAAAATAAACAAGAGTGCGCATGTCTCTATGTCGTTTTTCAATTTTATTTTATTTATCATTATTTTATTTTTAGAATCCCACAATTTACCAGGTGTGGCCGGTATTATAGATGGCACTCATATCCCATTAATTGCTCTACCAAAAAATCATAACGATCATCCTGGTTTGCTATTTTATAATCTTAAAGGTTTTTATAGCATTAACGTTTTAATTGTAAGTTATTATTTCATAATCATGTCAATATCAAAACACATTTTAATACGCTACATTTCAGATATGCGACAACTCAACAAAAATTATTTATATAAACGCCAGATTTCCTGGATCTTGTCACGATTCCGGTATTTGGCATACATCTCAAATGAGGAAACGAGTGGAAGAAATATTTAATCAAGATAAATCAACGTGCATTATTGTTATTTTAATTCAATTGTAAAATAAATATAAGAATAATGAATACATTATACATATAGGCGACAATGGTTTCCCGCTTGAACCATGGCTTCTTGAGCCAATAACAAATCCCCAGCCAGCAAGCCCTGAAAGTAGATTTTATAAAGCACATAAGGATTGTCGGATTAAAGTAGAATTGTGCAACGGTCGTTTAAAAAACACTTTCAAGTGCTTGCATAAACATAGAGTATTGCAATATTCACCAGAAGTAGCATCAAATATAATTTATGCATGTGCTACGCTGTATAACATGCGACAACATAGCATGCATGATATTGATGAATATTCGGAATATGACGAAGAGCACTCAAACGATGTAGATGACCCAGAAGATTTCGACGTAGATATTCCTCAAAATATGACATTATTGCAAAAAGCGCAACGAATTAGAAATCAAATAGTTCAAAGGTTCAATTAGTTAATATAACTAATAGGTAAATTATTTTATTATTTTAACGATTGTAAACTTGGTTTTATAAATAAAAATCTTGGGATTCATTAAGTATTAAGTATTATATTATGGTGTATGTATTAATATTTGATATACGATAATGGGGTAATACAATACTAAATTGAATTCAGTACATTAATATAAAAAAAAATATCACAATTAAAAATTAAATTTAAAATCTTTCATAGATTAGAATATCAGTCAAATTAATTCAATGTGTTCATTAATAAGTTCATAGATTTTAGGTACATATTAATATCATCGCTAAAACTTAACATCACCTCATCATTTTTATCAACACCAATTTCTGGCACCATATTTATAACGCCAACAGCTGCCTTACCAATTGCTAATAATAGTCTGTCTTCAATTTCTGATAAATTTGAAACCATAGGAGAACCCCCTCCTGTTTATAAATGTTCATTTCGAAGCGATCTACTCTTTTGTTTAACTTTGGCCTTCCATTCACTGAATACCTAAAAAATTAAATTTGATTGAATTTAATTTGATTATTATATTCGAACGAATTTTTTGTATTTATGCGTTTGCTATTTTTATTCGTTATTACCCTTTTCCACATTTCAACTGATTTATTTTCCAAACCAATCGCATATAATTTTTTACCTAATTCCATCCAAATTAAATCAAGGTTTCCACCCTTTAATGTCCTAAACTGTTCATTATTCTCCAACTCGTCTACGAAAACCAAATATTGCGCAGCGGTTGTTTTTTTCATTCGCTTACGTGAAGTTTCATTTTCTGGAACTATATTAATTACACATACATTTTATAAGTAATAATTAAAAAAATATATTAGGTTGTCTAAAAAGTATTGATGATTTTTTTTTACAAAATACAAACGATTTTTTTATATATTTCAAATGAACTTTATTAAACCAAATATGCGCCGTTTTGATCGATGACCCTTTGCCATTTTTCTGGTAAAGACATTATCCCATCACTGTAGAACTTCTGTGTTTTCTGGACAAAAAACTGATCCAAGTGCATTTTGCAGTCCTCTGCGGAATTTAATTTTAAACCATTAAGGGAGTTCTGCAGATACCGGAACAAATGATAATCTGAAGGTGCAAGGTCCGGGCTATATGGTGGATGCATTAAAACTTCCCAGCCAAACTCTCTCAGTTTCTGCCGAGTCATCAAAGATGTGTGTGGTCTGGCGTTGTCATGATGGAACACAACACCCTTTCTATTGATTAATTCTGGACGTTTTTTTTTAATCTCGTGCTTCAATCTTGTTAATTGTTGACAATAGAGATCGGAATCAAAGTAATTCATAATGAACGATTCCTTTCCAATCCCACCAAACAGACAGCATTACCTTTCTTGGTGTTAATCCAGGTTTTGCTACTGTTTTAGGAGCTTCACCCTTCTTGGACCACGATCTTTTTCATACATTATTATCATATGTGATCCATTTTTCATCACATCATTCGCTTTAAAAATGACTCGATTTCGTTCCTTTTAAACAGCGTTTCGCAAATGGAAATTCGGTTCATTAAATTGTTTTGTGTTAATTCATGTGGTACCCAAACATCGAGCTTTTTCTTGTATCCAGCCTTTGTCAAATGGTTTAAAACTGTTTGGTGATGGATGTTTAGTTCTTTAGCGATATCATGACTGCTTATGTCATTGAAGATTTTCTTCAATTTTTTATATGATTTCATCGACTTTTTCAGTGATTGGTCGACCAGAACGAGGTGCATCTTTGACATCAAAATTACCGGAACGAAATCGAGCAAACCATCTATAGGCTGTTAATTTTGATAAAGTTCCTTCACCGTAAACTGCACAAATTTGTTCATGTGCCTGCGGTGCATTTTCACCTTTTTCATAATAAAATTGTAAAATGTATCGAATTTTTTCACTAATTTCGCTCATCTTTAATGCACTACAACTTTTAAATGACTAAACAAATTTAATTTTTTTTTTATCTACGAAATGTCATATTTCGAACATATGTTAGTGTTACCTGATCAGATTAGTACTACTTGAAATATTCAATTATAATGACATCTATTTATAAAAATTATCAATACTTTTTCGACAACCTAATATTTACAAGTAATAAATATTTGGTACTTACCAATGCTCATTGTATTGCATTTAATGATTATTATTTAGTTAATTAAAATAAAATCAATAAAAGGAAAATATAATCAATAAAAGGAAAAAGGAAAAAATAAAAAAATAACGTCTTTTCTAAATGAAACATAAAAACCATATAAACAAATAAAAAACATAAAAACAATAAATAGTGTTTGAGTGATATTGCGAGTTAAATTAAAATGACAAAATGCTTGCTATAATTTTTATTTCGAAAATTTGATAACAATAAATTTTCAGAATACAAAATTTCTAAATGTTGCTATGATTGATATTGCTATGTATAGCAATTGCTACATAGCAAATTTTTTCAGAATAAGCTTGAATATATAATTAAAATAATATATAATTCTTAAGTTCGTTTTTATTGTTGTATTTGTTGATACATTTTTTTCAGATGCATTTGCGCTTCACCGCCGGTATGAATTTTGTATATGAATTTATTACGATTCAGAAATTTTTTAACAGATTAAATTTGAGATTTTTCTTTTGATAGTTTTGAGTTTCAATAATCAAAATAATTCGATAATCATAATTAAATATTTGCATAAATTATACATGTTTTTAAATAATAATAATAACGTTTTCATTTAATCTCAAAATCAAAAGTAAAGAACCCGCGCAATATTCGTTCCATTTTTCTAAGCTTAACACAAAAATTTGATATATGTTGTTGTTCTGAAGAAAAAAACATCAACAACAAAAAATACGGAACAGGTTCGGAGTTCCACGGGTTCGGAGTTCCACGCGTCTTTGCTAAACAGTTTTTTTATTTTGGTTTTTTTACGTGCTTAATACAAATTTGTTTAGAAGACTGTGGAATGTTTTCACTAGCAGGATAATTGAAAGGAAGTATTATCCTTTTAATAATGATATTAAAAAAATTAAATAATGTAATATTTTTGTCGTAAAACCAAAAAAATGGGATAAATTCATTTCAATAATAGTATACATTTTGGCGTTTATCATACAAAAGTATATTTTTTAGCCAAGACGCGTGGAACTCCGAACCTGTACTCAAAAAATATAAAAATAATATATTTTTTTTATTGCGATATTTCAATATTGTTAAAATAGGGTAAAAATATATGAATATAACATAAATTAAAAACGGTTTACACATAAATTGTAAATATAAGGTGAATCTTTCTTAAAGTTGTTGTTTTGAATAAAACCTTTTTTATTTTCTTTTCTTTTACTTCGCGTTTGTGCATATATGCGAATGAATGATTACAACGCAACAATAACAAAGTACAATAACGTTTTGAATAAATAGAATGATAGTATTAAGAATATATATATGCATTTATAGTCGAATTATGTTTGTTTTTTTTTTTGATGAATGATAGTTTTTATAAACAAATACACATTACACATAATTCAAAAAGTAAGAGTTTGTGTATTTTTATATATTGTAGTGAAAATCTCAAAACACAAAAATCAAAATCGTCATACACTGATAATATAATTTTTTTTTGTAAATATCGAATCTGTATATACAAATTCATCGGCGTGCAGTCATTTGGTGCAAGTTGAGCAGTGCACGACCAGCTTTAAATGGTTTCAAATTCACATATAAACATAATTACAACTTCTAAAAAATTGTGCAATGAAATGTGAAGAACATTTTGGTTAATGGGTAGTATAATATGCGAAACCATATCGTTCGTATACGCTTTATATAGTATATAAAAGCACTATATACAATCAGAGACAAACACATAGAGATATATCAACCCATATATGTAAAAAAACCAAAAAAAAAATATTCTTAAAATTTCAATAACGCACAAAAAACACCTATCGCTCATGTATTTATAAAATTGACTCTTTTTTTAATAAATTTCATCGTCATAGTCATCATCGTCATTTTATCCATCCACGATAGTTTTGTTTTTTTTAATATACAAATAGAAGAAAAAAAAATAATTTGCTATATATATATATAACACTTCGTTCAATAATGTGTGTGACTAATTAATTAAAACACATTTTTTTGCCAAAATTCGTTTTTATTCATCAAGATAGTCCCCTTTTAGGGAGATACAATCATTCCAACGCTTTTCCAATCTTTCGATACCGCCTTTGTAAAACGATTTTTCTTTGCCTTCAAAATAGGCGTTATTTTCGGCGATTACTTCATCATTTGAGCCAAATCTCTTACCACGGAGCATCCTTTTGAGGTCTGCGAAGAGCCAGTAGTCGCTGGGGGCTAAATCTGGAGAATACGGTGGATGGGGAAGCAATTCAAAGCCCAATTCGTTCAATTTTGCCATCGTTTTCATTGATTTGTGACACGGTGCATTGTCTTGGTGGAACAACACTTTTTTCTTCGCCATATGAGGCCGTTTCTTTGCGATTTCGACTTTCAAACGCTCCAATAACGCTATATAATAGTCGCTGTTGATGGTCTGCCCCTTCTGGAGATAGTCGATGAATATTATTCCATGCGCATCCCAAAATACAGACGCCATAACCTTGCCAGCCAACTGCTGCGTCTTTGGTCGCTTTGGGCGGCTTTCGCCGGCTGCATGCCACTCAGCAGACTGCCGATTTGACTCTGGAGTGAAATGGTGGATCCATGTTTCATCCATTGTGATGTACCGTCGCAAAAACTTCGACTTATTGCGCGTAAACATGTCCAAACAGCTCTTTGAATCATCGGTTCGTTGTTGTTTTTGCTCCGGTGTGAGCAAACGCGGCACCCATTTGGAACACACCTTTTTCATACCCAAATGTTCGTGTATTATGGTTTGTACACTGCCTGCTGATATCTTCAGAATGTCAGCAATCTCCCTCACTTTCACTTTACGGTTGGACATAATGATTTTCAGTGTTTTTTCAACGTTTTCCGGAATAACAGCGTCATTTGGCCTTCCAGTAGATGGAATGTCATCGGTGTCTGTACGACCACGTTTGAATTCGGCATACCAATAACAAATGCTTCTTTTTGATGGAGCAGAGTCCGAGTAATGTTTTTCAAGCCATTCCTGGCATTGAACAGTATTTTTTTTCATTAAAAAACAATGATAAATCAGCACACGGAATTGCTTTGAATCCATTTTTTTTTAAAACACAAAAATAGCGTCACTTATAGCACTGTAACTTGTAAACAAATGATCTGATTAACATATGATGTTGACAGGAAGCCTAAAAAGGTTGCCAAATGCGAAAAAAAATATTGATTTAGTTCTAGGGACGCCATCTATGTGTCAGTCACACACATTATTGAACGAAGTGTTATGTATATAAAAAAAATATTTTGTATATATAAAAAAAATATTTTGTATATAAATAAATAATATTATTTTCCTTTTTAAATCGCATTTCTTTTGAAGAATTAAAATTTGTATTTCGTGTTTTGCAATTATTCTTCATTAAATTTTTCTACATTTTACGTGCGTATTTTTTAGCAGATTTTAGTATACTAATATAAATAATTATATTTTAGTATAGCGCGTTTTTATGTTAGTTTTGGACAAAAATGAAATAAAAAATTTTCTGTTTTCTTTGGCTTGAGTGAAGAATTTGATCAATTTCTAATTTTTCACAGAAGAAAGTTTTAAAACCGCTTCTTTGGATCAAAAATATAATCATTTTCCAAAAGTACAAGTGAAAATTTGAACTATGAAAATAAATAAAAACAAAAAAAATGTAGAAGCAAAAAATTCTATTTGCTTAATGATTTTTATGGAGTATAATAATTAAAAACATGTTTATACAGAAACAATTTTACAATTAATTAATAATTAAACAAAATATATAGAAAACATTACATTTGCTTCACAAATAAAATAATAATTTAACACTAGATTTATTTTCAAATTGAAATAATATAATAAATACCACAGTAAATGTTATAAATATTAAATAATAATATCAACAATTGGGTTAAATATCCCATATCAAATATTTTAAATAATTGAACAATTGAACTTTGGCCGTCAGTAAAATTTTATAAGGGTTATTTCATTTTTAAGTTACGTTTCTTTAGCTAAAAATAAATTGATAATTATGGGATATTGTATAAAAGTATTCATTAAAAAAGTATAAAAATTACCTATTTTCATGTAGTTTTTACTGTTTAAAGATTTTTAACTTATTATTTCGTGTCATAACAGCACTTTTATTATTACTCCATGAACCGTTTTTACGTAACAATATGTCCAGATCTTTTTGACGATGTTCTAGACAAGGCGAGGTTGCAAACCAATTTTTAAATTCATCAACATTGTTCGTTGCTTCAACGCAAATATTCTTGATTTTTTGTTTAATATTGCAGACTTCAGGATGCTTTTCGAAAAAATTTTAAAACATTTCTACGTGTATTGAACATATTTGAAAAAACGCATCAGTTGGTGTAGCAAGGCTACCAAAATCAGAATTTATATAATAATTTTTGTGAAATATCAATAACTTAGAAGATTCATGCATAATTTCTAATTTTTTCTTCATAACATCTGAACATTTTTCACAATCTATCGTTTTGAAAAGTTTCTAGATTACGTAACCGCTAAAATATCGAATAGAAGCTGCTTGAATTGGTTTATGCAAATCAATAAGATTGTGTATGGCTGCAGTTTCTTCATCTTGTCGTATTTGTTCATTAAAATCTACTAAATTATATTTTTCGTCCGATTCAATCAAATTATATTCGTAATGCTTATTTAATTCTTTTAGATCATGCATGGCACTATCAATATGCTCATCATCATCTTGCTCACAATTTCTAGAAAGATTGCATCCATTAATTAATTTCATTGACATGATTCTACCCAATATGAAATTTATTTCCTTCAATGAAGGATTTCTATTAAATCCACCACGAGCTCTTACTGCCGCGAACATGTTTTCAATTGGGTCCTGATTAAATTTTGAAGTTAACAGGAAATATGTGGTTGAATAGTTGCTAAATATTTCTTTACTGAGGCTTAAAATTCCGTTTATTGTTTGCCGAATTCCATCAAAACAAAATACCTTAACAGGTGTTTAAATTTCACTTATATATTTATTGATTGAAATCAAATATTTGTGCACCACGTTATCGTTTTTAAGCGCTGAACGATATATTTTTTTATTATCGTAAAGCTGTTTACTATTCATGCAATCAAACATTTTGTCCATTTTATCAAAAAACATTGCTGTGGGAAGAGATTTACTTGCATATTTTTCAAATTTGGTGATATCTATTTCACGTAAGGTTTTTATTGCTGCACTACAGGAATGACTAAGCACCTGAGTTGCAAATCGCACTTTCTGTTTATCGAAATCATTTGTATTTGTATTGAGTATTTTTGTAGAATGTGCTTAATACTCCCCAACTCACAACACCATCCGGAGTTTGAATATCGTACTTCATTATTGTATTACGGACATTTTTGATTAGATGGCCCGGATCAAATAGCATGTAAATTTTTTGTTCTTTGTATATAACATATGGTTTTTCAATGCTTACTCCAAATTTATTATATGCAGTTCTATTTGGACTTCCTTGATCTGCTATGATTGCTCGAACTTTAAAACCAACAGTAATTAATACATCTAAATTCTTAACTATCAGGTCATGAAGCATCTTACCATTAATCGGATTTTTAGAAGCAAAATAACTTAAATTATATTTCCATTTACCAAATAAACTTCTTATCATAAACAGGGTCACCTCGGTTGCTACTAAAGGCTTTCTTGAATCACCTAAATCGGCGAACCCTTCCACCCTATCGTGAAAATCACTGTATGCAAGTTCTTTCCTAATGTGGATCGCGTCAAAGCATAGTACCACTTCCTTAGATCGTTCATCCATTTTATCGCCAGATGCTTGTAAAGCTTTTATTACAACGTCATTAAAACCTGGTGATAAATTTTTAATTGGGGCCCAGCGATAAATAGACGATGTTGACGGAAGGTTGAATTTTAAAGCTTTCGATAATTAGTTGTAAGTCATTGCAGACTTATAATGGATATTAAGTGCCAGCATTCTATGTTCATCGGACCATTCGGTAGATTTACTTCTTTTCTTCAAGAGCATACTGCAAAAATTTTTAACGTTGTTATCTACATCTAATTTATTAATTTGGGACCAAATGTCCATATTTTCCTTTGAAGATTTTTTTTTTAAGTTTTGTATGACTTGTTTTTGCTTTTTATTCATTATAACCATCTGCGATATTCTTCTTTTAGAGGCTTTTAATAGTTCATACAATCTAAGGGTTCTACCACGATATAATTTGATTAATTTTTCTTTTCGCAAACAATAAACAATAATCCCACACAGGCGCTGAACATTTACGTTTTCTGGTTGGTGTTCGAATAAAATAACATCTTCTAGGTTTTCTTTTTTTTTAATAAAACTACTATACGATCTATTTTGTAAATTCATAGCACTACATGCATTATTTGTGGAATCATTGAAAACATATATGTCTTGCACATTAGAAATCGAGCTTGAATTTAGTCCAGTCTCAGCTTCAATATTTAAAATAGGTTCAAAGTAGTCATTATTTACGGCTGAAACATTTTGGTTATCGTTATCTAATGCTAGAATTGGGTTAACATCTTGAATATCTTCATTTATACATTTTTTTGTTATAACTGCATGATTATGTGCGATCATAATTCCGTGATCTGTAACAGTAGCAGCTAAATTTGATTCGACGACAATGTCGCCTGAAGGGTTACAAACATTTTGATTTGCCAAATCCAGAAATAATGTTGGAAATGAATTTGGTAATAGATTTTTCTTACCAATAGAAGCGTCACTAAAATGTTTATTACACAAATACTTTTCTTTCTTTTGTTGCCATTCTAGCGATAAATTACATTTATTCAACCAAATTTTATTTAAATTTGGGTTATGCACAGGAAACTTAAATAATTTAACTGTCTTCTCGTTTACTCTCGAGTTCTTACAATGTGGTAAAATACATTTATGGCGCGAGTTTGCCTTTATTGTTGTGGTAGAAACACTTTTATCACGATTTGGTAAATTTAGTGTGGGTACCGCATTTTTTTTATTAAATTTTGAACCTATGCAATCTGGATCAAAATGTGAATCACACAAAACCGAATTTTTGGCAACAAGTTATCATTTAAAAAACACACTTGCAACCAACGTTTATATAAATCCGATGACGGGTTCGGAAATTTAAATAAACGTCTGGTTGATTTTGTTAAACGACACGGTTTTAATAAACACTTCCTCTTTGAAACCATTTTACACAATACACAATCAATTGTCAATCTAATGAATTATAAACAAACAATAAAACCAAAAAAAATAAAACCAAAAACAATAAAACGAAAAACCAAATTGTATTTAATTAAATAATGTAGAAAAATTTAATTAAAAATAATTGCAAAACACGAAATACAAATTTTAATTCTTCAAAAGAAATGCGATTTAAAAAGGAAAATAATATTATTTATTTATATACAAAATATTTTTTTTATATACATATATTAGGTTGTCTAAAAAGTATTGATGCTTTTTTTTACAAAAATCAAACGATTTTTTTATACATTTCAAATGAACTTTATTAAACCAAATATGCGCCGTTTTGATCGATGACCCTTTGCCATTTTTCTGGTAAAGACATTATCCCATCACTGTAGAACTTCTGTGTTTTCTGGACAAAAAACTGATCCAAGTGCATTTTGCAGTCCTCTGCGGAATTTAATTTTAAACCATTAAGGGAGTTCTGCAGATACCGGAACAAATGATAATCTGAAGGTGCAAGGTCCGGGCTATATGGTGGATGCATTAAAACTTCCCAGCCAAACTCTCTCAGTTTCTGCCGAGTCATCAGAGATGTGTGTGGTCTGGCGTTGTCATGATGGAACACAACACCCTTTCTTTTGATTAATTCTGGACGTTTTTTTTAATCTCGTTCTTCAATCTTGTTAATTGTTGACAATAGAGATCGGAATCAAAGTAATTCATAATGAACGATTCCTTTCCAATCCCACCAAACAGACAGCATTACCTTTCTTGGTGTTAATCCAGGTTTTGCTACTGTTTTAGGAGCTTCACCCTTCTTGGACCACGATCTTTTTCATACATTATTATCATATGTGATCCATTTTTCATCACATCATTCGCTTTATAAATGACTCGATTTCGTTCCTTTTAAACAGCGTTTCGCAAATGGAAATTCGGTTCATTAAATTGTTTTGTGTTAATTCATGTGGTACCCAAACATCGAGCTTTTTCTTGTATCCAGCCTTTGTCAAATGGTTTAAAACTGTTTGGTGATGGATGTTTAGTTCTTTAGCGATATCATGACTGCTTATGTCATTGAAGATTTTCTTCAATTTTTGATATGATTTCATCAACTTTTTCAGTGATTGGTCGACCAGAACGAGGTGCATCTTTGACATCAAAATTACCGGAACGAAATCGAGCAAACCATCTGTTAATTGGCTATAGGCTGTTAATTTTGATAAAGTTCCTTCACCGTAAACTGCACAAATTTGTTCATGTGCCTGCGGTGCATTTTCACCTTTTTCATAATAAAATTGTAAAATGTATCGAATTTTTTCACTAATTTCGCTCATCTTTAATGCACTACGATTTTTAAATGACTAAACAAATTTAATTTTTTTTTTTTTTATCTACGAAATGTCATCTTTCGAACATATGTTAGTGTTACCTGATCAGATTAGTACTACTTGAAATATTCAATTATAATGACATCTATTTATAAAAATTATCAATACTTTTCGAATACCTAATTATATATATAGCAAATTTTTTTTTTTGTATATTAAAATAAACAAAACTATCGTGGATGGATAAAATAACGATGATCACGATGACTATGACGATGAAATTTATTAAAAAAAAGAGTCAATTTTATTAATACATGAGCGATAGGTGTTTTTTGTGCGTAATTGAAATTTTAAGAATATTTTTTTTCGGTTTTTTTACATATATGGGTTGATCTATATCTCTATGTGTTCGTCTCTTATACAATGTATATACCACTGTATTATACGCATACGATAATGATGATCATGATAGCTGTATTATGTTTACTTATATATCATCAGCGCAGCCAATTTAACTGCGCGTTCTTTTAACTGTATATAAGAACAATACTAGTTTATTTTCATCTATTAGTAGTTATATACCAATATCTCGCAGTGATATATCCAAAACCAACAATAGACAAAGCCATGAACTTACTTATACATAAAAAGCTGATATAGGGATATTTTTTTTTCAAAATGATATTATTTTTAGTCTTTCCCATGTATTTTGTATGAATGCGTTGATTTATTATTGTTTTATTTGGTAAATTTTTAATTATTTTTATTGTTTTTAATATTGTTTATTAATTAAAACATTTATGTGCTATTAAGAATTATTAAACCAGTTAATATTATTTCATTTGATAATTAAAATTAATGCAAAATAGTGAAAATCATAGTGAAATAGTGAATAAAAGTAATAAAGAAAAAACCGAATAAAAATAAATTGTTTGTTTATCTTCTAAAAAAGTGTTTGTGATTAAATTTTCTGTAATTAATTAATGTTTTCTATAATTTAATTTCTTTTTTACTACGAATAATAACAAAAAAATCTAAAACAATATTATGTTTCAAGTAAAGTGCAATTTTTATAATGGTGATATTTGTCATCGTCAGTGCAATGTTTACATAAAGTTACGCTGCTATAGTTTTTTTCAATGTAATTTTTTTATTTTCCTTTGGATTGCCGGCAAGATGGCAAGATGTTATAATATATATTGGAAACTGGTTGGTTCTTTAAATTAATTGGACAGTTACCACGTTTTCCTTTCATAAGAATTAAGATCTTATGATAAAGTGGCTAAGTTTAAATTTTAATTAATCAACTATCTTTTAAATAATAAAAACAACTCATGATACCGTGGAAAACATTATAACATTGACAAGCTAACAAATGTGACCAGATTGCGAGGCTGATCTGACCAAATCTGATGACAACATGCCACCAAATTGAATGTTTTAATTATTTTTTTAATGTGTGTAGGATAAACTATGGTTTTTAATATCAAATGTGGATGGTAGTAATTAAAATATGTTAGAATATGATGAATTATGTAATTAAAATATATAAATTAAAAAAAAATTAATTAATTTTTCATTAATTAAAAGAAAAAACAGAAAAAACAAGAAAATAACCACATGAAAATCACCCGTTTTGTCCGTATTTCATGTATTTTTATCATATGGTTATAATTTTCGGTCCCTATATGAGCGTTTGTATGTATTAAAAAAAATTCAACTTCATGGCTTTCTCTATTATTGGTTTTGGATATATCGCAATCGCAGACGAATTAGCTGCTCTATGTTATGATTTCATACATACATTGATATTGCCTTACCATCGAAAAACTTATATGCATATATATATACCACAGTGATACGATTATGATGATTGTTTTTTTTTTATTATTCTTATTCAAGAATGTATATAAGAATGTATCTGCAGCCGACTGAACTGCGCGTTGCTTTAACTGTATATGTGGGCAAACATATTGTAAGATTGTATTTATTTAGAAGAACTTATATGCATACCCACAGTGATATTTTTATTGTAAATCTCATTTTGCTTTATTTATGCATATCTCGTTCTATATATTTTAACATAAGCGCAGACGAATACGTTGCTCTTTGCTATTTTTTCGATTTTCTCTACTACGATATATAAAATTTAATCACATTTTTTTAGATAGTTTAGATAGTTTTTCATCATTTCATTTCATTTCATTATTTATTCATCGTCATTACTTTCGATCGCTACTTGCAATAGCATAAAACTTTATATCAAAAATAAAATTAATAAATATAAAATTTATTTAATTTTCCCTTCCAACATCCAACATTATTACCATTCAAAATTCATTAAATATTTTTGTTTTTTTTCTTGATCAATTAGTTTAAAATGAATTGTATTTGTACCATATGTGATTTGGATAAACATCCATTTTCCAAACAAACCCTGGATATAAAAAAGGAAATGATCAAAAATGGTGGTCCTACGACAAATATCGATTTGGAACAGTCTGTAAACATAAAATCCAAAAGTTTTAAAAGACATTTTAATACGGAATTGTACCAAAAACATAAGTGGCTTTGTGGTTGTGTTGAAAGAAAAAAATTATTTTGTTGGCCTTGCCTTTTATTTGCAGTTTCCAATGCGGTAAAAAGTATTTGGACAGTAGGAGGTTATCGTGACTTATCGCATTTACATGGCGCAATACGTAAAATTGAAACATCTCGGTGTCACATTAATTTTTCCGTTCAAATGAAAACTTTCGGTTCAGTGCGAATCGATATTCTACTCGACAATCAGTTAAAAATATCCAATATTGAACACAATAATAAAGTGAGTCGAAACCGCAATATAATTAAAAGATTAATTGATGTTGTTTGTCTGCTTGGAATGCAAGAAATTACCTTTCGCGGTCATGATGAATCCTATACTTATGAAAATAGTGGTAACTACGTTGAAATTATAAAACTGTTGTCATCGTATGACGAGATTCTAAATAATCATTTAAGCACATCGACTGTGTTTATCGGTACTTCAAACAGAATACAAAATGATTTAATAGAATGCGTAAATATAGTAATTATAAGTAGAGATGAAAAATTCTCTTAATTTTGTGTAACTGTTCTGAACCGGTAGCGACTGCTCCATCTGTTCTTAGTGTTCGCCGAACGACTTCAAATTAAGCACTTATATTTTGTATTTTATTTGAAATTTATTTTTAAATTAACTATAAATCAAATTCTTTTCGGTGCAAATAAAATGCGAAATTGTTACATATCTAAAAAACGATAGTCAAACATTCTGATTTTTGGATGAACTCACTCATTCACCGTGTTCTGTATGTTAAACGAACATACGAACAAAATATATACGATCCATGTATACTTAAAAATAAATCATATATGTGTATATTCATTTATTCATATATTCATATAAAAAAACGGCAGCAATAATTTTTGGATGAACTCTCTCATTCACTGTGTTCTGTATGTTAAACGAACATACGAACAAAATATATACAAATCTAAATCCATGTAACTTAAAAATAAATCATATATGTGTATATTCATGTATTCATATATTCATATAAAAAAACAGCAGCAAACTTAACTCACACTGTTCGCTTTGGGTTCGGTAAATAAATTATTTATGTATACGGCAAGCGTATAAAGTATTACAACAATAAACTATTATATAAAAAATAAAATTAATTTTTCGCTATACAACCAACAATCTGGTTTTAGCGTCCAACAACAGCCTTCTGTTATTAGTTACTTAATTTGTGGGTTTTACGGTGTCGGTAATTAGCCGTACGACCAACCGCAAGCGGAATATACAACTCTGTGTTAAAATTCAGATTCGAAAAATAACCGAAAACACAAAACATATTTTATGCATTCAGTAGGATTCGAACCCACGACCCCAAAATTTCGTTAGAATTTTAGGTTTGCATTTTTAACATTTACACCACAGAAACTATTATATACCACCATAAAATTTAAAGGGAAATTTTGTTTCCATATACGAAATTTTAACTCAACTAGGTTCCGTTTTATCACAGAACACAGTTGAGTCAAATTTCATACCTACTCATCAAATCAAGTATGAATGCTTGTGTATATTTTGTTTTAATTTAAATGATCATATTGTTCATTTGATTGAAATTCGTCTCAAATATTCATTTATCTTTTTCTTTGCATTCATTATTTTCTTATAAATTGATTTAATTTCGCTTTTATATTAACAATTTTATTATTAATAATTGTTGTACTGCAGTGGCGTATCTGGACCTCCAAGGGTACTTGTTCACTTTAAAAACTGGTAAAGAACAAAAAAAAAAAAAAAAAAAAACTAGAAATTTTAATTAGAAAAATGAAATGTTTGGAAAAATAATGAAGTACGCATAACAAGCACGAGCACAAGCACATAACAATTACGAAAGAATGAAAAAAGATCGCATATAATTTTATATGAAAGGTTCATTTCTATAAGTGAACATTATATAGTAAATAATATCTATTTTTTATTCATATAACACTTCGTTCAATAATGTGTGTGACTAAATAAATAAATAAAAAATACAATCATTCCAACGCTTTTCCAATCTTTCGATACCGCCTTTGTAAAACGATTTTTCTTTGCCTTCAAAATAGGCGTTAGTTTCGGCGATTACTTCATCATTTGAGCCAAATCTCTTACCACGGAGCATCCTTTTGAGGTCTGCGAAGAGCCAGTAGTCGCTGGGGGCTAAATCTGGAGAATACGGTGGATGGGGAAGCAATTCAAAGCCCAATTCGTTCAATTTTGCCATCGTTTTCATTGATTTGTGACACGGTGCATTGTCTTGGTGGAACAACACTTTTTTCTTCGCCATATGAGGCCGTTTCTTTGCGATTTCGACTTTCAAACGCTCCAATAACGCTATATAATAGTCGCTGTTGATGGTCTGCCCCTTCTGGAGATAGTCGATGAATATTATTCCATGCGCATCCCAAAATACAGACGCCATAACCTTGCCAGCCAACTGCTGCGTCTTTGGTCGCTTTGGGCGGCTTTCGCCGGCTGCATGCCACTCAGCAGACTGCCGATTTGACTCTGGAGTGAAATGGTGGATCCATGTTTCATCCATTGTGATGTACCGTCGCAAAAACTCCGACTTATTGCGCGTAAACATGTCCAAACAGCTCTTTGAATCATCGGTTCGTTGTTGTTTTTGCTCCGGTGTGAGCAAACGCGGCACCCATTTGGAACACACCTTTTTCATACCCAAATGTTCGTGTATTATGGTTTGTACACTGCCTGCTGATATCTCCAGAATGTCAGCAATCTCCCTCACTTTCACTTTACGGTTGGACATAATGATTTTCAGTGTTTTTTCAACGTTTTCCGGAATAACAGCGTCATTTGGCCTTCCAGTAGATGGAATGTCATCGGTGTCTGTACGACCACGTTTGAATTCGGCATACCAATAACAAATGCTTCTTTTTGATGGAGCAGAGTCCGAGTAATGTTTTTCAAGCCATTCCTGGCATTGAACAGTATTTTTTTTCATTAAAAAACAATGATAAATCAGCACACGGAATTGCTTTGAATTCATTTTTTTTTAAAACACAAAAATAGCGTCACTTATAGCACTGTAACTTGTAAACAAATGATCTGATTAACATATGATGTTGACAGTAAGCCTAAAAAGGTTGCCAAATGCGAAAAAAAATATTGATTTAGTTCTAGGGACGCCATCTATGTGTCAGTCACACACTGTTTGATGGTGATGTTGCAAATAAAAATAAGACGACCGATTTTATTTAATTCAACTTTCCAAATCTTTATTAATTTTAGTTATAATATAAATTTTACAAAATGAAAATAATTCACATATATTTTGTATTTGAATGTGAACGCTTTGAAGATTATTTTAGTTCTCCCCACCTATTTAATATTTAATATTTAATAATTCTAATTCAAATATAATAAATATATATAATTCAAAAAATATATAACCGTATAAAGAATTAACAATAATTCATATAATAATGCATTTCAAATAAAATATTCAATACATAGCATTATTAATATATAAATATATAATAGCTCATGTAATAGTTTAAATTTACGATTACGCGAGTATACATTTCCAGAGTAGTTAAACCCGTTGCTTAACATACTCCCCCCATTGAAAATGTCCGATGGAATCGATGTTTTTAATAATACTGGTCATCAATTGGTAATAAGCAAACCTTTTGCAATGAACGTTTTATTATTCCATTTTTTGTTTTTACGTCCACCACACGAGTGTTACCATCATCGCCAATATACAATTTAATAATTCTGCCAATTACCCATTGGTAGGACGGGATGTTATCAACAGCAACTATAACGATGTCGTTTAATTTTAATTTTTGACCACGGCGAGTTTTCCATTTGGTTCTTTGTTGAAGTGTATTGATATATTCCAACGACCACCTTTTCCAAAAGTGCTCCTTCATTTTAAGCACATGCTGATACTGTCTGATACCGGATACAGGTGACATAACCGTGCAAGTATTATTTCCCAGGAGGAAATGATTGGGAGTTAGGAAGTCCGTATCATTGGGATCAGTACTTAGGGAACATAGAGGTCGGGAATTTAACAATGATTCGATTTGTATTAAAAGTGTACCAAATGCGTCGTAATTTAAGTAAGAACCCTTAATGGTTCGATTTAGGTGATATTTTAAAGATTTTACTGCGGCTTCCCACAAACCTCCCATGTGAGGAGTTCGTGGTGGAATGAACTTCCATTCTATATTCTGTCTACCCAATGCCGTAACCATAAAATCATTAAATTCCTTTTTGAGTACGGTATTTGCACCGACAAAATTTGTGCCGTTATCAGACCACATAATGCGTGGAGCACCGCGTCTACTTATGAATCGGATGAAAGCCGCGAGGAAAGAATTCGTGCTCATGTCCATCACCAGTTCCAAATGTACTGATTTGGTCGTAAAACACACGAAGACCGCGATGTATCCCTTTAAAACACATTTTGATCGCACTATTGGCTTAACTGAAAACGGACCGCAATAATCAACGCCCGTTACGTCAAATGGACGCAGTGGGATTAAACGATCACTTGGTAAATTGCCCATAATTTCATTTATCATACGAGGCCTCGCTCTAAAGCACGCCACACATGACCGACAAATTGATCTGGCAATATTTTTGCCATCAATTGGCCAATATAATTTTCGAGTTAGCGCAAGGAGCAATTGTGGACCTGCATGGAAATTTGAAATATGCAATTCATTCATTATAACCCTGGTAATGTGATGTTTTGCAGGTAATAAGATTTGATGTTTGTTTTGGAACGGTAAATCCGAATTTTTTAATCTGCCCCCGACACGCATAATACCATTTTCATCCAAAAATGGATGTAGGCAAAGTAGCTTACTATTCCCCTGAAGAGGACGATTTTTTTTTAGTGCCAGAATTTCACACGAGAATTCGACCCCTTGAAGCAGGCCGATGATTATATTTCGTGCCCTTTTCAATTCGTCAAGAGAAATTGGATTGAAGCACCTGCATTTTTTCTTTGCCCTCGCATTATGCATGAACCGAAACAACCACGATACGATTCTTGTCAATCTAAAAAAACTAGAATACCGTGTTAAAAGTTGTGAATCAGCCAACACTGTTGGCAACGCAATTATCTTTCGCAACTCAGAAATGTCGTTTGAATATGACAATGTTTGGTTTTGATTTTCAATACACCATGGAACCGACGAAAGAAATGTCGGCCCGAACCACCAACCTGAATGTGAAACAATATCTGATGCCAACAGACCCCTTGATAAGGGATCAGCAGGATTTTCACCTGAGGTGATATGTCGCCAACATGCAACACCAGTTAAGCGCTGTATTTCGGCCACCCGATTAGCCACGAACACATTGAATATATGCGATGAACAGTTTATCCAATTTATGACGATGCTGGAATCCGTCCATAGATAATAGGATTCAATTGGAAAATCAAATAAAAATTGTACCTTGTTAAACAAATTTGACAACAGCAAGGAGGCACATAATTCCAATCTTGGGATTGATTGTTTTGCGAGAGGAGCTACCCTTGATTTAGAACCAATAAGAAACATTTTGCATTCATCCCTGCGTGTCTCAAACGAGCGTAAATATATGCATGCGCCATATCCAGCCTCAGAAGCATCAGCAAAACCGTGTAATTGAAATGTTGATGCCCCCAAAGGATTAATATAGCGCGGAATTTGTAAATGCTTTAGCGCATGTAGTGAATGAATGGCCATAGACCACTTTTCGGCAATTAAAGGCGGAACTAATTCATCCCAATCCAATGGAATGGTCCATAGGTGTTGCATTAATAATTTAAAGGATAAAATTACGGGACCGATGAGACCCAATGGATCGTATAGCTTGGCTATATTGGATAGAATAAATCGTTTAGTAATTGCTTCACCGTGAGTTATTGTTAGGACGTTAAATAAAAAACAATCATCCATGGTGTTCCATGACATGCCCAAAGCCTTTGTTGCACCATTTTTCTCAATAACCACCGCATTTGATTCATCCGATAGATTAATTAAACAATTAGAATTTTTACAATTAGTTCGCCATTTGTGTAAACTCATACCACCGCGATCCATAATGAGATTCAATTCGGTGTAAAGTTCGTTAATTTCCTCGACCGTATCACAACCCGACAGCAAATCATCAACGTAAAAATCATTTAATAATGCATGACCAGCCTTAGGAAAGCTTGTGCTCTCATCAATTCCGAGTTGCTTTAAGCATCGTATTGCCAAGTACGCGGCGGGAGCAGTGCCGTATGTAACAGTGTTCAATGCATATACACCAATAGGATCATTTGCATTATATCTCCAAATGATTTTTTGAAGATGTAAAAAATCGCGCTGAATGCGCACCTGTCGATACATCTTTTGAATATCGGCAAAAATTGCATAACGATGTCCCCTGAAACGTGATAAAACCTCGAAAATATCGCGTTGTAAGTTAGGACCCACGTGCAGAATATCATTTAAGGACAAATTTGTGGAGGATTTTGCCGATCCGTCGAACACAACACGTAACCTGGTAGTAGTGCTGCTTTCTTTAATCACCGCATGGTGTGGTAAGAAATATTCAATATCATCATGTGCTTGACCAACGTTAACTGGAACCCTTGACATATGTCCCAGTGCAATATATACAGAAATAAATTGATGATATTGCTCACGCAAATTAGAATCCCTACTGAGACGTTTTTCGAGTGACATGAAACGACGCAACGCACCGGTTTTTGATTCACCCAATGTTATTGTTACAAGGAAGATGAACGATGAATCTTCCACTTTGATCGCGTGTGGTTGTTTTGTTGAATAATTCATCACAATATCGTTCAGTTGGTGAGAGTGTGGTGTGTTGTTTTAATTCACCCAGTTCCCAAAATTTGCAAATATTGCGATTTAATTCCCCCAAACTACATGCCGATTTTTTAATCGTGACACCAGAGAAAACGCCATCAGGCCGTTCAAGGTTAAGAATCGATCCTGATATTATCCATCCAAATTTGGTTTCCTGAAGTACAGGCATACCCACACCGATTCGCATATGACCAGGCAACAATGAATTGTAAAAAAGATCAGCCCCCAATAACACATCAATCGGACCAGACAAGTTAAAGGACTGATCAGCCAGGTTCAAGTTATTAGGTAAATGAATTGAGGTTTTTGGTATTGTGATCGTAGGTAATGAATCCACAATGTGTTCCAAAATTAGAAAATTTGCATTCGCTTGGAAAATACCATCCATAGACTCGAATACAATGTTGGACGCAGTTTTAATACCCAAGGCCGCCCTGTTAATCCCACAAATAGGCACCGAAACGTGCTTGCCCGTTAAAGACAAACGCCTGAAAAGTCGCCACGTAATAAGATTCGCCTGGGAACCCGAATCCAATAGCGCCCTGCATTTGATTTTACTACCGTTCAACGCATGCATATGAATATGCGTCGTGGCCAATAGAACTTGGGACTGGCATGAAGAGTTAGCAGCCACTCGTAAAGGATCGGCTGAGGTAACACCGGCATTCGCATTAGAAACATTAGTATGCCCAGGTGATATGTTGGCCCCATGCAGCAAGTGATGATGAGCCTGATTGCACATAAAGCACTTACGAAATTTGCACTGACCTTTGCCATGAGTTAAAAGACATTGAACGCATACCCCCCTTTCACCAACAAAAGAAGCACGTTGATTGATAGGTAGCCGTTTGAATGAGAAGCATTTATACAAATAGTGGTTTCCACTACATTTGGGACATGATCCACCCGAACTTGTACATATCGATGTGACTCGTTTTTCCCTAAAGATCGGAGTTGCACGACTCGAAGATGGCAATTCAACAACGCGAGAAAGTATATAATCATTGGCCTGACATTTTTTATTTAAAAATGTCGTTAGAAATTCATATGTTGGATGTGGATCATTAAGATTATTTGAACAGTGATTTTCCCATTCAGAAAATGTTGAGGAATCCAACTTGGATGTTAAAATCTCTATTAATACAGTATCCCAATGCTCCGTTGGTTGATCGAGAGCCTTAAGGCATCTTAAGTATCTCTGAGATTCATCCAATAATTTTCTTAATGAGCTTGCATTGTTTGGTTTCATTGGAGGAAGATCCATTAATTCCCTGACATGATTTCTTACGATAATTCGTACATTATGATAGCGATCATTTACCAGACCCCATGCAACCATATAATTTTCAGATGTAATATCAATAGCATCGATTATATGAGCGGCCTGACCAATTAACGCAGATTTTAAATATTGAAATTTTTGTACTATTGAAAGCTCAGTGTTATTGCGAATAAGCGATGAAAAGGTGTCATGAAACGACATCCAATGGTTATAATTTCCATCGAATCTTGGTAGTTCGATTTGCGGTAAGCGAACCTGAACGCGTGTAACACAATTACCATTGTCATTTGCAATAGTATTATTTGCATTTATCGAATCGTTTACTGGATGTGCGTTACCCAATAAAGTATCCATTTTAGATAGCGCTCGGAAATATTTTACCTCAAAGCCATTCCGTTCTAAATGCATAACTTCATCGTTCGGTTGAGTCAACAATTCAAGTTCCGATTGAACCCTGTCAAATTCATCCCATAATGCAACAATACGTTCGCGACGTAATCTAACTTCAATTACATTTTCAGGAGGTAGTACACCCTGTAGGTTATTAACGTAGGAGTTAATTCGTGTAAGAACGTTTTTCACATAATGCTTTCGCTGTGTTAACTTTTGAACTAAATGAACGTCAATAGTGGGTGCCTCAGTTGACATGTTTAAATATTTAGCAAGCCTGAGTACCACCTATAGCAATAATAAAGTCTTAAATTATTTTACGCTGGAATTTTGTATATTATTCACAGTGTGAATCGAATAATAATAATTAGTATTCCCACAATAAAATGAATAGCCAGCAATCAATATGGTTTTCAATATTTTATTTGAAATCTGCGATTTGACACGAATCACGAATTCTTTCCAGAAAATTTTTTTTTAATTTATTATATAATGGTATGAATGACAAGAAACGATAAAATTTATCATTTAAATACCATATGATATAATAATAATGTATAACGTACACTTTGAATTGATATGTGAATACAATGATTTTATTGTTGGCGCTGTAATGAATTTATAAAACAATATCGATATATGAATAAACCGTTTTATTTTTTTTTTTTTTCACATATGAATATTCCTTTCCACGTGACAAAAAATATAGAATGGAATTTCAATATTGATTTTTATATATATTTTTCACATAAAATATATCACCAAATAAAATGCTTTCTTTTGATACACTTTTAGCAATAATAAAATTTTAGGAAAATGAAAGGAAAAAATATAAGTACTTACATGAAAGAAAATAAATACCAAGCAGCGGTTAATGTAAACTGCAATCACCAAACATTGTTACACTAGTTCTATGAAATTTATGCAATCCTGCATAATCCGGCTCGAAGGACCATTTGTTTGATGGTGATGTTGCAAATAAAAATAAGACGACCGATTTTATTTAATTCAACTTTCCAAATCTTTATTAATTTTAGTTATAATATAAATTTTACAAAATGAAAATAATTCACATATATTTTGTATTTGAATGTGAACGCTTTGAAGATTATTTTAGTTCTCCCCACCTATTTAATATTTAATATTTAATAATTCTAATTCAAATATAATAAATATATATAATTCAAAAAATATATAACCGTATAAAGAATTAACAATAATTCATATAATAATGCATTTCAAATAAAATATTCAATACATAGCATTATTAATATATAAATATATAATAGCTCATGTAATAGTTTAAATTTACGATTACGCGAGTATACATTTCGGAGTAGTTAAACCCGTTGCTTAACACACACATTATTGAACGAAGTGTTATATGCCAATATGCCGTATATAGAAATGAGAAAAATAAAAAAAAAACACAAAAAAAAAATATTTATATATTTTCTGTGATTATATACACCGCAGCAGGCAGTATATTAGTATGCGAGATTTGAATGATAAAAAATACAGCATACAAACAACCATACAGCATATATAAGAAAAAAGAAACAAGCATTTGTATTATTGTTCACAATTTATAGTGAACCAAAATTAAAATAGTATTTGTATTATTTGTATATTCGTATACCTCGCATTTTCGGAAAATATAAATTTATTTGCCATATACAATTAAACAACTATGTATAACAACAATATTTTTTGGTTCATTTAAAATTGTGAACACTATGGGAGTGCGATTAAAAAAATGCACGAAAGAAAGAGTATATATAGATTAAAGGTGTATGTATTTTTTCGTTTTTGTTTTTCTTTTATGCGACGTTTCTTTATATATATGATATATATACCATTGTGTTCATTATTTAAAATGAACCTAAAGAATATTATCTCTTATATTTTTTACTGATATAAATAATCAGCGCTGCAAATTTTTTGGGACACTTAACATTATTTTATTCATCAAAAACATTAAGAAAAATATTAAAATCTGTATTTTCTTAATTATTTATCAATATTTTTAGCAGGTGGTTCACTGAACAGAGTGAACAAAACCAAGCTACGCCTATGTTGTACTGAATTTCAAATATTCCAAGTGTTTTTTTCAAAACAATTTGATTTTCAATTTAATTATCATTTTTTATTATTATTATTATTCCACCATACAATCCACTGATTTTCAAATATTCCAAGTGTTTTTTTCAAAACAATTTGATTTTCAATTTTATTTTCATTTGTTTATTATTATTATTATTCCACCATACAATCTACTGATTTTCAAATATTCCAAGTGTTTTTTTCAAAACAATTTGATTTTCAATTTTATTTTCATTTGTTTATTATTATTATTATTCCACCATACAATCCACTGATTTTCAAATATTCCAAGTGTTTTTTTCAAAACAATTTGATTTTCAATTTTATTTTCATTTGTTTATTATTATTATTATTCCACCATACAATCCACTGATTTTCAAATATTCCAAGTGTTTTTTTCAAAACAATTTGATTTTCAATTTTATTTTCATTTGTTTATTATTATTATTATTCCACCATACAATCCACTGATTTTCAAATATTCCAAGTGTTTTTTTCAAAACAATTTGATTTTCAATTTTATTTTCATTTGTTTATTATTATTATTATTCCATTATTTTCAATTCTGCCCTAAAATCAAAGGCATTGTTTATAAATAAAAGAATATCATAAATATGGAGGAAACACTTCTAGACAATTGCGTGATAAGTAGCTTGAAGAAGCAAACTTTTTGTTCACGCAGCATTGAGGACAAGAATGCAATTTTGCGTGAAGGAAGGCCAATGCCAGAACTTCCTGATTTAAAGACGTTGTGCTCTACCAAACGACAAACGTTTACTCGAAGTTTTAATACCAGCAATTACAAAACAACTGAATGGCTTACTGGCAGTTCCGTGAAAAATAAGCTATTTTGCTGGCCATGTATTTTATTTTTTAAACATGCAGACCGTTGCGGTTGGAACTTTGAAGGATTCGATGATCTTAATCATTTAAGTTCAGGTATATCCAAACACGAGAAGTCAAAAAATCACATGGCAAATGCTTTGGCATTTAAAACATTTGGCTTTATGCGATTGGATTTAATGTTGGATCAACACGCTCATATCTCGATGATCAGACACAATGAAATTGTTAAAACGAACCGACATATTTTAAAAATTTTGATAGATGTTGCTACATTTTTGGGGACACAGGAACTAGCTTTTAGAGGACACGATGAAAGTGAAGAATCTGTAAATCGTGGAAATTATGTAGAGATGTTACATTTTATATCACAGATTCACGAACCCTTGCAAAACCATTTGAAAGACGCAACCATTTTTTCCAACTTCATCGGCGATTCAAAACGATTTGATTCATAGTATCGGTAATGCAATGCTGAATGCAATTCATAATGAGATTAATGAATGCAAATTTGTGTCAATCATGCTAGATGAAACATTGGATATCTCGCGAAGAGCCCAATTATCGGTTGTGTTTCGTTATGTTTTAAATGGTGAAATACAAGATCGATTGCATGGTTTATCATTAATGGCAATAGAAAAACGTTTAATGAAACAACTTCAATCGAAAGTGACGTTTCATGATGAGGTAACGCAGCAATTTATAACAAAATGTAGAAGAGCCGATTTCATATATAAGGAATAATATAGTATATTATATAGTATCATTGCTGATATATTCAATACATATGGTCAATTTATTTTAATTTTTTTACATTTCGGGAAATACATTTTTTGATTTTGCTATTATTGCTATTACTATTTTTAATTATGATTATGATAATAAATAATTTTATTAATTTGTACTGAAAATTTGCCATATATGGTATCATAAATCATTCTACACCCCCTGATATATAGATTGATGTGTTAATTAAAACTGATTAAACAGAACGACTCAATCTAACTACTAGGATTCGTCACTGTTCTGAACAGTTCATGTATTGAAAAGAACAGTGACAAAATCGCTGTTCTAAAAAGAGCAGTTGCTATTTTTTTAAAAATAAAATATACTAACAGAACAGAAACAAATATAACATAAACAGAAAACCAATTACAAATACAACATAACTGCTACGCCCAAACTTTTTGTTTTTATAAATATGCGTTGTTATGTGGTTCATTTGTGTTATATGGATATATGCATATGATTGTAGTTGGGTGGTTTATTCGTGGTGTGAGAAATTAAAAAACATTAAAAAAATATGTATTGAAAATTAGGTTTTGTTTTTATATACAACATTATACCAAACATATTACATATATTTACATACACATTCAATTGTAAAAACTGCTCATTATTAAATCATATGATGATTGTGTTTATTTATAAAAGTTTGCAGCCAAGTCGGGTATATAAAAAAACTCTCCACTTTTGATTATGATATTCATAAGGTTTTCTTGTGTGTATATATATTTGCAGTCCAACCAGAATTCAACTCAATGCATAAGTGAAATTCACTCACCCAATTCATTTTAGAAATGGTCTGTTCTGTTTTGTATATAGTAGTGTAAATTTAATGTAAAATAAAACCAAATAGCAGTCACTGCTGTTTTTTATTTTAATGAACAGGCTGTCTCTGCTGTTTTAAAATCACTGTGACAAAATCGCTGTTCCTTAAATTTCGTTCCATCTCTAATTATAAGCACTATAAAGTCCGAAATCTTGAAAGCACAATTTGTATTTATTATGCTTGATGAAACTGCTGATATCGCGCACAAAGAGCAAGTTTCAGTAGTTTTACGATATGATTGTCACAATAAAATAGTAGAACGGTTTTTAGGTTTTCAGGATGTTAGTGCTGACAGATCTGCAATCGTCGCAGATCTTGCTAATTTAGTGAATGAAGCAGTTAAAGATTATAATTGTGGAGAAAAATTGATCGCACAAACGGATGATGGTGCAGCTGTTATGGCTGGTCACCTTAATGGTGTCCAAAAATTAGTTAAAGACCAATACCCCAATGCGATCTACCACTTGACACGTCCTCGTCGTGATCCTGGATTCGTCAGAGATCGAGTGCATTAAATTATATGTCTGTGGTATTAGTTTAACTCACGGTATTAATGATTATCACCGATTTTATGTTACTTTTAAGTACGAATCTAAATTCTGAAAATTTGTCTACGTAATGATGTACATATCTTTATTATAGTGTACATCGAATATTATTCAAAATACCTGCTCAAGCGGGCAAAAACGTCACCGCACCCCACTGTACAAATTGGTTTTTTTTGTTATACATTCCTTATACCAAAAGTTATCTATACGACATATATATTATAAATATTTAAATGTGATAACAAATACACGAAAGAACATGAAAGATTCACTGTTAAAAAAGTTTTAAATATTTCAAATTTTATAATTTTAAAAATTTCATAAATGAATTTGGCATTCATAAGGTATGAAAAAAAACAACTCCCAAGTTTTATACATTTTATGTTCCGATCTGGACATTGCATTGCGTAAGTACATCGTTTAAGTTTTATATGATACACTACGAGCAGACTGTTTTTAATAGAGGTCATCGGGTGGACTTAAACATATTTCAATGCTGGGGGTAAATTAAACCAAAAACAAATAATAATATATTTTGATTGAAAGGTATTTTATTAGCTATTAAATTAGATATTAAAATTTTTACTTTTTTTTTTTGTGTGAATTATATAAAATCATAAGCTAGGGGATATAGCATACTGTTTTTCATAAAATGCTGTATATATAATATTGATAATTATTATATAATTATTATATACAGCATGTAAAATATATATTCATACCCCTTGTTATAGTAGAAGTTAATGGAAGAAAATGCTAAGAAAACTCATTAATAAATTCCATATATTCATTAATTTTATTAAATTGAATCATAACAAATAATTTCTGAAAATTAAACAAAATTCTGTGCACTGGCTACTACGCCATAAAGCAAAATCTAAAAATAGACCAAAAATCAGACAAAAAAAGTATTCATACCCTTAAGTTTAATATTTAGTATGGCCACCTTTTGCATCGATTACATGCTGGCATCTTTTCGGCATGGATTCTACCAATGTTCTAGTTATAGAGGTATCCAAATTATGCCATACCTCATGAACTAGTTCTCTTAAATCGGTAAGTGACTTAGGATTTCGTTGGTACATATCCTTTTTTAAAATTGCCCATAAATGCTCAATTGGATTGAGGTCAGGAGACTGTGCGGGCCAATCTAGTACTTTAATTTTATTATCTTTCAAACATTTGGTGACAATTTTTGACTTATGCTTTGGATCACCATCTTGTTGAAAGATAAATCTCCCGGTTAATCCAATACTCCTTGCCCTTTTATGAAGCTTTTTTTTTTTAAATGTCTAAATACATGGCACTATTCATGGTACCATCTATAATTTCAATTTCACCAAAGCCATTATGTCCCATTGCACCCCAAATCATAATACTGCCTGAAAAAATAAGCATATACAATAAGAAATTCGTATAAGTATACTTTAAAAAATATGAATTGAACTCATCGCCTCCGTGTTTTACAGTAGGCTTGAGGCAATTCGGTTTTAAACGTTCTCCTTTCTTTCTCCACACCCTAGATGGCGCTCCAGGTCCAAACAATTCGATTTTTTTTTCGTCCGACCACATTACGCTCTTCCAGTCTTCAATAGACCAATTTAGTTTGTCCTTAGCCCATTGCAATCGTTGTTTTTGGTTTTTTTTTGATATCCATGGCTTCTTTACTGCAAATTTTCCAGCATAGTTGGCAGATTTTATTCTATTTCTTATCGTTTGTGGATGCACGGTAATATTTAATTCAGTTGATAGCAATCCAGCAATTTTTGGAGGCGATATACGTCGATCTTGATTAACTTTTTGTAAAATCAACAGTACGAAGATAAATTGGTGGAGTTAATTGTTCGAACAGATGTGGATCAACAGCAAAACACGTGTAATAATATGTGGAATCGATTACGTAATTGCATGAAAATGGCGGCAGAGGAGACGGTAAAGTTGAAACCTGGCGTGGTCAGAAATGGTTGGTTCGATGACGAATGTAAAACGGCTCATGAAGAAAAGAACCAAGCGCGTTTAAAATATCTTCAGCGCGCCACACGAACTGCCATGGATGACTACAGAACCAAAAGATCCATTGAACGCAAATTATTCCGAAACAAGAAAATGCGTCATGAGCAGGATATTTTGCGGGATATAGACACGCTGTCCAGCATGAATGACAGTAAAAATTTGTACAGGAGAATAAGATCTGTAACTAGCGGATTTATACAACAACCCCTTCTTTGTAAGGATACCAGCGGTGAAATTTTGGCGGATGAAGAAAGAGCCATCGCGAGATGGGCTGAGTATTTTAAAGATCTACTTACAGCAAGCAACCCAATTGGTAGAAATGCAGAAAACGAACTTCCGTACCAAACAGCACAACCACTAATTTCGGAACCAACATATGAGGAAACCAGAGAAGCCATTCTGAAGCTCAAGAATGGAAAGGCGGCTGGATCTGACGGCGTACCTGGTGAACTCTTTAAATGTGGTGGGGATGTATTGTGGAATAGTATACACGAGCTAATTGTGCATGTTTGGAACTATGAGGTTATACCACAGGAGTGGAAGCTTGCTGTAATTGTGCCAATACACAAGAAGGGAGACAGGATGGAGTGTTCCAACTATCGGGGAATATCTTTGCTGAATGCAACATATAAGGTACTCGCTTATGCGTTGCATAAGCGCCTATTACCATATGCGGAGGAAGTCATTGGTGAATACCAATGTGGATTCCGTAATGATCCCTCAACAACTGATCAACTGTTCGTCATACGACAGATAATGGAAAAGTGTAGGGAGTTCAACGTAGTAACACACCATCTATTTGTTGATTTTAAGGCCGCATACGACAGTGTTATTAGGGAAAAATTATGGCGCACGATGGAGGAATTTGGATTCCCACAAAAATTGATAGCCATGTCAAAACTAACACTGACGCAAGTTACATCTCAGGTACAAATAAGGGGGATCAAATCGGATGCATTTGAAACCATTGACGGAGTACGGCAAGGGGACCCTTCGGCTACATTGTTTTTCAATGTTATATTGGAAAAATGTATAAGGAGGACGACCATTAACACCAGCAGCACTATTTTTACGTCATCTGTTCAATTACTCGGCTATGCCGATGACATTGACGTGGTGGGTAGAAGTATGGGTGCGGTTAAAGAAGCGTTCTTGCTGTTGGAACATGAAGCTTCGGAAATGGGATTAAGGGTAAACGAGGAGAAAACCAAGTATATGATCGCACCAACGAACAGTTGGTTTATGGCACAACATCAAAGCGTATCAATTGGTCAGAACAAATATGAAACCGCGGACAGGTTTAGCTACCTTGGAAGCAGCATAAACAGCGAAAACGATATAGCGGAGGAGGTTCAATCCCGGATTGCTTCGGGAAACAAGGCCTTTTACGGTTTGCGAAAGATGTTCTTCTCGAAGACATTGAGTAAAACATTGAAACTAAAGCTATATCAAACACTGATTCGACCAATTGTGACCTACGGTTCTGAAACGTGGTGCATGACACAGGCCACCGGACGGCGACTTGGAGGGTTCGAAAAGAAAATGCTACGCCTCATCTTTGGACCGACAAAGGAAAGGGGATGGTCCCGTAGGCGGTTCGATTTCGAGCTATATAAACTATATACCGAACCCGACATCGTTCGGTGCATTAAGATTGGTCGCCTGAGGTGGTTTGGTCATGTGGTACGAATGGATGGCGATCGTATACCGTCAAAAATGCTGGACAGTAAGCCGGGCGGATCTAGGAGTGTGGGAAGACCGCGGGGTAGGTGGAAAGATGAAGTAGAAGTGGACCTTCGGGCCCTCGGCGTTTCCGGCTGGCGGACGTTGGCGGTAAATAGCTCCGGTTGGAGAAGGCTGTTAATAGACGCCAAAACCAATTGTAGGTTGTAGGCGCGCAGAAGAAGAAGAAGAAGAAAATCAACCTGTCAACGCGAGGGGTTGTTTTTTTTACGCCCTCCTCGTTTCAGATTCGATATTTTTCCAGTCGCTTTATATTTTTTTGTTATGGAAACCACCGTACTACTATTCACTTTTGTGATTTGACTCACTTTTTTGTATACGGCACCTGATTTATACAAATTAACAATTTCTTGGCGCATATGCAATTCAATTTCACGTTCCTTTACCATTTTCTTGACTTTTTTGATTTTTTTTACTTGACAAATAGATTAGTTTATTCTTTGAAAGATCATTGATAACTGAATATTAATTTTATAAAGCACGTGCGCACGCATAAAACAATAAATAATAGGTTCTCTTTATTTAAAAGTGGGGGGTATGAATACTTTTTTTGTCTGATTTTTGGTCTATTTTTAGATTTTGCTTTATGGCGTAGTAGCCACTGCACAGAATTTTGTTTAATTTTCAGAAATTATTTGTTATGATTCAATTTAATAAAATTAATGAATATATGGAATTTATTAATGAGTTTTCTTAGCATTTTCTTCCATTAACTTCTACTATAACAAGGGGTATGAATATATATTTTACATACTGTATGTGCAGTTTTTATTTCTTTATATTACTTTTGGTATTGTGTGATAAAGCCTCGATTTCTATGAAAATATTTTATATATCAAAATATGATATATGTGATATGTAAAAAAAATGTGCTTTTTCTGAAATTTATTTTGCCTGGATAAAAAAACCGAAATTTAATAATATATACCAATTGCTGCTAAATAATTCCATTTTTTATTAGTTTGTAAATTAACTGGATATTTTATTATTATGAAATTAAATCATAAAAATTAAATAAAATGAAAAATGAAGTTTGGACGACGGTCAGCCGACGGCAATAGAAGAAAAAATATCAATGTCCGCCGTCCAATATTCATAAAAAGCACCTACATTGAAATGCATGTATTTTCAATTTGACATTTGCCGTCGTCTGCCGTCGGCATTTCATAAAATGCATTACTTAATCGAATATTTCGGTTCCACCCAACCCTGCTAATGGCAAAAAACTCATGCACTGCCGGCAGCGCCATCTTACCTAAATAAAATATATAATATTTCGGTACAGCGTGTGATCTGGTAGAATAAATGGAAAGTATCTATGTATCCTTTTTTTTTATTTTTACTTTCGAATTCTAAATCTAGTATAAAATTCTCTTTTGAAAATTATTTTAATAAAAAAAGTTTTCTTCGCTCATATGAGAACATCAATGTATTCATTTTTTTTTTCCAGTTTTGTTGTTTTTATCATTGCATTTATCATCATTTTTGATGGTAAATTATCGTTATTATTTTTTTCATGTTTTTTTTAATATCAATAAGTTTTCAAGGTGAATTTTTTTCGTGTTTTTTTTATCAATATATTTACTATCAGTTTTGATGGTAAATTATTGATATGATTTTTTTTCAGGAAAACTACGTTTTTAAAACGAATTTTTTGATAAAAAATCCAAACGATAATTTACCATCAAAACTGATAGTAAATATATTGATAAAAAAAACACGAAAAAAATTCGTCTTGAAAACGTATTTTTCCTGAAAAAAAACATAACGATAGTTTACCATCAAAAATGATGATAAATGCAATGATAAAAACAACAAAACTGAAAAAAAAATGAATACATACTTTCCATTTCTTCTACAAGAGCACCCGCTGTACCGGCGCCATAAAATATATAATATTTCTATTACTTTTAGAAAAGATTCGTACCATTTCTTCAATAAATGAAATTTTTACAAATATGAAATTGTTAATAAAAAAATGTTTGGTATATTTATTTTTTGTTTACATTTTTTTTATTCTAAATTTTTAAAAATAGGTTATGTGTGCTTTTATTGTTGGCATATAAATAATGTAAATTACCGGTTAAGTAATTATCTTATCAGTGATATGATAAATCAACAAAGTTCAAATAACCTGTTTGTAATAAGTTTGTGGACTTTTTTTTGTTCATTTGTTTGTTTACATTTTAGGGGCAAGTTGTTACAATATTCAGGTAGGTTTGTTGTTGTTGTTATTGCCAATAATGTTATTGGTATTTAAAAATTTGTTTTTTATTTTTTTTGCCTGGTAATGCCCATATGGAAAATGGAATACATGAATAAGTTCCCATTTTGTCAACACAACAGCAACAATGGACGATAGTCACATACAGTTTTTTGTGGATACTTTGAATATGGATCATCAATTTTTAAAAATAAATTTGGATGGAGCAAGATTAAAGTTTATGTTGAAGTTCAAAAGTTTAGGTGAGCTCACATACAAATAGGTGTTCTATCTGTCGTGTCAGTTCAGTGTTTGTTCATTATTATCACGGCTGCCGTAGGGCGACCAACATTATAAAAAAATAACTGTGTGAATGTGGAACGGACACGGAGCTTATTAATAGTATTGTGCCGTTTGTGTATAATTGAAATGCAATGAAAGAATTTTTTTTCTCGAAGCACTTTCACTGAACCGACACGGTACGGATAGAACACTGTTACTGGTATAGCTATTTAATAGATAAACAATATATTCAAAATTAGAAGAAAAAAAATTATAAATATAAAATGCGTTTAATTTTATTTTTTATTTTTTATTTTTATTTTGATGATAATATAAAATTTCCTGTAAGGGTAAACATGAAAAAAATTGTTGTACACGTATATATATTGTGCCAACTGTATAATTAAATTAGTTTTATTTTATTTTCAATTATAAACAGATCTAAAACTGCAAACGCAACACTTACTATAAATATTTAGCCATATTGATGGTAGAGCCATTTCGTTTAAGCCTCGATTTCTATGAAAATATTTTATTTATCACAAATATGATATATAAAAAAATGTGCTTTTTCTGAAATTTATTTTGCCTGGATAAAAAAACCGAAATTTAATAATAAATACCAATTGCTGTTAAATAATTCCATTTTTTATTAGTTTGTAAATTAACTGGATATTTTATTATTATGAAATTAAATCATAAAAATTAAATAAAATGTAAATAAAATGAAAAATGAAGTTTGGACGACGGTCAGCCGACGGCAATAGAAGAAAAAATATCAATGTCCGCCGTCAGTCCGCCGTCCAATATTCATAAAAAGCACCGCCATTGAAATGCATGTATTTTCAATTTGACATTTGCCGTCGTCTGCCGTCGGCATTTCATGAAAAGCATTACTTTAATCCGGAATAATTGGCTGAAAATAAATAAATAAAACCCTAGGCCCTCCACTTTTTGTATTTTTGGGGTTGAGACCAGCTACAAAATTTATAAACTAATATGGAAATTTTGCAGACAGTGTTACCTAGGGAACCATAAACAATATTAATAAAATATAATAATATAATCAAAATAACAAAAAATTAAAACTGACAGGTAAAATATTAACATTAAAAATTAGTTTATATATCAAAAAAAAATATATACCTCGATTAAAGTGGATATTTCCAAATGAGTAGATTGTTGTAATGCTTTTTTTTTATTTAGGCACACTAAAAATTGAAGTAAAATTAAAACCAAAAACTACTAACAAATACCAACAAATATAAATATGAGTTATATTATGAGTCTAGTCAATTGGAATCAACACATCAAGCGACATCGAAGATTTTATATACGGGACTTTGAACAGTTATGACTGCATTACAAATGGGACATTTATTATAAAAATTTACAATATGTCCCGAAACTGGTTGAAATAAGGGAGCGCAATTATTGCATACGCCGACATGGAAGCATTGAACTGTGGGTGGTGTATCTAATCGGGGGGGGTGTATCTAATCGGGGCCTTTTCCGTGTTGAAACTGCATTTTCTAAACTAACGATTTCTGAAGAGGGGGCTGAAATAATATTGAAAGATGCAGTTGGATACTCTAAATCTAAATTTATTACAGAAGTAACGAGATTCGAGCTCATATTATCTACCGGAATGGAATCTACGCTGAGATCAATGGTGGTATTATATGGATCCGGAAGTGTATCGATTACATCTGATTCATCAGCGGATACATCTTGAAAAATCTCACTGAGTAAATCAGTTGTATGCGATACATACCGCGGAAAATGGGTAATGTCACCGTTTTGTCCTAATACTTTTTCTGCATTTATAATGCGTATATTATTTCGGGTATTTTGGGGACGAACACGATTCTCTAAGACAATTCCATTAACAAAACGTTCTAAATCGCATACTTTAGAATATTCCATTAATTTTAGATGGCGAATAAATAAAGCAGAACGAATTATTAAATAAATTCAAATGTAATTGCATTTTTGTAAACAATACATGTTTTTGATGGCAAGCAATATCCATTGTACGAGGGAACAATGTTAAAATAAAAATTACATTTACTTACCGATCGATTATACATCAAATCAAGGACGAATCCTAGTATTGTTCAAAGTGTTCTAGAACGCCCTAGAAATCTCAAGAATAACGTCCAAAACATCCTAATAATATCCTAACATTTTAATTAAATCATTAATTCATCCATTCAATAAAAATATTAACCCCACTGTTACCCTAAAATAAAATCACGCAGCGTCTCCTTCGGGTCATGGTATGACCCATATTTATTTATATATATATTTATCAATTCAAACTACAAAATATCAAATTAATATTAAGATAATTTACAAAATGTGAAGGAAAAAAGAGTAGCAAATAATTGTAATTGTAATTTATTTATTTTTTGTGTTTTTCACAGTAAGTTGTGGTGACCGTAGTGGTGTGACGATGATCTGGACAGACAGGTTTTTTGCAAACATCGCATGATGTAAATGTTTTTTTTGCACTTGTAGTAGGGCAACTCGAACAACGTTTACGTTCGCTAGCTTTTCTTTTTTTAGGATTCAAAATGTCTGATGAACTGTCACCTACTACCTCAGTTCGCACGTTTGCAACTATAGAAGCAGAAGCTGACGCTCGTGGTATACGAGTTCGTCTAGCAATGCATGGCCGAACTAAACTCTCGCCCAACTGTTGCAAAAATAGACGACGCTTTTGCATCATCGTAATATTCCAGTTGGGATTTATTTCCGTCCAGAGCACGTATCCGTTCATTGCCGATATATCTATGAAATTGCTAAACAAAGCCACTGGCCAACGGTTGGTTTGTCGTTTACAGGAGTATGTACGTACTAATTGGTCCATTGTGTCGACACCACCCTTGGTTGAATTATAAAATTTAATTATTTCTGGCAGCTGTTTTCTGCTATCTACCAAAATTTTTTTATCGTGGTGCAATGTACTAAGTAAAGTGACCAATTTGTACTTCTTTGGCACATATTGTACAACTGTCATTTTTCCATCAAAAAAGAATTTACTGGAGAGTACTGGTAATTTACGAAGTTCTTTGGGTGTTGCATACACGGGTAAGAATCTTTTATTTTGTCGAACAGTACCAACGAGTGTCATCTTACGTTTGAGCAATTCCAATGCCAAATTTCTACTGGTAAAGAAATTATCGGTGGAGATATTGCGCCCTTGAAATTTTGACACCAAATCCAACACGACTCTTTCACCTTGATTTTTTTCAGGAGCAGCATTTTTTGATTCCTTCCCGAGATATATTTGGTAGTTTAGACAAAAGCCGTTCACAGCATCTGCCGCCACCCATGCTTTAATACCGTATTTGGCAGGCTTGCTAGGCATGTATACCTTAAAAGGACACCGTCCTCTAAAGGGTATTAGTTGCTCATCAACCGTAATATTTTCTTTGGGTACGTACAAATATTGTAAATTGTCCTTCCATTTTTCATAAAATTCTCTGATAGGTGCTAATTTATCTCTATCAGTACGAGCTTGTGATCTGCGACTATATCTGTCATCAAACGCGAGAACCTTCGAAATCAAAATGAAACGTTTTAAGGACATAACAGCTCTGAAAATTGGCCTTCCATGTGTTTCATCCCATAAGCTTCTAATGCTTTCGCCATATGAACGGTAAACACCTGCAAAAATTGTTATTTTATTATATGAATTCATTATTTATTATATGTATCCATTATTTAATACTTACCAATAAGAAGTAATATTCCTAGATACGCTTCAAATTCTATTGCATCTATTTCAACAAATGTATCTTTACATATCCGTTTTCCTTCCATATTGCTGAAACGAATCACATCTCTCTTCAACATCTCCGTAAAACATAAATTGAAAGAGTCCTTAAGCTCAAGAATACGTTGCACAGCAAATGCAGTCACTCCCATACGGTTACGTATTATATTCTCCGCTGAACCGCGCGACAAATTATTTTGGGGAATCGTGTGCCATGTAATATTTTTATCTTTATTGAAATATTCTTGCTGATTATTTCGCATACCCAACGTTTCATCATCAGTCACAATATCATCAGTCAAATCACTGTCTTGAACGTTTTCCGAATCGCTTGCATCACTTTCTAATTCAAAATTGATATCACTATCTTCACTAGCCTCATCATCAAAGTCATCGTTGCTAGAGTTATTTAGAATTGCTTCTATTTCAGCTTCTGATATATGGGCCAGCTATATAATAAACGTTTATTATATACATTTTAAATAAGGATATATAAAACAATATACTTACTCTATCTCTCGATTTGTACACAGGCGTGTTCTTTTCAGCCATATTTAGAATTTTATTTCACAACACAATATTATATAACTTTTCGAAAAATTCGCAATACTAAAAATGCACAACAATTATTTTTAACAAATTTATTCACAGCAAAAAAAAATTGAATGCAACAAAACACAATATGATCAAGTAAAAAAATAAATAAATCGGAAATGAAAAAAAAAAAGAAATAAATAAATTTTGTTTTGCATATTCCATATAAATATCATAGGGGTCACGCAGTGACCCAAAGGAAACTTCCTGCGCAGTTCAAATATCACTACCAAACAAAAATAGATGGAACTAAAGAAAGTCGATTTTTTTTAAATAAAATAAAATTCATTCACTGAGTAAAAAAATTTAATACATGGTACGTTGTTTAATATAAATGTTTTCCTTTCAAAAGCAATTTGGGTCACTAAATGACCCTAAGGTAACAGAAGGGTTAAAAGTGAACATGCATTTTCTCGGCATACTGTATAGATATATAGCAAATATTTGAGAATATACAATTGAATACTCTGATGTTCAAGAAACACAATGAACAATATAATATGTAAAAATTCTCCTTTATACCATTAGAATTAAAAATAGAAGACGGGCTAAATACATTTAAAATACCAAATCATATGTATTTATATATACTGTGCCGATGTTCATAAATTTGCTTGAACAACACTTCTATATGCGTGCTTGACTGTCTGACTGTTTATATTTGTATTTGGTTTCATTATGTACTACACTCGCATTCAGCGTAAAAAAAAATCGTCAACAATTCCCCTTTCACTGTGTCGTCTTTCGTCTACTAATCTACTATGTACTATAATTTGTGTTAAATGAATTGCTTGAACAATCATCGTAGTGTCGCTGATTATATACTTTCATATATAGCGCAGAAAATGCGAATATATGGAGGTATATAAGCGCGATATATGGGCCGGTATTGTTCAAATTTTATTTGAACAACATTATTATTTATTTCATTTCTCCTCCAAATTCATTCTTTCTATTCTATTCATTCAAACAGATGATGTGATTTTTTTATGCAAAATTAAAAATATAGTGTTGAATAAAAAATTCTATTTACATTTATTCATTTATTGTTAGACGTATTTTATTTTTTAGTTTCATAATTAATTATCGTCGCTCGTCCTATACTAAAATCATATTTTATTAGCTTTTTTTTATCTTTTAAGTTATTACTTCAATTTTCATTTTGAATATTGAAATATTTAAAATCTAAGCCACAATTCCACAAAGCGGTCATAGACGAATTCGTTAAAACAACTCGAAAAATGGAATTGGTTTATAAATAATGTTTCTAAAATTACGAATTGATTTCTATTATTTAAAGAACACTGAAAACACTAATTGTAGGTAGTACATAATATTAACATATTTATTTATTACATTTGTTATACGAAACATATTTACCTCTTTTCACATATAAGAAAATTGAAAATTTATGTACAATATGTTAACACGAGTTTTGTGTAGCTATGACCTGATAATTTGTTACACATGTTAAATGTTTACATCGCATTGTTCCATCAGAACGAAACATACACCAATATAAGTATTTTTTCTATCAACTATCTGTTAAAAATTGTTTCTTATAACAAATGTAATAAATACCAACAAGTTACTAAAAACTAGTAAAAAGGCCAGGAAAATCAGATTACAGCTTAACGTTGAACGTCCATCTATGCCTTCGTATTTTCGTGCATGCATCAAATGTATAATTAGCAATTGACACATATTGCCTGATTTCGGGACCACCTTAAAAGTACCATCAATGTGTATGTCGATACTTTTTCCTTCACAAAAATGCAATACGTGCGGCGATATAAAATTGATGAATTCTGTTCCATCGTCCGTCGTATCATACCCGGAATAAAATTTACGACCAGCGTTTCCCATCTCTTGTCCAAATGCTTCAAAATACCTATAAATTACTAATAGGAATATTAAATCATTTTTAACAATTACTTACGTAATTTCGATGAATACACAAATAAGACCAAACCAAAGCAAATATATAATAAAAACAAATTAAAAACATTGATTATTAAAATGCGTTTACTTACTTTGGATCCATAATACACTTATGAATATCTTCCATGGTGTTTGGGATGGGTGGCATACCTGCTCGACGAGCCCTTTTCATCATCGATGCAAAATTGCTGAAACTTAATTCCTTCTTGATGATTTTCTTGGGTTTCCCGAAATATCTTTTCTAGTGTCATTAGGCTGGTGGTTGCACGTTCCGGTAAAGCTGCCTTAAATTTTGCCACTTTCACTTCCATTTCATTACTATCGTGATTGTGATCTTGTCCCTTAATCACAATCACATCATTTCTTATTATTGCTGTACCTTTACATGTTGGTATTCTGCATCTCAAATGAAGCGTACCCCCAACACTTTCACGATCACAAATGTATATCCGTTTTAAATAAATATAAAACGTATTTGTATCGATGTAGATAATGCTATTACTAGCATTACTTACAATTTTTTCCATTTTAATTCTTTTTTAATGATTATGATTACTTGATTGATTTTGTTTAATTTTTTTTTATTGTATATGCGCTCAGTATAATGTTTGTTTTAAATATTAACGTTTCTGGAAATTAAAAATTTTGCATATTAAAATTTACGAATGTATTGTATAATTTTTCGAAATTGTATTTTCAGCTAAAATCGCATCTCTGCATCTATGCCGTCGATTTAGACTGGCCTAATTTAAACTGGTTAAAGGTTAAATTTAAACCTGGATTAATTTTTGTGGAGCAATTTTTTGTCGGTATATATTCACTCCTCACATTAATAATATATAGATTTATATGTATTTTTACCAATATTATTAGATATATTCCATATCAGTGGAATACTGGCTTTAAATTTGTATTAAGTTTTTCCATTCAACTATGACCCTTAGGTTTTTTAAATGGTATTCTAAGAAACATACATAGTAGAATGGAAAAAATTAATACAAAAATTGTATTAAGATTTTCCATTGAACTATGACCCTTAGATTTTTTAAATGGTATTCTAAGAGACATACATAGTTGAATGGAAACAATTAATAGAAAAATTGTATTAAGTTTTTCCATTCAACTATGACCCTTAGGTTTTTTTTAACCGAATTGTGATTTACAAAAATCACATACAAAGAGATTTTTTTTTTGTTATTCTTATAATTAAAAAATGAAAATTTGTAACATTTGTAGCATTTGTCACAACTAATCCAATTTTCTTCAATGGGTTCTGATTCGGTTTCTGAATCTGAAACCTCTATTAAATCTATGTTTGTATAGTCTTTATTTTTTTGCACTCTTTTATGTGTATTATTACTACAATTTATACAAATGTCGAACATATCATCTGAGCAACGCAATATTCGTTGCTTCAATTCATCCCTATAATGGCATATATCCAAAATAGGTTCATTCGGATATATAAAACGTTTCATATAAAGTAGTGCATATGGCCCACAATTATATGAATCGTTTTGCTTTGGTAAGTTTTCTAAATTAATCGAATTCATAAATTTTTTTTTTGAAAAATTTGTTCGATTAATTTCATCGTATTTTATAAAATACTCATTTATAATATTCGTAACATTTTGAACTCCTTTGGTATTGGGGTTGTATGGGTCAATATGATAAACTTTATAGTTTTTCATATCAACACTTACAAGTGTCCAATGTGCTCCTGTATTATAGAACATGAAAATAAATTCCACATTAAAATACTTTATTTCATAAAGGGAATGGCCTTCCTTGATGTCAATAAATCTTTTACGATTTAACAGAGTACAAGAAAGTGTGTAATCAAAATACACAAATCTTTCGCTTGTATCTGTTAAAAGTAATGCGCATAGATCCATAACTTTGTCATCCAGCCAGGATGATTTTATGGGTCTATCCTTTATTACAAATAACGCTGAATATTCTTCAGCGTTTATTTGAATATTATACTTTCGATTGTCAAAAAATGTTTGAAAAGAAAATTTGGCCACCAAATTTTCTTTTTTTGCATTACAATAATAGTCAGGCATTAATAATAATCCATTTTTTAATGGCATTATTATTTCAGAATTTTCAGTGTTTTTATTTTCCATCTTATGCGATGAATGCACGTTTTTAAGTGCTGCCCCCATAAAATGGGTACCTATTGATTTGCGTTTCTTTGACCACGTTTCTTCGATTTGCATGGATTGCGAATACGTGTCATCATTTTTCGAAACTTTAGATTTGCGTTTCGATGCCAATCTACACTTTGGAATATTTAAATTACATCTTGTCATATTTGCAAGTGTAATTTTTTCGGTTTCTCTTAAGTATCTTCCGGCCTTAATGGAAGGTTTTCCTAGTGATATCTGTTTGGAATAGATATCTGTTTTAATTATATTAAAATACCCTTCTACTCTGGCATTGGAAAAATGCCCTTGTATTTTACCCTGTGGAATTATTTTGGTCCACATGAGTCAGTATGCCAAATATTTTTTGCATAATTCAGCACATAATTCGACGCTGTAAAATTTAGTTAAATCGTTGTATTGATACTCCGATTGTTCGCTATTTAATATATTTTCAAATATTTCATTACAATCAATGAAATAAGGACTTTTTTTATATATGACATCCGTAATTTCATTCGTTCAGGATATTAAACTCTTCCAATTCAATGTTCTTCATTGACATGTTTTGGAAAAATTCTAATGTAATTATCACTTTATTTGTTATATATTTATTGCATAATATTATACATATGGATTTCCATATATATTTTATATTTTTGTAATCCTGCTCGTCGAATAGCTTAGCCATCATTTCCAATACCGCTCTACGTGTTTTGGAATCCAAATCATGTTTTGCGATATTATCCCTCATATTTTTTATTAGATGGCAGCAACATAAATGAAGCAAATAATAATTATTTGCTTCCTCATATGCATTTGATTAAACCCAACTGTAAGTTGTTTCAATATATTTGCTGATGTTCATTGAATTTAACACTTTACATAAAGCATGAAACATTGCTGGAATGTCGTCCGTCACAAAATGGTCTGCAAATTTTTCATCGTGTTTATATAACAATCCCATATGTTGCTTGAAATTGTTGAGCAGATGCTTGATAGCTACCACCCTAAATAGCCAAATGTTACCACAGTAAAATTGTTACGACTGCGACTGGCCAATTTAGGGTTACACAATAGTAATTTCGTTTTCGGTTACATTGTAACTTCTATATTGCTATCTTAAGTAACTAAATTACTCATTTGGAACCCATAGAAATCATTTAGTATAAAAAAGGTATCAATAAAACTAAAATGCTACTTAAGTTACAAATGGGTTACAATATTATCGTAACATTTTAGCCACATTGTTAAAAGGGTATCAATAAAACTCCAATGATACTAAAGTTACAGTTGGGTTACAATGTTATCGTAACATTTTCGCCACATTGTTAGAGGGGTATCAATAAAACTCCAATGCTACTTAAGTTCCCGTTGGGTTACAATGTTATGGCAACATTTTATCAACATTGTAACTCGGATAAAATTGCATATGACATTTAAGTTACAAAGTTACCTGGGTTTTTTAGTTTTTTTTACAATTGCAGCGCCCCCATTGAAAAATCGCTGAAAAAGTTGACTAAAATAATATTTCACCTAGAGCTGCATTGATCGTATGATATACTGCATACGAAATTATTAATTAATATTTTTATTATTTTTTTACTGTGAAGTGAAATTGTTTTTTTTATTGTAAAGGCGTATTTATTGTAAAGGCGTATTTTGGTGTATTAATTTAATATAATTATATAAATAATTAACAAGAATAATTCATGTAAGTACTTTAAACCATATTTAGCAATACAATTTTTTTTTTTGTGATTGATTGATGATTGATGAGAAAAAATCAATTATAATTTTTTTCCATTTCCATTAATGATACGACATTTAGGGCAGGCCAATAATAATCTTATCATTAATTAAAATTTAACACTTGATTAATTTTTATTATATAAAAAATTACAAAATGTTGGCGTCAGTATATACTGAAAAAATTAGCTCGTTAATACTGTTGTTATCAACGGCGGGCGGTTTCGCAACTTGTAAAAATTTTGTAGTTAAACATATCATGATATTATCGTAATATATTGTGAAATAGAAATAAAATAAATATATCAAAGCGAAAAGTTCTAAAAATTCCATAAAACCATATAAAATAAATCGCATAATATATATCAGACTATTGGCGTATTTTTGACTACACCTTTTTTAATACAATACGCGAGCATCATCAATTTTGTGCTTTATTCATCGTGTTCTACAACGGCGCCGTGTACTCTAGATGTTTTATTCTACAATATATTATTTCGGCGTAGTGTAGCATATGAAATTTTCTATTGTTATCTACACTCTGAATTTTTGATCGTTTAGCTAATTTTTTTTTTATTTTTATGTGAATGTGTGGCCATGTGTTTTTGTTTATAATAATAATATACGTTCTTTCATATATTGCGTGTTATTTTATTTATTTTTTGTCTATTTTTCCTCATCTCCTCACGGCACACTTGTGTGATTTTTTTATTTCAAATTTTAAAAATTAAAAAGTGTTTTTTTCATACTTACTCTACAACAGGATAAATAATAAAACGTCATACACTTTTTATATTTTACAGTATTGTATTGTAATAAAAAAGTGTAGTCATAAATACGCTATATATGAATTTTTTCTTCATATATTTTTATACAAACCAATATTAGGTATATAAAGAAAGCGAGCAGCATAAATACAATTCAATATGTTTGACTTTTAACTACACCCAGTGCCTTAGAAAGAGCCGCACAATATAATTTTGGTCATTATTAGCATTTGGTCACTATTATTGAATTTAATTATTAAACATATTATAGTTCACAGTCAAACCATAATTAAGTATTATTAAAATCAATAAAATGTATCTGCATTTATTCTTAATTATGAAACAAACCAAGTCATAGTAAATACTTTATTTGGCGTTGAAAGTAAATTATATTCTATTCTAGTTGCGGCTCTTTCTAAGGCGGTGGGTATATATCCACATACAAATACTAAATATATATAAATACATGGTTTCTGTTCTGATAATTCTTTTAATAAAAACTAATATTTCTGATTTTATTTCTGTTCAAAAATTGTAATTATAAAAACGTAAGATTTCGTATTCTTTCCTTTCGGTATCCATATGAAAAATTAAGAAATAGTTTAAAAAATAGTTGTTTAATAAAAAAATACTATATTTTAAGTAATAACAAATTGACATAAATTAAAATGATTATCTATAATTCATATTGGTTCGATAACAGATTCGAAATTTACCGTAATAACAACACTTTTGTGAATGCAAACTTACCCAGATACAAGTTTCTATTTATTTTATTTCGTTGGTGAATATATGTGTGTACATTTTATATAAAACTTACTATGGAAGGGAAAACCTATTTGATTTTGTGTAAACTCATACAATATGTAATACGAAAGCGGTAATACATAATACAATTCGTAGTCGACTATAAAGCATCGGAGTCGCATACAGCAGAAACAGAAACAGAACCAGAATTCAATACATATTTGACATTTGATTCTGTTGGTGAAAATATGTATTGTATTGTATGAATATTGAATAGAATTAAATAAATATTGAATATAGTTCAAAAAGTAGGCAAATAAAATATAATCAACCAAATTAATTATTTTTAATTTTTTATTCTGTTGCTATTCTGTTTTGGTGTGTATACACACATAACAGAAACAGAAACAGAATTTTTCTTTTTTCTGTTTCTGTTACGTTTCTGTTTTATGCGACTCCGATGCTTAAGTGGATGTGTGTGAAGAAATATGCGATAATGAATTAAATACGAAGAGAAAAAAGTATATAGGAAAAGTATATTTTCTTTATTATAATATTTTCTTATATATCATAATATATAAGATATTTTCTTGATTATAAACAGATTCACAACAACTTTTATTGGATAATTTTATAGCCGATCAACTAGCTTTTCGAATCAAATTAAATATGCCAAGAACCAACGATAAGGTCAAACGACTTATAAGTATAAGATCTTATAATAGAAGAGTTCAAAATATATTGAATAAATCTTATGTTGATGACTCGCTGGTACAAATCAGGGAAAGAAATATTAGTTGTCACGAACCATTAGTTGAAAATCGCGATGACACACATGATAATATACATAATGAGACGCATATATTTCATAGCACCGATATTATTGAATCGTCAGATGATGATGATTCTGAAGTAAATCAATTGTCATTGGCTGAGGGGCTACGTGGTTTTGCTGTGAACCACAATATAACACATTCCGCAATCAATAGTTTGTTGGGCATTTTATCCCAACACGTATCTGGAATTCCTCGAGATGCCAGAACTTTATTGAAAACGGTTAGACATGTGAAGCAAATCGTTTCTGTAACACCGGGTCAATACTGGCATTTTGGTATAGAAAATGCATTGAATATTATTGTGAACAACAATACGATAACAAATTCAACAATAAATTTAATCATCAGTATTGATGGATTACCAATCAGCAAAAGCTCCAAAGGACAATTTTGGCCCATATTAGCAAAAATTAGCAATTTAAGTGTTAAACCGTTCGTGATTGGAATTTATTATGGTTCAGCAAAACCAAGTGATGCAAATGAATATTTAAAATATTTGGTAAATGATTTAAAAAATTTAACAGAACACGGAATAAGCAATAATAACAGTAAATATTTTGATATAAAAGTAAAATATTTTGTTTGCGACATTCCAGCAAAATCTTATATTAAGGGCACAAAAGGACACAACGCTTATTATGGATGTGAACGTTGTTACGCTGAGGGAGAATACATTCATGAAGTTCATAATGTGAGTTACACTGATTTGCATTCTAAATTAAGAACAGATATATTGTTTAGAATCAAGGACCAGGAGGAACATCACATAACAGATTCAATTTTGGAAAATTTGCAAATTGACATGGTACATGATTTTCCTTTGGATTACATGCACCTCATATGTTTGGGTGTGATGAAAAAAATTATGTTATTTTGGATTAAAGGAAAATCAAAACATGGTACACGATTAAGTGCTAGAGACATTCAATCCGTGTTGGATACACTATTAAAATGCAGGCATACTCAACCAAATGATTTTAACAAGTGCATTAGAAATTTAGATTACATCCATTTTTGGAAAGCCACAGAATTTCGCACATTTTTGTTGTACACCGGACCAGTTGTTTTAAAAGATCATTTAAATCCTGAAGTATATTCGCATTTTTTATTATTACATTGCGCAGTTACTATATGTTTACAAAAACGATATTCATCACACGTAAAAATTGCAGAATTATTATTTAAAAAATTTGTCGTAATGTTTATACAAATTTATGGATTAGGAACCATTAGTTATAATGTACATAATTTAATACACGTCGTTGACGATGTTAAACGATTTGGTAATTTACAAAACTATAGCGCATTTGAATTTGAAACAAGGTTGAATTACCTAAAAAGACTTCTACGAACAGGAAACAAACCTTTTGAGCAAATTGCAAATCGGATTTTAGAGGGAATCGAAACAGAATATATTTCAGTGAATGATAATAACAAATATCCTTATTTAAAAAAACAAAAAAAAATGAGGCTACCGGTGAAATAATTTATAAAGAGATACAATTCAAAAATTTTATAATAAATTCATCGGAACAAAACAAATGGTTTCTTACAAATTGTAAAAGTATCGTTGAAATGCATTATGCAATATATCAAAATAATTCCATTGTTATAATAGGAAACGTGTTAAAAAATAACAAAAATTTGTATGAATTACCCATATATTCCTCACATCTAGACATTTTCAAATGCAACTGTGCACAAACCACGGCATCTTCTTGGCATATCTCTAATGTTTTTGCAAAATTGTTCACAATCAACTTAAATAAAAATGAAAATGCTTTTTTCCCATTGATCCATACAGCTTAATTATGTATCTCATAGCGGAGACTGTGGAAGACGATGAAACCGTGATAATGGCCGTACCAGAAACTTGGGTAATAAACGGTGTTTTACATTATCCGCAAAATCATCATAAGCTACAGTCAGCTAGGAAAAAACATTATACTCCATATACAGATTGGTATCAAATGCCGTGCAAAGTGCTCGGTAGAAATATTGGTAAGTCATTATTTTCATATTCACAAATTTTATATACACATCAATAGATCCAATAAACATGTCATAATTCTTACATCTATCATCATAAGAAATTTTGAAATTATTTTGTGCAATTAATTGGCTTTTTTGTAATACCCGATTTCTGTATTATTAGTAAATTTTATTGACAATTTTTTAGATTTAAATAATTAAATATATTTCAGCAACATTTCAAGAAGCCCTTGAAAAAGAAAGAAATTGCAGCATTTATACCGATTCAGATTCAATTTTGGAACACAATAAACTGCGTGAAGAGAAAAGAAAGCATCCATTAGGAAATTCTTACGACATAGATTTAAATTACTTATTCAGAAATGATCAAGGTTCGTAATCTTTATATTGTATAAAAGACGTGTATTTATAATTATATATGTATTATTCATAGAAATTGCATTAACCGAATTTATGGATACTCATTCGGACGTAAGTCCAAGACGTTAACCAAGACGAGAAAATTAGTTTGATTGACGTACCTATTTGTAAGTATTTATTATTTATTATATATATATATGCTTTTCTAATTAGTTTTTTTTTCAGTGGTTGATAGTGATAATCAGTATCACTCTAGCTCTACAGATATCCCTTCACAAAATGACATTCAAGCACGTTAGTCATCACATTTTATTAATATATGTGTATATGACATGAAACATTACGACATGATTCATATTTATTTTAATATTATCAGTGAACAAAAAAATAGATCAATTATGTATTGATTTAAACACACATCAGCAGACAATCGCAAAAAATTACGCTGAAATTCAAATCACCCTTGCTACAATAATAGAAAAACTACAAAAGACTGATCAAATTTATGAAAATCAAAACGAGGATATTTTGAATGAAATGAATTTTCCATGCTGTGATGAAACACACTTGAATGCATTAGAAAATTTATTAAAAGAAAATAAAAATTTTTCAATGACCATGGTAAGTTTTTATGAACCTTCTAATTGACTTCTTCTAATTGTCTTTCTATTTTCTAATCATTTATGTCACAAATATCGATGTTAATATTTTCAGTTGAAGAAATTATCACAATTTGGTGGGTGTGACGGGAAGGCTACGGCAAGAACAATAACAAAATATTTGTTTGCAGATGAATTACTTATAAAATATTCATGGGGTGGTACATCTGAAAAACAAAAGTTCAGCGGTTTTGAAAAAATTGTTATTATTATTGCAAATGCTGTCAGAACGCATCATAAATATTCCGATCATGATGTCGCTGCATTTTTGATAGATTACTTAAAACAAACTAAAATGCGTCTTGATAGAAAAAGTAAAAAATGAAAAGACATTCCCAGCCGTCTCAAGTTTTCTTCAGCGAAAGAATACAATTAACCATAAAATTTCCAAAAATTGAACCAGAACCTACGCAAGTGAAATTTTTATTACTTTACATTAAAATCACTTTCTTTTTTTAGAATGTGATTCTATATTCTATTTATTTTTTTATATTTTTTTATTTTTTTTTTATATTTTATTTTTACATTTATATATGACATAAATTATTATTAGGCTTTTCACGACCCAAACATTTTTTTTTATATCTTGGTATTTTACGGAAAATATATCTTAATATTCAAAATGCAATATCGAAATATGCAGCCTACCGGAATGTATGTTTGTATATTGTAGTAAATTGATATTCGGATATGCCAAAATATTGTTAAAACATTTTAAATCTTTACAAATAATTTTTTAATTTGTATGAAAAAACTTTAAATTTCACAGTCACGGTCATAGCACATTTGCAATAAAATTTCCAAATATTTGGGTTCTGAAAAGGAAAGTTCATATAGTTATTAATAGTATTACAAAAATGTGCAATAATGCCAATATTAATATTACTCAATTAAAAAAAATGTGCCATCAATTTTATATATGATTAATTAAATAATCTATATGTACAAGTAGAAACAAAATATTTAAACTATCCTTTTCATATATATTTATATCTAAAATTTGTTCAATAATTATTATTTTTACATAAATATTATTACCATGATTAATATATTTAATATCCGAAACGTTAATAATTTAAATTAATAATTATTTAATAAATTAATAATAATAATGAAATAAGAAAAATACTAAACCAAAAAAAAAAATAAATAAGAAAATACACAATACCAATATTTAAATCATAAAAAAATATGAATAAGAAATATATGAAAATAAAAAAAAAATAAATATATGTGGGGGGGTGCGGGATGATAATGCAAATGTTACTCGTTTTATATATAGAACAATAATTTAATTCAATTTATTAATTTCTTACATAATTCAAACTTTATATGAAATAGATTACAATTAATTGTTAACTTATTACTATACGGTTCATATTATAGTTACTTTACTTATTACTTTAACTTAATCTTTGTTTCTTAACCTTTTTGCCTTCTGCAGCTTTTATCGACGACTAAATCCATATCATTATTATTTTATTTCATTATATTATTAAATTCATTATTTCAAATCATTATATATTATTAAGTACGCTATGTATTTCAAATCAGGTTATTTAATCAATCAATTATATGTTTATATATACGCAGTGGTGGCTGATCTTCCCACACTCGGCCGTCCTAACTTTCATCTGCCTCAGATGAATAATCTACCTCATGTGACTTCCACAGCTTCATATAATCTGCGGCTGTAGACGTTACATTTGGTCCGTCAAAAAAGCCAATTTTCTCCACATCATATCGATCATTTCTTTTAACTTTTGTGACTCTATATGGACCATGGAATTTCGGAAACAATTTGCCGGCTGTTAAAAACTGCGTCCTTTTTATTGCCACTTCATCACCTTCTTACATAATTCAAACTCTATATTAAAAACTGCGTCCTTTTTATTGCCACTTCATCACCTATCTTGTAGATAGTTACCTTTTTTCTTCTCTTGTTAAAATTCCTCCGATTTTCTTCTTGAATTACCTTGATTTGCTCCTTTGCTATCATTCTCATTTCATTTCTGTCGCTATCGTATTGATTTTCAAATTCTTCTTCTAAAATTTCAGCCATACGGATATCATCTGGACGATTCATATTTGTACCAATGAGTAATTCAAATGGAGATTTTGTTGTACTTCGCGATGTTGTGGAATTTAGAAACATTTGCGTAATACCAACATATTTGAACCATTTTAGAGGATCATCGAGGGTTAGTTTAGCCAACATAGGGATTATGACCCCATTTATCCTTTCAACTTGGCCATTACCCCTGGGTACACCCGTTGTTGTTGTTAGATGCAATATGTTCTGCTTTTCACAATAATTCTTGAAATCGCCCGACGTGAATGCTGCTCCCTTATCAGAAATAATTCGGGTTGGATTCCCGAACACTTCCTTCTGCGTTTCTAATTTCTTTACTACTTCTATTGATTTTGTTCCTTTTACCGGATACAGCCAAGTAAACTTCGTGAATGCATCTACTACCACGAAAATATACCTATAATTCTTCGATGTAGATGGCATAGGACCTACGTGGTCCATGTGATACATATGAATTGGTTGTGCGACTTTTTCTATTGGGGTAAGCAAACCCTCTTGTCTCCCAGCTTTACGTGCAACTAAAATACAATTAACACAATTAGAAATTACATTTTTTACAACCTTACTTACGTCTTTCACAAAATAATTTTGTTGTAAAATATTTTGTGTTTTGTTGGCACTAATATGACCCTGTTCGTGTATGTTCTTGATTATATTATGTTGCATTGGTTTTGGAAGTACTAATAAATACGCTCCATTGCTGTATTTGTACAACACATTGCTTCGAATTACGAAATCTTCATATTCTGCACCTTCTAATATCTTGAATATTAACTTGCATTCACTATCTTCTGCTTGCGCCTTTTGTATAGCATGCAAGGCCCCAACGTTGGTGGTCATTGTTGATGCAACGCGGCTTAAGGCATCAACATGTTTCATCGCTGTCGCAGCTCGATGATGTATGGTGCAATCGTACTCGCCTATGCTTAATGCCCATCTTGCAACCTTTGGGCTCATATTACGTTTTTGCATCGTCGACTCAAATGCTTTGCAGTCCGTGAATATTTTAAATTGTATGCCCCATAAGTATACGCGCAGTTTTTCTAGCGCTTTTACAATCGCCAAAACTTCTAATTCGTAGCTTATTAATTTAGACTCCACAGCAGATGTTTTAAAGCTGATAAAAAATACGGGATGTAGTTTACCATCGGTATGCTTTTGCAATAAGCATCCGCCGTATCCAGCAGCAGAAGCGTCGGTATGTAATTCCGTCTCCCGATTAGGATCGTATAACTTTAATATTGGATCGTTGCATAGATGCAGCTTTAACACCTCGAATGCCTCGATTGCTTGTTCACCAAAATTAAATTTACTTGTAGACTTCGTTAAATCGCTTATGGGCTTAGCAATTGATGAAAAATTAGCCACAAACTTCCTAAAATAACCGGCTAAACCCAAGAACCGTTGTACTTGCTTGACGTTCATAGGTTGCGGAAAATTCTTTATAGCTGCTATTTTTTCTTTGGATGACTTAATGTTACCGTTCTCCAAAATGTGTCCCAAAAAATTTACATTAGGACTAACAAATTGGCACTTGCTAAATTTTATTTTGAGCCCATATTCTTCGGCCCTAGATAAAACTATTTTTAATTTATTAACGTTTTCTTCTTCTGTCTTGGCTGGTATTATTATATCATCCAGATAAATATGTATGAAATTCTTTTGTATGAAATCATGAAATACTGTATTAATAAACCGCTGAAATATCGCCGGTGAATTGCATAACCCGAAAGGAGCTTTAAGGAACTCGAATTGTCCATCGGGAAGGATAAAAGATGTATACTTAATGCTGTTGGGATGCATACTTACGTGGAAAAATCCATTTCGGAGATCCAGCGTGGTAAAAATCTTTGCATCATACAGTTGTTCTAAAATGTCTTCCATATTAGGTAGTGGATATCTATCTCTCACTATCTTTTGATTAAGTCTTCTATAATCTACACAAAGTCTCGTTGTATTGTCCTTCTTTTTAACCAATACGACAGGACTTGCAAAACTTGAAAAACTCGGTCGTATTATACGCTGTTGTAACCATTCATCAATTTGCTTCCTCAGTGTTTCCCTCTCTGTAGGTGCTAATCGTCGGGGTCTCTGATATATTGAACCTTCCTCTGTCAAAACTAACTCTAACTGTAATGATGATTCCTTGATCTGTTGTGATTTGTAGTTCGCAACCATATTAGTTATTTCCCTGATGATTACGGGATTTGTGGATTTTATTTGGATATCTGACTCTGGGGTGCTATTGATAATACCTACAATGTCTATGTCATTAATATTATTCTCAGGTAAATCAAATGTACATACCGATTTTTTCAATGATATCCTGAATTTTTTAGGAAATCCTTACCCAAAATCATGTCGTCGTGTATTATACTATCATCAAGAATGTGTACCATTAACTCGTGCTCTTCATTATTTATTTTAAACTGTGCAACAAATGATCCCTTGATATGCTCTATGTTTTGGCCTAATCCCATTAGTGGAATCGGAGGACCGTGTATAAGCGATAGGTTTTCAATAGTTTTAAAAATTGATTCCTTAATTATTGAAATATCACTGCCCGTATCCACTAATGCTTTGATGTAACTGTTGTGAATGTCGACCATTACGTGCATACCAATTGTACAAATTCTTTTAATTTGACGGGCTGGTTGTTTGCAATTGGGTGCTATATGTCCATATTCGTTACATTTAAAACATTTTACCCCCTTATGCCTATCCGGACAATTATCCCTGTTGTGGTTACGCGACCCGCAATTCTTACACCGTTGCATTGATGCTTGTTTATTTGAATTTTCGCTGTATTCTCCTTGAAACCTGGAAATACTTTTAATTTTTTCATAAATTTGCAATTTATCTTTTAATTCTGCTCCAGTCATTGCAGTGTACAGTAGACTTTTATTATTTGGTGAGTCGGGGATGCCATTAACTATATATTCTATCATAGCTCGTTCCTCAACCTTACCCTTGGCGCCAATTTGCTGCATTCTATAATAATATTCCAACATGGTTTCAAACTTACCCTTGCGCGTTGTAGATAATGTTCTATGTACGTCAATACTTGACGTTGATGTATTAAATTCGCGTATTAAAAATTCTTTCAAAGCCACCCAGCCCACACAGGTAGGGTTTGAATCGACGGCTGATTTCGCGGCTCTTTTTAATAGGCGGCGTGCATAAATATATTTTTGAACATTATCCCATCTACATAGATCCGCTATTTTCTCAAATTCGTTTAACCAGTCCTCTATACCTTTATTTCCTTCCCCGTTATAACATTCTAGGGATTCTTCTATATCCCTGAATGTCAAAGTATTATGTTGGTTTGTCATCGTTTTATCAAATTGTTGTCCTTCGCTTTCTTCTTCACTATATTCTTCTTCTTCACTTACTTGTTTACTTATTGCTTGACTTTGTTTTTCGCTTTTTCTTTTTAACGCTTCAACGCTTCCGTATATTATTTTATTTTCTTCACACTTTGCTGACAATCCTGCTCCGAGAAGTTTGTTTTCGTAGCTCATTGCAGTGAGTAACCGTTTAACTAAATCTTTTTTAACCTTGTAGTAAATGGGTAATTGGCGCTCCCTTAATAATGCTTGCAACTCCTTTGTTTTTAATTTTGATAAAGTTAACATTAAATATAAAATTATATTAATATATATAATAATTATAATAATTATATAATAATTATATCTAATTATTTTTATATCAACTGTTTTTTTTTCGAACTGGAACAATGAAATTATACTTCTGTTAATAAAATTAAAATTACATTGTTTTTGAAAAACGTTATTTTAAATTTTATTTCTATGCGTGTATTATCTCACATATGCTATTGCTATATGTAAAATTTTGAAAGTCATATAATGTCACTTTAATAATCGAAATTTCTTTTCTTTTTTTTTTTCTTTTAAAGCTAAAGTTTTGCTTTTAACACGCGTTTCATGGGTTCTTTTAATATGCACTTTAAATATCAATTAAATTAAATCATATAAAAACACTTCTGACACCATGTGGGGGGGGTGCGGGATGATAATGCAAATGTTACTCGTTTTATATATAGAACAATAATTTAATTCAATTTATTAATTTCTTACATAATTCAAACTTTATATGAAATAGATTACAATTAATTGTTAACTTATTACTATACGGTTCATATTATAGTTACTTTACTTATTACTTTAACTTAATCTTTGTTTCTTAACCTTTTTGTCTTCTGCAGCTTTTATCGACGACTAAATCCATATCATTATTATTTTATTTCATTATATTATTAAATTCATTATTTCAAATCATTATATGTTATTAAGTACGCTATGTATTTCAAATCAGGTTATTTAATCAATCTATTATATGTTTATATATACGCAGTGGTGGCTGATCTTCCCACAATTTGTTCAATAATTATTATTTTTACATAAATATTATTACCATAATTAATATATTTAATATCCGAAACGTTAATAATATAAATTAATAATTATTTAATAAATTAATAATAATAATGAAGTAAGAAAAATACTAAACCAAAAAAAAATAAATAAGAAAATACACAATATCTAAATTTAAATCATAAAAAAATATGAATAAGAAATATATAAAAATAAAAAAGAAATAAATATATATATATATATATATATATATATGTGTGAAAATTAATTTAATCTATTTTTCAAAATCTTTTTTATTATTATATTATGGGATATGCAAACAACATAACATCAAATTCAATATATAATTAATTTAAAAGTTTAAATTATATGTACTTTTTTCCAATGGATTTTTTTTTAAATGGAAATAAAAAAACCTTTAAAAATTATGAATATATTGTTATTTTAATGAAAACTGTAAACGATCCTGTGGTTTTAAAGTTGCGTAATAAAGTAGTACTGAATGAACTACCGTTATGTTACTGCAACATTGTATCCGTTATTGAACCGTATATATGTTACCGCTATCTAACTGTAACATTGGTGCACCTTATTATACGGTATATTTGTTACCGCATTGTATGATATATTTTTAACGGTAACATAACGGTGACCATGTTCTGAAAGTAACAATAAAACCAGGCAAAACCAGTAGCAGCAACGTAATATTTACGTAATCATTACGTCTCATTACGGTAACGGCTATTGTTACTAACATGTGCTATACGTAAATATTACCGTAACGTGACCGCGTGGTTACTAAATTTGGCTACTTGGGACATTATGTGATGTACTCAACATTTCAAATACGGATATCGTACAATAAACCGTTTCCATATCATCTGGATTTATTGGAACTTTTACCGCTGCACTATATAAGTATAGTCATTGAGTTTATATATATATAGAGGTTCCAAACACATGAAACATTTTCATCCATAAAATAAAATAATTTTGTACCGTGTCGAAGTTCAATTTATTTTTAAAAGTGTTAAAATATAAAATTTGAAATATTTAGAGCTTTTGTGACAGTGTATCTTTCGTTAATAAAATATGATAACGAAAGATACACTGTGGTCTTTCGTTATCATATTTTTAAATATTTATAATATATATATATCGTGATATCGTATATATAACATTTGGTATAAGGAATCTATAACAAAAAAACAGGTTTCTTATATACAGATTCGATATTCACAAATAAAAATTATATTACTATTGTGTGATGATTATGATTTTATGTGTTTTGATATTTTCACTACAATATATAAAAATATCTTTTTGTATAAAAAATATGACAAGAGAGGATATTTTACCAAATAAAATATCATAATTCAAATAATATATAATTCTTTAGTTCGTTATTGTTATTGTTGTATTTGTTGTTACATTTTTTGTATCAATTTTATAATATAAATTATCAAATAATTAGAACTAAAGCTCTAAATATTTCAAATTTTATATTTTAACACTTTTAAAAATAAATTGAACTTCGACACGGTACAAAATTATTTTATTTTATGGATGAAAATGTTTCATGTGTTTGGAACCTCTATATATATATAAACTCAATGGTATAGTCTATGGTTTTTATCTGGATTTCTTACTAAGCTTCCAGTTGCATCAAAATGAATCGTAACTGATTCCCTTCGCTGCATTTTTATTAACATTTTTATTTGTTGATCATTAAAAAAATCAACAAAAAATGGATCACGGCCTATGGCGCGTATATTGCATTGAATTGTCGAATCCATTTCCTGTTTCTTTTTAATTAAATACATGTCTGCTATATCATCTACGTGTTCATCATTTATTGAGAGGGTCTCACTTCTTATTTTCCCGATTACCGCATCCGATTTCACGTTTTGATAATCGCCCTGTTTCAATAAATATGGATCTATTGAAATAAGGGCATCGTTTGTGTACTCATGTGCGTATTGCGTTCTTAATTTATCGCGGATCATCACTCTTTCTTCCGCCCGAACTTGGCGGGTTAGTTTTTCAATATGATTAATTTTAATAATGCTGCTAAAAATCGTAAAATTAATCATATTGTTTACAATGTAATTTATATACACGACAGTTATCATGTCTGCAGTAAAAATACATTGCAATCGTTTTTGATAAAATTTTACTCCTTTTCAAATAGGTCATACACCCAGTTCGATGTTGTAATTCTTTTCCGAAATATTGTGAATAAACTTTCGAAATGAATTTTCCATCGACGAACATCGTATTCCAAATATCTTTTGAAACACAAATTTTTTCTGGGTTCTCCTCTAATTGATCAAATTTGCTAATCGTATTACTCAGCAATTTATTTGACCAATTTTTTTCAACTTTTCCTGTTTTATTATCAACAGATAAGTTGACTGGTTTTTCATCGCATATTAACTTACTGCAATTTATTATAGACTGTTTTTCTGTTTCTGCAGAGTTTTTGAATTTTCTATACGCATTCAATACTCTTTTTATATTTTGGGGGTTTATTTTAACTTGAATATCTCTACATATTTCAGTAGCTAACTCATCCGAATTTTTTAATGATTTATTATCCATACATTGAAATAAATTATTTAGGATACTAACATCCATATTCCTAGCAGTTTTCGGTCTCCCTGCACTCATGATTTTAATATTTGCTTGTAATCAGATCATATATCCTCAAAATTTATTTTTTTTTCTAATATATAATTTATTATATAATTTAATAATGGTAATAATATATAATATATAATTTAATAATGCTAATAATATAATATAATAATTATTTTATATAATTTGTATTATTTAATATAATTTATTAAAATATATAATATATATATAATATTTATAAATACCTTGTAAACCTGCCGTTGACTGTTTTTTTTTATTTATATTATAATTTTATATTATAATTTTATTATGTGCGTGAACTTATCCATAGAAAGTTATCCATAAAAAGGTGTGGAACTTATGTGGAACTTATGCGGAACATGATTTTATATACAAAAAAATTGTAAATAAAAAATGTACACGAAGCAAATATGTTTTGAATAAAATATCTGAGAATTATATTATAAAAAATAACTGTGTGAATGTGGAACGGACACGGAGCTTATTAATAGTACTGTGCCGTTTGTGTATAATTGAAATGCAATGAAAGAATTTTTTTTCCCGAAGCACTTTCACTGAACCGACACGGTACGGATAGAACACTGTTACTGGTATAGCTATTTAATAAATAAACAATATATTCAAAATTAGAAGAAAAAAAATTATAAATATAAAATGCGTTTAATTTTATTTTTTATTTTTTGTTTTCATTTTGATGATAATATAAAATTTCCTGTAAGGGTAAACATGAAAAAAATTGTTGTGCACGTATATATTTTGTGCCAACTGTATAATTAAATTAGTTTTATTTTATTTTCAATTATAAACAGATCTAAAACTGCAAACGCAACACTTACTGTAAATATTTAGCCATATTGATGGTAGAGCCATTTCGTTTAATCCAGAATAATTGACTGAAAATAAATAAATAAAACCCTACGCCCTCCACGTATTTGTATTTTTGGGGTTGGGACCAGCTACAAAATTTATGAACTAATATGGAAATTTTGCAGACAGTGTTACCTAGGGAACCATAAACAATATTAATAAAATATAATAATATAATCAAAATAACAAAAAATTAAAACTGACAGGTAAAATATTAACATTAAAAATTAGTTTATATATCAAAAAAAAATATATACCTCGATTAAAGTGGATATTTCCAAATGAGTAGATTGTTGTAATGCTTTTTTTTTATTTAGGCACACTAAAAATTGAAGTAAAATTAAAACCAAAAACTACTAACAAATTCCAACAAATATAAATATTAGTTATATTATGAGTCTAGTCAATTGGAATCAACACATCAAGCGACATCGAAGATTTTATATACGGGACTTTGAACAGTTATGACTGCATTACAAATGGGACATTTATTATAAAAATTTACAATATGTCCCGAAACTGGTTGAAATAAGGGAGCGCAATTATTGCATACGCCGACATGGAAGCATTGAACTGTGGGTGGTGTATCTAATCGGGGGGGGGTGTATCTAATCGGGGCCTTTTCCGTGTTGAAACTGCATTTTCTAAACTAACGATTTCTGAAGAGGGGGCTGAAATAATATTGAAAGATGCAGTTGGATACTCGAAATCTAAATTTATTACAGAAGTAACGAGATTCGAGCTCATATTATCTACCGGAATGGAATCTACGCTGAGATCAATGGTGGTATTATATGGATCCGGAAGTGTATCGATTACATCTGATTCATCAGCGGATACATCTTGAAAAATTTCACTGAGTAAATCAGTTGTATGCGATACATACCGCAGAAAATGGGAAATGTCACCGTTTTGTCCTAATACTTTTTCTGCATTTATAATGCGTATATTATTTCGGGTATTTTGGGGACGAACACGATTCTCTAAGACAATTCCATTAACAAAACGTTCTAAATCGCATACTTTAGAATATTCCATTAATTTTAGATGGCGAATAAATACCTAAATGTTTGGATGGGGTGTACCAACTATTCGAAAGAATGCGCGATGAAATGATTCAACCGCATTATTGGTTCGATGCTCTTCGCCGAATACTGATATATCTTTCGCCGACCATTGTCGACGAAGATAATTTAAAAATTTAATAAAATTAAAACTGGTTGAGGCCGCGGTATCTTGAACAGCTAATATGCCGTCGGGTATTGATGACACCGGGAGTAAGGGGAGACACATAGCCATCTTTATTGCTATTCCTAAAGTTTTGTTTTTTTTATTTAACCCTAATTTCCCTGCTTTTCTATGGACTGCTTGCGCATAATGAAAAAAGCATCCCAACAATTTGGCATTTGGAAATACCATTTTAACCGCATCACGCAGAGCAACTTCATAATCCGCCATTACGCTGGTGACCGATGTTGATGGGTCGAATTTTCCCTTTATACAGTTTAGCAGCTGTATATATGCCTGGGTGGTTCGACGGGACATAAGAGTATACATAATGGGATACACCTATAGCAGAACGAATTATTAAATAAATTCAAATGTAATTGCATTTTTGTAAACAATACATGTTTTTGATGGCAAGCAATATCCATTGTACGAGGGAACAATATTAAAATAAAAATTACATTTACTTACCGATCGATTATACATCACATGTATAATTAGCAATTGACACATATTGCCTGATTTCGGGACCACCTTAAAAGTACCATCAATGTGTATATGGATACTTTTTCCTTCACAAAAATGCAATACGTGCGGCGATATAAAATTGATGAATTCTGTTCCATCGTCCGTCGTATCATACCCGGAATAAAATTTACGACCAGCGTTTCCCATCTCTTATCCAAATGCTTCAAAATACCTATAAATTACATACTAAATATTAAAATCACCAAATATTGAAAAAAGGATAAAAAATTTAATAGGAATATTAAATCATTTTTAACAATTACTTACGTAATTTGGATGAATACACAAATAAGACCAAACCAAAGCAAATATATAATAAAAACAAATTAAAAACATTGATTATTAAAATTCGTTTACTTACTTTGGATCCATAATACACTTATGAATATCTGCCATGGTGTTTGGGATGGGTGGCATACCTGCTCGACGAGCCCTTTTCATCATCGATGCAAAATTGCTGAAACTTAATTCCTTCTTGATGATTTTCTTGGGTTTCCCGAAATATCTTTTCTAGTGTCATTAGGCTGGTGGTTGCACGTTCCGGTAAAGCTGCCTTAAATTTTGCCACTTTCACTTCCATTTCATTACTATCGTGATTGTGATCTCGTCCCTTAATCACAATCACATCATTTCTTATTATTGCTGTACCTTTACATGTTGGTATTCTGCATCTCAAATGAAGCGTACCCCCAACACTTTCACGATCACAAATGTTTATCCGTTTTAAATAAATATAAAACGTATTTGTATCGATGTAGATAATGCTATTACTAGCATTACTTACAATTTTTTCCATTTTAATTCTTTTTTAATGATTTTGATTACTTGATTGATTTTGTTTAATTTTTTTTATTGTATATGCGCTCAGTATAATGTTTGTTTTAAATATTAACGTTTCTGGAAGTTAAAAATTTTGCATATTAAAATTTACGAATGTATTGTATAATTTTTCGAAATTGTATTTTCAGCTAAAATCGCATCTCTGCATCTATGCCGTCGATTTAGACTGGCCTAATTTAAACTGGTTAAAGGTTAAATTTAAACCTGGATTAATTTTTGTGGAGCAATTTTTTGTCGGTATATATTCACTCCTCCCATTAATAATATATAGATTTATATGTATTTTTACCAATATTATTAGATATATTCCATATCAGTGGAATACTGGCTTTAAATTTGTATTAAGTTTTTCCATTCAACTATGACCCTTAGGGTTTTTAAATGGTATTCTAAGAAACATACATAGTTGAATGGAAAAAATTAATACAAAAATTGTATTAAGTTTTTCCATTCAACTATGCCCCTTAGATGTTTTAAATGGTATTCTAAGAGACATACATAGTTGAATGGAAACAATTAATAGAAAAATTGTATTAAGTTTTTCCATTCAACTATGACCCTTAGGTTTTTTTTAACCGAATTGTGATTTACAAAAATCACATACAAAGAGATTTTTTTTGTTATTCTTATAATTAAAAAATGAAAATTTTGGATTGGCTATGCATTCGTAATGTAGCCACCTGTAACATTTGTCACAACTAATCCAATTTTCTTCAATGGGTTCTGATTCGGTTTCTGAATCTGAAACCTCTATTAAATCTATATTTGTATAGTCTTTATTTTTTTGCACTCTTTTATGTGTATTATTACTACAATTAATACAAATGTCGAACATATCTTCTGAGCAACGCAATATTCGTTGCTTCAATTCATCCCTATAATGGCATATATCCAAAATAGGTTCATTCGGATATATACAACGTTTCATATAAAGTAGTGCATATGGCCCACAATTATATGAATCGTTTTGCTTTGGTAAGTTTTCTAAATTAATCGAATTCATAAATTTTTTTTTTTAAAAGTAATGCGCATAGATCCATAACTTTATCATCCAGCCAGGATGATGTTATGGGTCTATCCTTTATTACAAATAACGCTGAATATTCTTCAGCGTTTATTTGAATATTATAATTTCGATTGTCAAAAAATGTTTGAAAAGAAAATTTGGCCACCAAATATTCTTTTTTTACATGACAATAATAGTCAGGCATTAATAATAATCCATTTTTTAATTGCATTATTATTTCAGAATTTTCAGTGTTTTTATTTTCCATCTTATGAGATGAATGCACGTTTTTAAGTGCTGCCCCCATAAAATGGGTACCTATTGATTTGCGTTTCTTTGACCACGTTTCTTCGATTTGCATGGATTGCGAATACGTGTCATCATTTTTCGAAACTTTAGATTTGCGTTTCGATGCCAATCTACACTTTGGAATATTTAAATTACATCTTGTCATATTTGCAAGTGTAATTTTTTCGGTTTCTCTTAAGAATCTTCCGGCCTTAATGGAAGGTTTTCCTAGTGATATCTGTTTCGAATAGATATCTGGTTTAATTATATTAAAATACCCTTCTACTCTGGCATTGGAAAAATGCCCTTGTATTTTACCCTGTGGGATTATTTTGGTCCACATGGGTAAGTATGCCAAATATTTTTTGCATAATTCAGCACATAATTCCATGCTGTGAAATTTATTTAAATCGTTGTATTGATACTCCGATTGTTCGCTATTTAATATATTTTCAAATATTTCATTACAATCAATGAAATAAGGACTTTTTTTATATATGACATCCGTAATTTCATTCGTTCAGGATATTAAACTCTTCCAATTCAATGTTCTTCATTGATATGTTTTGGAAAAATTCTAATGTAATTATCACTTTATTTGTTATATATTTATTGCATAATATTATACATATGGATTTCCATATATATTTTATATTTTTGTAATCCTGCTCGTCGAATAGCTTAGCCATCATTTCTAATACCGCTCTACGTGTTTTGGAATCCAAATCATGTTTTGCGATATTATCCCTCATATTTTTTATTGATGGCAGCAACATAAATGAAGCAAATAATAATTATTTGCTTCCTCATATGCATTTGATTGAACCCAACTGTAAGTTGTTTCAATATATTTGCTGATGTTCATTGAATTTAAAACTTCACATAAAGCATTAAACATTGCTGGAATGTCATCCGTCACAAAATGGTCTGCAAATTTTTCATCGTGTTTATATAACAATCCAATATGTTGCTTGAAATTGTTGAGCAGATGCTTGATAGCTACCACATTATGTGATGTACTCAACATTTCAAATACGGGTATCGTACAATAATCCGTTTCCATATCATCTGGATTTATTGGAACTTTTACCACTGCACTATATAAGTATAGTCTATGGTTTTTATCTGGATTTCTTACTAAGCTTCCAGTTGCATCAAAATGAATCGTAACTGATTCCCTTCGGTGCATTTTTATTAACATTTTTATTTGTTGATCATTAAAAAAATCAACAAAAAATGGATCACGGCCTATGGCGCGTATATTGCATTGAATTGTCGAATCCATTTCCTGTTTCTTTTTAATTAAATACATGTCTGCTATATCATCTACGTGTTCATCATTTATTGAGAGGGTCTCACTTCTTATTTTCCCGATTACCGCATCCGATTTCACGTTTTGATAATCGCCCTGTTTCAATAAATATGGATCTATTGAAATAAGGGCATCGTTTGTGTACTCATGTGCGTATTGCGTTCTTAATTTATCGCGGATCATCACTCTTTCTTCCGCCCGAACTTGGCGGGTTAGTTTTTCAATATGATTAATTTTAATAATGCTGCTAAAAATCGTAAAATTAATCATATTGTTTACAATGTAATTTATATACACGACAGTTATCATGTCTGCAGTAAAAATACATTGCAATCGTTTTTGATAAAATTTTACTCCTTTTCAAATAGGTCATACACCCAGTTCGATGTTGTAATTCTTTTCCGAAATATTGTGAATAAACTTTCGAAATGAATTTTCCATCGACGAACATCGTATTCCAAATATCTTTTGAAACACAAATTTTTTCTGGGTTCTCCTCTAATTGATCAAATTTGCTAATCGTATTACTCAGCAATTTATTTGACCAATTTTTTTCAACTTTTCCTGTTTTATTATCAACAGATAAGTTGACTGGTTTTTCATCGCATATTAACTTACTGCAATTTATTATAGACTGTTTTTCTGTTTCTGCAGAGTTTTTGAATTTTCTATACGCATTCAATACTCTTTTTATATTTTGGGGGTTTATTTTAACTTGAATATCTCTACATATTTCAGTAGCTAACTCATCCGAATTTTTTAATGATTTATTATCCATACATTGAAATAAATTATTTAGGATACTAACATCCATATTCCTAGCAGTTTTCGGTCTCCCTGCACTCATGATTTTAATATTTGCTTGTAATCAGATCATATATCCTCAAAATTTATTTTTTTTTCTAATATATAATTTATTATATAATTTAATAATGGTAATAATATATAATATATAATTTAATAATGCTAATAATATAATATAATAATTATTTTATATAATTTGTATTATTTAATATAATTTATTAAAATATATAATATATATATAATATTTATAAATACCTTGTAAACCTGCCGTTGACTGTTTTTTTTTATTTATATTATAATTTTATATTATAATTTTATTATGTGCGTGAACTTATCCATAGAAAGTTATCCATAAAAAGGTGTGGAACTTATGTGGAACTTATGCGGAACATGATTTTATATACAAAAAAATTGTAAATAAAAAATGTACACGAAGCAAATATGTTTTGAATAAAATATCTGAGAATTATATTATAAAAAATAACTGTGTGAATGTGGAACGGACACGGAGCTTATTAATAGTACTGTGCCGTTTGTGTATAATTGAAATGCAATGAAAGAATTTTTTTTCCCGAAGCACTTTCACTGAACCGACACGGTACGGATAGAACACTGTTACTGGTATAGCTATTTAATAAATAAACAATATATTCAAAATTAGAAGAAAAAAAATTATAAATATAAAATGCGTTTAATTTTATTTTTTATTTTTTGTTTTCATTTTGATGATAATATAAAATTTCCTGTAAGGGTAAACATGAAAAAAATTGTTGTGCACGTATATATTTTGTGCCAACTGTATAATTAAATTAGTTTTATTTTATTTTCAATTATAAACAGATCTAAAACTGCAAACGCAACACTTACTGTAAATATTTAGCCATATTGATGGTAGAGCCATTTCGTTTAATCCAGAATAATTGACTGAAAATAAATAAATAAAACCCTACGCCCTCCACGTATTTGTATTTTTGGGGTTGGGACCAGCTACAAAATTTATGAACTAATATGGAAATTTTGCAGACAGTGTTACCTAGGGAACCATAAACAATATTAATAAAATATAATAATATAATCAAAATAACAAAAAATTAAAACTGACAGGTAAAATATTAACATTAAAAATTAGTTTATATATCAAAAAAAAATATATACCTCGATTAAAGTGGATATTTCCAAATGAGTAGATTGTTGTAATGCTTTTTTTTTATTTAGGCACACTAAAAATTGAAGTAAAATTAAAACCAAAAACTACTAACAAATTCCAACAAATATAAATATTAGTTATATTATGAGTCTAGTCAATTGGAATCAACACATCAAGCGACATCGAAGATTTTATATACGGGACTTTGAACAGTTATGACTGCATTACAAATGGGACATTTATTATAAAAATTTACAATATGTCCCGAAACTGGTTGAAATAAGGGAGCGCAATTATTGCATACGCCGACATGGAAGCATTGAACTGTGGGTGGTGTATCTAATCGGGGGGGGTGTATCTAATCGGGGCCTTTTCCGTGTTGAAACTGCATTTTCTAAACTAACGATTTCTGAAGAGGGGGCTGAAATAATATTGAAAGATGCAGTTGGATACTCGAAATCTAAATTTATTACAGAAGTAACGAGATTCGAGCTCATATTATCTACCGGAATGGAATCTACGCTGAGATCAATGGTGGTATTATATGGATCCGGAAGTGTATCGATTACATCTGATTCATCAGCGGATACATCTTGAAAAATTTCACTGAGTAAATCAGTTGTATGCGATACATACCGCAGAAAATGGGAAATGTCACCGTTTTGTCCTAATACTTTTTCTGCATTTATAATGCGTATATTATTTCGGGTATTTTGGGGACGAACACGATTCTCTAAGACAATTCCATTAACAAAACGTTCTAAATCGCATACTTTAGAATATTCCATTAATTTTAGATGGCGAATAAATACCTAAATGTTTGGATGGGGTGTACCAACTATTCGAAAGAATGCGCGATGAAATGATTCAACCGCATTATTGGTTCGATGCTCTTCGCCGAATACTGATATATCTTTCGCCGACCATTGTCGACGAAGATAATTTAAAAATTTAATAAAATTAAAACTGGTTGAGGCCGCGGTATCTTGAACAGCTAATATGCCGTCGGGTATTGATGACACCGGGAGTAAGGGGAGACACATAGCCATCTTTATTGCTATTCCTAAAGTTTTGTTTTTTTTATTTAACCCTAATTTCCCTGCTTTTCTATGGACTGCTTGCGCATAATGAAAAAAGCATCCCAACAATTTGGCATTTGGAAATACCATTTTAACCGCATCACGCAGAGCAACTTCATAATCCGCCATTACGCTGGTGACCGATGTTGATGGGTCGAATTTTCCCTTTATACAGTTTAGCAGCTGTATATATGCCTGGGTGGTTCGACGGGACATAAGAGTATACATAATGGGATACACCTATAGCAGAACGAATTATTAAATAAATTCAAATGTAATTGCATTTTTGTAAACAATACATGTTTTTGATGGCAAGCAATATCCATTGTACGAGGGAACAATATTAAAATAAAAATTACATTTACTTACCGATCGATTATACATCACATGTATAATTAGCAATTGACACATATTGCCTGATTTCGGGACCACCTTAAAAGTACCATCAATGTGTATATGGATACTTTTTCCTTCACAAAAATGCAATACGTGCGGCGATATAAAATTGATGAATTCTGTTCCATCGTCCGTCGTATCATACCCGGAATAAAATTTACGACCAGCGTTTCCCATCTCTTATCCAAATGCTTCAAAATACCTATAAATTACATACTAAATATTAAAATCACCAAATATTGAAAAAAGGATAAAAAATTTAATAGGAATATTAAATCATTTTTAACAATTACTTACGTAATTTGGATGAATACACAAATAAGACCAAACCAAAGCAAATATATAATAAAAACAAATTAAAAACATTGATTATTAAAATTCGTTTACTTACTTTGGATCCATAATACACTTATGAATATCTGCCATGGTGTTTGGGATGGGTGGCATACCTGCTCGACGAGCCCTTTTCATCATCGATGCAAAATTGCTGAAACTTAATTCCTTCTTGATGATTTTCTTGGGTTTCCCGAAATATCTTTTCTAGTGTCATTAGGCTGGTGGTTGCACGTTCCGGTAAAGCTGCCTTAAATTTTGCCACTTTCACTTCCATTTCATTACTATCGTGATTGTGATCTCGTCCCTTAATCACAATCACATCATTTCTTATTATTGCTGTACCTTTACATGTTGGTATTCTGCATCTCAAATGAAGCGTACCCCCAACACTTTCACGATCACAAATGTTTATCCGTTTTAAATAAATATAAAACGTATTTGTATCGATGTAGATAATGCTATTACTAGCATTACTTACAATTTTTTCCATTTTAATTCTTTTTTAATGATTTTGATTACTTGATTGATTTTGTTTAATTTTTTTTATTGTATATGCGCTCAGTATAATGTTTGTTTTAAATATTAACGTTTCTGGAAGTTAAAAATTTTGCATATTAAAATTTACGAATGTATTGTATAATTTTTCGAAATTGTATTTTCAGCTAAAATCGCATCTCTGCATCTATGCCGTCGATTTAGACTGGCCTAATTTAAACTGGTTAAAGGTTAAATTTAAACCTGGATTAATTTTTGTGGAGCAATTTTTTGTCGGTATATATTCACTCCTCCCATTAATAATATATAGATTTATATGTATTTTTACCAATATTATTAGATATATTCCATATCAGTGGAATACTGGCTTTAAATTTGTATTAAGTTTTTCCATTCAACTATGACCCTTAGGGTTTTTAAATGGTATTCTAAGAAACATACATAGTTGAATGGAAAAAATTAATACAAAAATTGTATTAAGTTTTTCCATTCAACTATGCCCCTTAGATGTTTTAAATGGTATTCTAAGAGACATACATAGTTGAATGGAAACAATTAATAGAAAAATTGTATTAAGTTTTTCCATTCAACTATGACCCTTAGGTTTTTTTTAACCGAATTGTGATTTACAAAAATCACATACAAAGAGATTTTTTTTGTTATTCTTATAATTAAAAAATGAAAATTTTGGATTGGCTATGCATTCGTAATGTAGCCACCTGTAACATTTGTCACAACTAATCCAATTTTCTTCAATGGGTTCTGATTCGGTTTCTGAATCTGAAACCACTATTAAATCTATATTTGTATAGTCTTTATTTTTTTGCACTCTTTTATGTGTATTATTACTACAATTAATACAAATGTCGAACATATCTTCTGAGCAACGCAATATTCGTTGCTTCAATTCATCCCTATAATGGCATATATCCAAAATAGGTTCATTCGGATATATACAACGTTTCATATAAAGTAGTGCATATGGCCCACAATTATATGAATCGTTTTGCTTTGGTAAGTTTTCTAAATTAATCGAATTCATAAATTTTTTTTTTTAAAAGTAATGCGCATAGATCCATAACTTTATCATCCAGCCAGGATGATGTTATGGGTCTATCCTTTATTACAAATAACGCTGAATATTCTTCAGCGTTTATTTGAATATTATAATTTCGATTGTCAAAAAATGTTTGAAAAGAAAATTTGGCCACCAAATATTCTTTTTTTACATGACAATAATAGTCAGGCATTAATAATAATCCATTTTTTAATTGCATTATTATTTCAGAATTTTCAGTGTTTTTATTTTCCATCTTATGAGATGAATGCACGTTTTTAAGTGCTGCCCCCATAAAATGGGTACCTATTGATTTGCGTTTCTTTGACCACGTTTCTTCGATTTGCATGGATTGCGAATACGTGTCATCATTTTTCGAAACTTTAGATTTGCGTTTCGATGCCAATCTACACTTTGGAATATTTAAATTACATCTTGTCATATTTGCAAGTGTAATTTTTTCGGTTTCTCTTAAGAATCTTCCGGCCTTAATGGAAGGTTTTCCTAGTGATATCTGTTTCGAATAGATATCTGGTTTAATTATATTAAAATACCCTTCTACTCTGGCATTGGAAAAATGCCCTTGTATTTTACCCTGTGGGATTATTTTGGTCCACATGGGTAAGTATGCCAAATATTTTTTGCATAATTCAGCACATAATTCCATGCTGTGAAATTTATTTAAATCGTTGTATTGATACTCCGATTGTTCGCTATTTAATATATTTTCAAATATTTCATTACAATCAATGAAATAAGGACTTTTTTTATATATGACATCCGTAATTTCATTCGTTCAGGATATTAAACTCTTCCAATTCAATGTTCTTCATTGATATGTTTTGGAAAAATTCTAATGTAATTATCACTTTATTTGTTATATATTTATTGCATAATATTATACATATGGATTTCCATATATATTTTATATTTTTGTAATCCTGCTCGTCGAATAGCTTAGCCATCATTTCTAATACCGCTCTACGTGTTTTGGAATCCAAATCATGTTTTGCGATATTATCCCTCATATTTTTTATTGATGGCAGCAACATAAATGAAGCAAATAATAATTATTTGCTTCCTCATATGCATTTGATTGAACCCAACTGTAAGTTGTTTCAATATATTTGCTGATGTTCATTGAATTTAAAACTTCACATAAAGCATTAAACATTGCTGGAATGTCATCCGTCACAAAATGGTCTGCAAATTTTTCATCGTGTTTATATAACAATCCAATATGTTGCTTGAAATTGTTGAGCAGATGCTTGATAGCTACCACATTATGTGATGTACTCAACATTTCAAATACGGGTATCGTACAATAATCCGTTTCCATATCATCTGGATTTATTGGAACTTTTACCACTGCACTATATAAGTATAGTCTATGGTTTTTATCTGGATTTCTTACTAAGCTTCCATTTGCATCAAAATGAATCGTAACTGATTCCCTTCGCTGCATTTTTATTAACATTTTTATTTGTTGATCATTAAAAAAATGAACAAAAAATGGATCACGGCCTATGGCGCGTATATTGCATTGAATTGTCGAATCCATTTCCTGTTTCTTTTTAATTAAATACATGTCTTCTATATCATCTACGTGTTCATCATTTATTGAGAGGGCCTCACTTCTTATTTTCCGGATTACCGCATCCGATTTCACGTTTTGATAATCGCCCTGTTTCAATAAATATGGATCTATTGAAATAAGGGCATTGTGTACGCATGTGCGTATTGCGTTCTTAATTTATCGCGGACCATCACTCTTTCTTCCGCCCGAACTTGGCGGGTTAGTTTTTCAATATGATTAATTTTATTAATGCTGCTAAAAATCGTAAAATTAATCATATTGTTTTGATCATAACGATTACAATGTAATTTATATACACGACAGTTATCATGTCTGCAGTAAAAATACATTGCAATCGTTTTTGATAAAATTTTACTCCTTTTCAAATAGGTCATACACCCAGTTCGATGTTGTAATTCTTTTCCGAAATATTGTGAATCAACTTTCGAAATGAATTTTCCATCGACGAACATCGTATTCCAAATATCTTTTGAAACACAAATTTTTTCTGGGTTCTCCTCTAATTGATCAAATTTGCTAATTGTATTACTCAGCAATTTATTTGAACAATTTTTTTCAACTTTTCCTGTTTTATTATCAACAGATAAGTTGACTGGTTTTTCATCGCATATTAACTTACTGCAATTTATTATAGACTGTTTTTCTGTTTCTGCAGAGTTTTTGAATTTTCGATACGCATTCAATACTCTTTTTATATTTTGGGGGTTTATTTTAACTTGAATATCTCTACATATTTCAGTAGCTAACTCATCCGAATTTGTCAATGATTTATTATCCATACGTTGAAATAAATTATTTAGGATACTAACATCCATATTCCTAGCAGTTTTCGGTCTCCCTGCACTCATGATTTTAATATTTGCTTGTAATCAGATCAGATATCCTCAAAATTTATTTTTTTTTCTAATATATAATTTAATATAATTGTATTAAATTATATTAGTAAGGTATTATATAATTTAATAATGGTAATAATATATAATATATAATTTAATAATGCTAATAATATAATATAATAATTATTTTATATAATTTGTATTATTTAATATAATTTATTAAAATATATAATATATATATAATATTTATAAATACCTTGTAAACCTGCCGTTGACTGTTTTTTTTATTATATTATAATTGTATATTATAATTTTATTATGTGCGTGAACTTATCCATAGAAAGTTATCCATAAAAAGGTGTGGAACTTATGTGGAACTTATGCGGAACATGATTTTATATACAAAAAAATTGTAAATAAAAAATGTACACGAAGCAAATATGTTTTGAATAAAATATCTGAGAATTATATTATGTTATAAAAAAATAACTGTGTGAATGTGGAACGGACACGGAGCTTATTAATAGTACCGTGCCGTTTGTGTATAATTGAAATGCAATGAAAGAATTTTTTTTCCCGAAGCACTTTCACTGAACCGACACGGTACGGATAGAACACTGTTACTGGTATAGCTATTTAATAAATAAACAATATATTCAAAATTAGAAGAAAAAAAATTATAAATATAAAATGCGTTTAATTTTATTTTTTATTTTTTATTTTTATTTTGATGATAATATAAAATTTCCTGTAAGGGAAAAAAATTGTTGTGCACGTATATATATTGTGCCAACTGTATAATTAAATTAGTTTTATTTTATTTTCAATTATAAACAGATCTAAAACTGCAAACGCAACACTTACTGTAAATATTTAGCCATATTGATGGTAGAGCCATTTCGTTTAATCCGGAATAATTGACTGAAAATAAATAAATAAAACCCTAGTGGAGTAATTTTTTGTCGGTATATATTCATCTTCACATTAATAATATATAGATTTATATGTATTTTCACCAATATTATTAGATATATTCCATATAAGTGGAATACTGGCTTTAAATTTGTATTAAGTTTTTCCATTCAACTATGACCCTTGGGTTTTTGAAATGGTATTCTAAGAAACATACATAGTTGAATGGAAAAAATTAATACAAAAATTGTATTAAGTTTTTCCATTCAACTATGACCCTTAGATGTTTTAAATGGTATTCTAAGAGACATACATAGTTGAATGGAAACAATTAATAGAAAAATTGTATTAAGTTTTTCCATTCAACTATGACCCTTAGGTTTTTTTTAACCGAATTGTGATTTACAAAAATCACATACAAAGAGATTTTTTTTGTTATTCTTATAATTAAAAAATGAAAATTTTGGATTGGCTATGCATTCGTAATGTAGCCACCTCTAACATTTGTCACAACTAATCCAATTTTCTTCAATGGGTTCTGATTCGGTTTCTGAATCTGAAACCTCTATTAAATCTATATTTGTATAGTCTTTATTTTTTTGCACTCTTTTATGTGTATTATTACTACAATTAATACAAATGTCGAACATATCTTCTGAGCAACGCAATATTCGTTGCTTCAATTCATCCCTATAATGGCATATATCCAAAATAGGTTTATTCCGATATATACAACGTTTCATATAAAGTAGTGCATATGGCCCACAATTATATGAATCGTTTTGCTTTGGTAAGTTTTCTAAATTAATCGAATTCATAAATTTTTTTTTTTTTAAAATTTGTTCGATTAATTTCATCGTATTTTATAAAATACTCATTTATAATATTCGTAACATTTTGAACTCCTTTGGTATTGGGGTTGTATGGGTCAATAGGATAACCTTTATAGTTTTTCATATCAACACTTACAAGTGTCCAATGTGCTCCTGTATTATAGAACATGAAAATAAATTCCACATTAAAATACTTTATTTCATAAAGGGAATGGCCTTCCTTGATGTCAATAAATCTTTTACGATTTAACAGAGTACAAGAAAGTGTGTAATCAAAATACACAAATCTTTCGCTTGTATCTGTTAAAAGTAATGCGCATAGATCCATAACTTTATCATCCAGCCAGGATGATGTTATGGGTCTATCCTTTATTACAAATAACGCTGAATATTCTTCAGCGTTTATTTGAATATTATACTTTCGATTGTCAAAAAATGTTTGAAAAGAAAATTTGACCACCAAATATTCTTTTTTTGCATGACAATAATAGTCAGGCATTAATAATAATCCATTTTTTAATTGCATTATTATTTCAGAATTTTCAGTGTTTTTATTTTCCATCTTATGAGATGAATGCACGTTTTTAAGTGCTGCCCCCATAAAATGGGTACCTATTGATTTGCGTTTCTTTGACCACGTTTCTTCGATTTGCATGGATTGCGAATACGTGTCATCATTTTTCGATTTGCGTTTCGATGCCAATCTACACTTTGGAATATTTAAATTACATCTTGTCATATTTGCAAGTGTAATTTTTTCGGTTTCTCTTAAGAATCTTCCGGCCTTAATGGAAGGTTTTCCTAGTGATATCTGTTTGGAATAGATATCTGTTTTAATTATATTAAAATACCCTTCTACTCTGGCATTGGAAAAATGCCCTTGTATTTTACCCTGTGGGATTATTTTGGTCCACATGGGTAAGTATGCCAAATATTTTTTGCATAATTCAGCACATAATTCCACGCTGTGAAATTTATTTAAATCGTTGTATTGATACTCCGATTGTTCGCTATTTAATATATTTTCAAATATTTCATTACGATCAATGAAATAAGGACTTTTTTTATATATGACATCCGTAATTTCATTCGTTCAGGATATTAAACTCTTCCAATTCAATGTTCTTCATGGACATGTTTTGGAAAAATTCTAATGTAATTATCACTTTATTTGTTATATATTTATTGCATAATATTATACATATGGATTTCCATATATATTTTATATTTTTGTAATCCTGCTCGTCGAATAGCTTAGCCATCATTTCTAATACCGCTCTACGTGTTTTGGAATCCAAATCATGTTTTGCGATATTATCCCTCATATTTTTTATTAGATGGCAGCAACATAAATGAAGCAAATAATAATTATTTGCTTCCTCATATGCATTTGATTGAACCCAACTGTAAGTTGTTTCAATATATTTGCTGATGTTCATTGAATTTAACACTTCACATAAAGCATTAAACATTGCTGGAATGTCATCCGTCACAAAATGGTCTGCAAATTTTTCATCGTGTTTATATAACAATCCGATATGTTGCTTGAAATTGTTGAGCAGATGCTTGATAGCTACCACATTATGTGATGTACTCAACATTTCAAATACGGGTATCGTACAATAATCCGTTTCCATATCATCTGGATTTATTGGAACTTTTACCACTGCACTATATAAGTATAGTCTATGGTTTTTATCTGGATTTCTTACTAAGCTTCCAGTTGCATCAAAATGAATCGTAACTGATTCCCTTCGGTGCATTTTTATTAACATTTTTATTTGTTGATCATTAAAAAAATGAACAAAAAATGGATCACGGCCTATGGCGCGTATATTGCATTGAATTGTCGAATCCATTTCCTGTTTCTTTTTAATTAATTACATGTCTTCTATATCATCTACGTGTTCATCATTTATTGAGAGGGCCTCACTTCTTATTTTCGGGATTACCGCATCCGATTTCACGTTTTGATAATCGCCCTGTTTCAATAAATATGGATCTATTGAAATAAGGGCATCGTTTGTGTACGCATGTGCGTATTGCGTTCTTAATTTATCGCGGACCATCACTCTTTCTTCCGCCCGAACTTGGCGGGTTAGTTTAGAAATTTATTATATAATTTAATAATGGTAATAATATATAATATATAATTTAATAATGCTAATAATACAATATAATAATTATTTTATATAATTTGTATTATTTAATATAATTTATTCAAATATATAATATTTATAAATACCTTGTAAACCTGCCGTTGACTGTTTTTTTTATTTATATTATAATTTTATACTATAATTTTATTATGTGCGTGAACTTATCCATAGAAAGTTATCCTAGTAAAAAGTAAAAATTAAAAAAAAGTAAAAAGTAAAAGTCATAGTAAAAAGGTGTGGAACTTATGCGGAACATGATTTTATATACAAAAAAATTGTAAATAAAAATTGTACACGAAGCAAATATGTTTTGAATAAAATATCTGAGAATTATTTTATAAAATAATTGTGTGAATGTGGAACGGACACGGAGCTTATTAATAGTACTGTGCCGTTTGTGTATAATTGAAATGCAATGAAAGAATTTTTTTTCCCGAAGCACTTTCACTGAACCGACACGGTACGGATAGAACACTGTTACTGGTATAGCTATTTAATAAATAAACAATATATTCAAAATTAGAAGAAAAAAAATTATAAATATAAAATGCGTTTAATTTTATTTTTTATTTTTTATTTTTATTTTGATGATAATATAAAATTTCCTGTAAGGGTAAACATGAAAAAAATTGTTGTGCACGTATATATATTGTGCCAACTGTATAATTAAATTAGTTTTATTTTATTTTCAATTATAAACAGATCTAAAACTGCAAACGCAACACTTACTGTAAATATTTAGCCATATTGATGGTAGAGCCATTTCGTTTAATCCGGAATAATTGGCTGAAAATAAATAAATAAAACCCTACGCCCTCCACGTATTTGTATTTTTGGGGTTGAGACCAGCTACAAAATTTATGAACTAATATGGAAATTTTGCAGACAGTGTTACCTAGGGAACCATAAACAATATTAATAAAATATAATAATATAATCAAAATAACAAAAAATTAAAACTGACAGGTAAAATATTAACATTAAAAATTAGTTTATATATCAAAAAAAAATATATACCTCGATTAAAGTGGATATTTCCAAATGAGTAGATTGTTGTAATGCTTTTTTTTTATTTAGGCACACTAAAAATTGAAGTAAAATTAAAACCAAAAACTACTAACAAATTCCAACAAATATAAATATGAGTTATATTATGAGTCTAGTCAATTGGAATCAACACATCAAGCGACATCGAAGATTTTATATACGGGACTTTGAACAGTTATGACTGCATTACAAATGGGACATTTATTATAAAAATTTACAATATGTCCCGAAACTGGTTGAAATAAGGGAGCGCAATTATTGCATACGCCGACATGGAAGCATTGAACAAATAAATGTGAAGCTGGGGAGGCAGAACATGCAGCGCATGCTTTTGTAGGTGGCGTATCCAATCGAGCTCTTTTGTCTGCCGAAACTGTATTTTCCGGAATAAAGATTTCTGTGGGTGGTGTATCTAATCGGGGCCTTTTCCGTGTTGAAACTGCATTTTCTAAACTAACGATTTCTGAAGAGGGGGCTGAAATAATATTGAAAGATGCAGTTGGATACTCTAAATCTAAATTTATTACAGAAGTAACGAGATTCGAGCTCATATTATCTACCGGAATGGAATCTACGCTGAGATCAATGGTGGTATTATATGGATCGGGAAGTGTATCGATTACATCTGATTCATCAGCGGATACATCTTGAAAAATCTCACTGAGTAAATCAGTTGTATGCGATACATACCGCAGAAAATGGGAAATGTCACCGTTTTGTCCTAATACTTTTTCTGCATTTATAATGCGTATATTATTTCGGGTATTTTGGGGACGAACACGATTCTCTAAGACAATTCCATTAACAAAACGTTCTAAATCGCATACTTTAGAATATTCCATTAATTTTAGATGGCGAATAAATACCTAAATGTTTGGATGGGGTGTACCAACTATTCGAAAGAATGCGCGATGAAATGATTCAACCGCATTATTGGTTCGATGCTCTTCGCCGAATACTGATATATCTTTCGCCGACCATTGTCGACGAAGATAATTTAAAAATTTAATAAAATTAAAACTGGTTGAGGCCGCGGTATCTTGAACAGCTAATATGCCGTCGGGTATTGATGACACCGGGAGTAAGGGGAGACACATAGCCATCTTTATTGCTATTCCTAAAGTTTTGTTTTTTTTATTTAACCCTAATTTCCCTGCTTTTCTATGGACTGCTTGCGCATAATGAAAAAAGCATCCCAACAATTTGGCATTTGGAAATACCATTTTAACCGCATCACGCAGAGCAACTTCATAATCCGCCATTACGCTGGTGACCGATGTTGATGGGTCGAATTTTCCTTTTATACAGTTTAGCAGCTGTATATATGTCTGGATGGTTCGATGGGACATAAGAGTATACATAATGGGATACACCTATAGCAGAACGAATTATTAAATAAATTCAAATGTAATTGCATTTTTGTAAACAATACATGTTTTTGATGGCAAGCAATATCCATTGTACGAGGGAACAATATTAAAATAAAAATTACATTTACTTACCGATCGATTATACATCAAATGTATAATTAGCAATTGACACATATTGCCTGATTTCGGGACCACCTTAAAAGTACCATCAATGTGTATATGGATACTTTTTCCTTCACAAAAATGCAATACGTGCGGCGATATAAAATTGATGAATTCTGTTCCATCGTCCGTCGTATCATACCCGGAATAAAATTTACGACCAGCGTTTCCCATCTCTTGTCCAAATGCTTCAAAATACCTATAAATTACATACTAAATATTAAAATCACCAAATATTGAAAAAAGGATAAAAAATTTAATAGGAATATTAAATCATTTTTAACAATTACTTACGTAATTTGGATGAATACACAAATAAGACCAAACCAAAGCAAATATATAATAAAAACAAATTAAAAACATTGATTATTAAAATGCGTTTACTTACTTTGGATCCATAACCCAACTAGCACGTTAGGTCGAAAGTACTTCGTATTAACTTAAATAGGTTAAAAAAATTTAGTCAATATTGCCCAATCGTGGTGTGAAAAAACGTAATAGCGTCGTCGTCTTCCCAAAGTGAAGACAAAAATGTACGTAATGACGACTTCATAACAACGTCGCTTAAGTCACTTTTACCTTAAAGCCATTTCTGCGATGTAGTATTCCCGCACAATATTCACCAAAATATTGCTAAAAATATACTTGTATTTTACCAATTTTTGACATGATTTACGTTAGTATTACGTGAGGAATAGGTAATTTGAATGAAAATTAGGTCACATTAACGTAATAAAAAACAATTAAAACCTAACAGATGCCATTTTATTTCTCACATTTAAAGAATATCATCTTTAACTAAACTTCATGACTAAACTCTACAATTGCGAAAAACAAAAAAGTAATTCAAAACAAAAATTATGTATTTTTTTTATTTTCCATTTTTTTTTATTTTCAATTCTTTTTTTTATTTTCCATTTTTTTTTTCATTCATTTCATATTTTTTAAATTAATATATTACATTATAATTAATTTAATGTTATAGTAGTTTATTAGAATTATAAAATTTCATTTGAATTTACTATTAATGTTGAATCACCTCGGTTTCGAACCCGCAACCTCTTGTGAGATGTTTAAATTGTTGTCTGCGATCATACTAATTACGCCACTCCTCATACACACATTTAAATGTTGAAAATGGATATAATGAATTCGTGAAGGGTATGTAAATACCTAAATTTACCTTCAGCATTACCTTTTAAAACAGTGCATTTATTGGTAATATATAGGTAAATAAATAAAACATATTAACCATATAAAGGTTACCAATTATTCACGTAATAGTATAATCGAATACAAAGTAATTTTTATGGGTTATTTTTACGTAAAATATTACCATTTCTAATACTTTTAAGTAAACCGTATTTATTGGTAAGATATAGGTAAATAAATAAAACACATATTAACCATAAATGTTACCAATTTTTAACGTAATAGTATAAACACTAAAAAGTCATTTTTATGGGTTATTTTTACGTAAAATTTTACCTTACCTATTATTTTTAAGTAAATGACAATTATAGGTAAGATATAGGTAACTAAATAAGAAAAAGATAACTACAAATTTTACCAATATATTACTTTTTAGTTTAAGGACTACAAAGTCTATTTGCAAGAATATATGTATTGATTTATTACTTAATTTTAAACTACACAGTTATTACGTTAATAAGGTAATTTTGAGGAGCTATTTTTTATAGTATTTTGACCTCACAAATGACTTCAAAGTAATTGACCTTTTGAGTAAATTTATTTGGTTATAGATAACTAAATATTTACAAATACATTTTCTTAATAGTTTTTATAATTTACAGGGCAAATATTTGCGAAAAAATATACAATATTTAACCAGGCTAGGTATAATTTCCTTAAAGACAAAATATTTTGGTATGAATGTGTTATTATGCTGGTAGGGAATACACTTATGAATATCTTCCATGGTGTTTGGGATGGGTGGCATACCTGCTCGACGAGCCCTTTTCATCATCGATGCAAAATTGCTGAAACTTAATTCCTTCTTGATGATTTTCTTGGGTTTCCCGAAATATCTTTTCTAGTGTCATTAGGCTGGTGGTTGCACGTTCCGGTAAAGCTGCCTTAAATTTTGCCACTTTCACTTCCATTTCATTACTATCGTGATTGTGATCTTGTCCCTTAATCACAATCACATCATTTCTTATTATTGCTGTACCTTTACATGTTGGTATTCTGCATCTCAAATGAAGCGTACCCCCAACACTTTCACGATCACAAATGTATATCCGTTTTAAATAAATATAAAACGTATTTGTATCGATGTAGATAATGCTATTACTATCATTACTTACAATTTTTTCCATTTTAATTCTTTTTTAATGATTTTGATTACTTGATTGATTTTGTTTAATTTTTTTTTATTGTATATGCGCTCAGTATAATGTTTGTTTTAAATATTAACGTTTCTGGAAATTAAAAATTTTGCATATTAAAATTTACGAATGTATTGTATAATTTTTCGAAATTGTATTTTCAGCTAAAATCGCATCTCTGCATCTATGCCGTCGATTTAGACTGGCCTAATTTAAACTGGTTAAAGGTTAAATTTAAACCTGGATTAATTTTTGTGGAGCAATTTTTTGTCGGTATATATTCACTCCTCACATTAATAATATATAGATTTATATGTATTTTTACCAATATTATTAGATATATTCCATATCAGTGGAATACTGGCTTTAAATTTGTATTAAGTTTTTCCATTCAACTATGACCCTTAGGTTTTTTAAATGGTATTCTAAGAAACATACATAGTTGAATGGAAAAAATTAATACAAAAATTGTATTAAGTTTTTCCATTCAACTATGACCCTTAGGTTTTTTTTAACCGAATTGTGATTTACAAAAATCACATACAAAGAGATTTTTTTTTGTTATTCTTATAATTAAAAAATGAAAAATTTGTAACATTTGTAACATTTGTCACAACTAATCCAATTTTCTTCAATGGGTTCTGATTCGGTTTCTGAATCTGAAACCTCTATTAAATCTATATTTGTATAGTCTTTATTTTTTTGCACTCTTTTATGTGTATTATTACCACAATTAATACAAATGTCGAACATATCTTCTGAGCAACGCAATATTCGTTGCTTCAATTCATCCCTATAATGGCATATATCCAAAATAGGTTCATTCGGATATATAAAACGTTTCATATAAAGTAGTGCATATGGCCCACAATTATATGAATCGTTTTGCTTTGGTAAGTTTTCTAAATTAATCGAATTCATAAATTTTTTTTTTTGAAAAATTTGTTCGATTAATTTCATCGTATTTTATAAAATACTCATTTATAATATTCGTAACATTTTGAACTCCTTTGGTATTGGGGTTGTATGGGTCAATATGATAAACTTTATAGTTTTTCATATCAACACTTACAAGTGTCCAATGTGCTCCTGTATTATAGAACATGAAAATAAATTCCACATTAAAATACTTTATTTCATAAAGGGAATGGCCTTCCTTGATGTCAATAAATCTTTTACGATTTAACAGAGTACAAGAAAGTGTGTAATCAAAATACACAAATCTTTCGCTTGTATCTGTTAAAAGTAATGCGCATAGATCCATAACTTTATCATCCAGCCAGGATGATGTTATGGGTCTATCCTTTATTACAAATAACGCTGAATATTCTTCAGCGTTTATTTGAATATTATACTTTCGATTGTCAAAAAATGTTTGAAAAGAAAATTTGGCCACCAAATATTCTTTTTTTGCAAGACAATAATAGTCAGGCATTAATAATAATCCATTTTTTAATGGCATTATTATTTCAGAATTTTCAGTGTTTTTATTTTCCATCTTATGCGATGAATGCACGTTTTTAAGTGCTGCCCCCATAAAATGGGTACCTATTGATTTGCGTTTCTTTGACCACGTTTCTTCGATTTGCATGAATTGCGAATACGTGTCATCATTTTTCGAAACTTTAGATTTGCGTTTCGATGCCAATCTATACTTTGGATTATTTAAATTACATCTTGTCATATTTGCAAGTGTATTTTTTTCGGTTTCTCTTAAGCATCTTCCGGCCTTATTGGAAGGTTTTCCTAGTGATATCTGTTTGGAATAGATATCTGTTTTAATTATATTAAAATACCCTTCTACTCTGGCATTGGAAAAATGCCCTTGTATTTTACCCTGTGGAATTATTTTGGTCCACATGGGTAAGTATGCCAAATATTTTTTGCATAATTCAGCACATAATTCTGTCAGTGCTCCGAGTGGGTTTTCCAACAGACATAATAAAATTTGAACTATTTTCTACAAGCTGCATGGACACAATTTTAAACAGTGAAGTAATTGTTCACCCAAACTTTATTTATTGAATTTAAATTACTTTCAACTTACAATACTTGAAATACTTAAAATACTTAAAATACTTAAAATTACTTAAAATACCTTATTATCTTTTATATTAATGCTGGCTGCTTGCGGTGGGATGTTGATGTTTAATCTGGATGCTGGATGAGTGGAAATTTGTTGAGTTATACGTTGTATTTCTCGCTGACTTTATTCACTTTTTACTATTTTAACTTACAATACTAATTTAATTTATAATTTAATTTAGTAATTTATTTAATACCGTTTTATTATTTAATATTTATTATTTTATTTATTTAATACCGTTTTTTACACTTGTCGGTTTTTAATTCTTTTTGTCTTTTTAATTTCAAATTCTTTTGTTTTTTTTCTTATTACTATTACACTATTGAACTTTCTTGTCTCACTACAAATTCTTAACTCTCCGTTTTTTTGAATTTATTTTTTTGAGTCTTATGATAATTCCATCAAAGTTTTTCCTTTACCAAGAACCCCTCCAAAATGTTTTTATTGGTGTAGCGTTTTATAATTAACTTTTTATCTTATTAATTGGTGTCGTGTGTAAATCGTTGGTATTATTTATTTTATTGATGTAGCGTTTTTATGATTTTACTCTTGGTGTTAATCAGTGGTGTCGTGTGTAAATCGTTGGTATTAAAAATGGGTGTCACCGATTGACATAGCATTGTGACGTGGGATTGTTGTTAGTTAGATATATATTGAGCGTAATCATTTCCTTTGGTATTTTTTGCTTATGCCTTCCTGTGGTGTTTTTTGCTTATGACGGATATCAACTCATGAGAATTCAATAAGCATATAGTTGTACATATATAAATATTTTGTAGATTAAGCATTATGTGATCTCAGTGAACCAGTAAATATATAGTCACCATTCACACTGAAACACAGACATATATGCAAAAGAGTTCCACTCTCGTATCCCGTGGTTCCCGTGACGACGTAAAAACACATCAAGTTTAATGGGTTCAAACATACCATATCGCTTTTCCCATAGGTCTTGGTCTCATGGTTTTTGTCGATGTTGCATTGCGATACAATTTGTTTGTGTATATATAAATATATGCATGTAAAAATGCAAAGGCATCACATTCGCATAATTGATATTTTATGGAATTTGTGCATTAAATATATAATAAATATAAGTATATATAACATAGCTATATAGGTATGTTAATAATACCAAGTATGTAATTTGAAATCTCAGGTTAATTTTTAAATATTAATAAACACAGATATATGTACACATATATAGTTGATACATTATTAATGCATATGAGGCATATTGACGTCCAGGGTTATGTGAATATAATTTTATATTAATAATATTTATTTCAACCCGACATACCACATAATATGTATAGCCTAATATCGCCCCAATATTTTTGTTGCATAATGTTGCATAGCTAAAACTTCGCCATCCATCATGATATAGTTAACATAGTTACAAAGGTGTATAATACGTAAGGATGTCTATTTGTCCCACGACATCCCTCCACCCTCCGAAAAAAATTTTTTACGGAATGTAAAAAATTGAAGTTGTAAATATCGCCTTGTAATTGTATTACCACTCCATCCGCATATTTTGTTATAGCATACTCTACTTAATTTTATTTGCTTACAAGATAGATTATTCATTAATTTATGTTAATATAGTATTTATTTCTAAATGAACCCCATTAATATTATTTCTATTTAGATATTACTTATTATTATTTTATTTATTATTTAACTCTTATAAAAACGAACCATTTATAAATTAGCATTATATCATTACATAAATCTCTAACAATGCTACTATAAAGTATTAAAAGAACCATTGTATTACCTATATATTTTAATTCTAAATTGATTATTTTCTTAATATCTAAGAAAAATATATATATATTTTTTTTTTTTTTCAAATTAATAAATTTTAATATCTTTTACTTCGATTATAAAATTTTAATTATTCGTTTGTATTTAACCCATTATTTATATTTAGCAATAGATTTCAAATTTTAATATAATATAAGGTTCGGTGAACAAGATTTCACATGATTGTGTAAACAATTCTTAACACCTAAAGTAATATATTATAACATCTTAAATATAAATTATACAAAATTAAAATAATGATATTAATTATTGATATACATATATATAAATAAATAATTAAAAAAAGTGATATCTTATTAATTCTAGAATACATCGGTATTTAATTGATTCAACAGTATTAACAAATTTAACTGTTGTTGTAGCCCCTGTTAACTGTTTTGAAGACTCGGGAATTTGTATTAATATGATAATTGAATCTGCAAACTGTTCGTATATGACAAAAATGATTATAGTGATTAGCAATAGGGTAGAAACCGAAATTAGAGAATTTTGTTTTTTTTTTAATATTTAATGGAACGGTGTTATGTTGCAGTTCGGATTTCAAAAAAAATGTATTTCACCAATAGGTTCGGTGAATGTTCCATAGGATGAATTTCAAAAGGAACAAAAACCCATATTGAGTGCATAAATAACACAATGAAGTGAACAATAACAAGTTCCATATCTGCTACTAAACCTATATTATTTAAAAGAAATCTAAAATGAAAGTATTAGTTTTAATTATTATATTTAGTGATTATATATTTTTAGCCTGTTATTATGAACGCGTTTTTTGCGTCGACCCATTAAAATTGTTGTATTGACCGCGTTATTAACTTCAACGACTTCATATGGTCCCAACCAAATATTGGATAATTTATGTTGTATGGTCTCATTTTTCAACATAACCAGATCGCCTACTTTAAACACCTTATCTTTCGCATTCGCATCATAATATTGCTTTGATTTAATCTTTGATTTAAAACTATTTTGTCGTGCAATTTCATAAGTTTTTTGTAATTTAAATTTTAATTGATTATAATAACTTTCGTGATCATAAATGGGCTCGGTTGATTTTTGCAAATTTGTGGGTATTTCCGCCGTAAAACCGAACAAACAATCGGATGGCGTTAATTTCGTTGAACTATGTAACGTATTATTATGGACATGAGATGCCTGTCTTAACCATGCATCCCAATTTTGTTTCAAATGGTAGACCTTATCAAATGGTAGTTTGGGTGTATCGGTAATTATCATCGGCATTTTGTTACATCGAGATTTTTTATTCCCCTAACATTGTTTGCATTTCTTAATATATTCCTTTATATCCCTCATCATTCCCTTCCATTGGTATTGTTTCTTGACCCTGTGCAATGTTTTCCAAACCCCTTGATGACCACCCAATGGTGTATCATGAAAACTTCTCATTACCGTTTGAATATCATCTTTATTTGACAACTCTTCGATTTTATTTAAATCCTCCATGGCTATTTTATTGATATCGTTTTCCTCATTGACATCCACAGAATTAACTTTATCTTGTATTTTGGTATCTTTTGGTACAATATTCTCCTCAAGTTTTTTGGTCCGCGCGCGTGTCTGAACTACTTCTATTTTATTTGTATTTTCTTTTGATATGCGACTTAATGCATCGGCATTCGTATTAAACTTTCCGGGCTTATATTCTATGTTATAATTATATTCCGACAACTTATGATGAAAACGTAACAACCTAGACGTTGGATCCTTAATATTAAATACCCCTAACAACGGTCTATGATCGGTATAAATTGTGTAGATTCACAATTTCCCAATACCCAATAAATAACTCCTGAAATTCTTTGTTGCCCAAACCATTGCAAGTAATTCCCTTTCAATTGTGGAATACCTTTGCTCCGCGCTATTCAACGATCGACTAGCATACGCAATAGGGCGATCTTCTCCTGGTTTCCCTTGAAAAATAACCGCACCTAGAGCGTCACCACTAGCGTCGGTTGTTAAGATAAATGGTTTGGCAAAATCCGGATATATGAGAACTTGTGGCGAAATGAGTGCCATTTTTAATTCATTGAACGATTTTTCGCATTCCCCAGACCACGTATATGTTGAAGTTTTCTTCATTAAATTATTCAAAGGACACGAAATTTTTGAAAAATTTGGGATAAATTTTCTGTAATAATTTGCAAAACCCAACCATGATTGTAATTGTTTAACATTTTTCGGTGTTGGATATTCAGACACACAAGCCGTTTTGGATGGATCGGGACTTGCGCCTTCTTTGGTGCATTTATGACCTAAATAAATAACTTCCTTTTTTAAAAATTGACATTTTTTTATTTTTATTTTTAAATTAAATTTTCTTAATCTATCAAATACAGCAGCTAATTTATTATGATGATCAATTAAATTTTTCCCATAAATTACAATATCATCAATATATACAAAACATTGAATACCATACAAACCCATTAACACATAATTCATAATTCTTTGGAATGTAGCAGGAGCACCAGTCAAACTGAAAGGCATTCTTTTAAATTCGTAATGACCGTAAGGCGTACTAAATGCCGTGCGCATCCCTAGGTTCCATCAATACCTGATGATAACCACTAGCCAAATCCAAAGTACTGAAATATCGCGAATGTCCAAGCTAATCTAATATATCTTCAATTCGCGGAAGTGGGAATGCATCTTTGATGGTTATTTGGTTCAATTTCCTAAAATCAAACACCAATCTCCAACGCTTGGTACCGTCCGAATCTGACTTTTTAGGTACTACTAACAAAGGTGTATTCCAAGGACTTTTACTCGGGCCAATAATACCGTCTTCTAACATATTTCCTACTTCCTCATTTATGAACTCCTTATGTATTTCCGGTATTCTATAATTTTTTTGATTTATTGCGGGATGATTTTGCAATGTGGGTATCGTATGTCCAACAACGTCAGTGTATGACAATTTATCTCCTTCAAGATAAAAAACATCATTATACTTAACACATAAATCCACTAACGTCTCTCTTTCCTCTTTATTTAAATCCTCCTCTGTATTTAATTCACTAACTAATCTTTTAACTCTATCCTCATTTTGACCATTCAGGCCCTTGCCGTTCGTCAACTTTGTCATTAAATTAATTGATTTCTTATTATTTTCTACGTTATAATTTTTTAAATTATCATATCTTAAATTTAGTTTTCTTAATTCTATGTTTTTCTCATTTATATTAATAATTGCGACAGGCGCTTCATAATTGCTAACTTTTGAAATCGAATTGCCAACGTAAATTCCCTCTATAATCTCCTCTGATTTCACTAAAATGGATCCCGTGCGTATAGGCATCCTAACCATCAATACAATTTTCGACCTGGCTGGTATATTATAAATAACTTCTCCCAATAAACGATTTGATTTAATCTGCTTAATTTTAATATTTATCATGTTATTATTTTCTACTTCTTTACTTACTTTATTAAAATCTTGTGTATTTAAAACTTTAACAATATTTTCTTGTTTAATATTTTCTATTCTTTGTTTAATTAATGTTTCCGTCAAACAAGCGTGTACTTTCGATGAACCGAACGATTGGAAGATTCCCCGGGAGAATCAATTTCAGATTTTCCAGGCAATGACAGTGACCGATTATCGCCATGCCTTCCTTTAAATGCGCATTTTAAAAGAACCATGTCACCGGTGACAGATTTACCATTTGGACATTCTGAACCCTTCACATCAACTCCATTCACTCGTTCTACAACTTTATTATTTCCTACCCCAATATTTAACTTAACTTTATTATTTTTATTCGCACTATTAATTAATTCCATCTTACAAATTTTATCAAAATCAACAATATCATCATTATATAATGTATTTTTCTCAACTTTTACAACTCGAGTTTGCTTTGGTGATATGTCGGAAAATTCATTTGTTGAATTATTTTCGTATAGATTATTTAATTTCTTCGTTGATCGGTGATCACTTTGCGTTCTTTTAAATGGCCTTTTTAAAAGAGGCATAGCTTCGATCAAGAAGTCATTATTTAACCTATTCGAATCCTTTATTTCCACCTTGTTTCCCCAGACTCCCCGTTCTTTCACATTTAAATTTTGTTTATTAATAACTTCCTCGTTTATAATTGGCTTTGAAAATTGCTTTATATTTAACTTTTTATTATTATTCTTATTTGCTCCGAAGGTGTGACTCCCCAAGTGGTCAGCTTCCTTTGAGAATTTATCAATAACCGCGTTAGTATTTTGGGACATTTCGTGTGAGAAATGATTTTGGGGTTTCATTGGCATTGTCAGAAACAATGTACCATCCGGGCTAAACAACGAAAATGTGTTTGTAATGGCATTGATTATGGACGTTCCGTTTAAGAAATCCCTCCCGATTAACCCATTGGCGGGTATACACTCGGTATCATTTATGACACCTAATGTAATTTGCAATGTATTCTCTCTGGTCGCTACACCAATTTTACCGGTGATTGACCCTTGAGTCGTATCACAACCTCCGAAAGCACCTCCAACTTGAACCTTATCTAAATTATTTATATCTTTCAAATTTTTTATAGCATTACTTTTTATTAAACTAATTTCTGATCCCGTATCAATTAGAAATATGTTATTACCGTCTTTACATATGTCGATGGGTAGCCTAACGTATATTTTATTTATATTGTTATTACCTATTTTATTAAATATAGTATTTCCCGTCACTAATTTTGTAATATTATTTTTAACTATTGTATTTTTATTATTTAAGTTTTGTTGGCATTCTAATTTATTATCTAAAGGTTTTAGGCTACTCATTATCTCCTTCTGACCAACACTACGGATTTCTAGTTTGGTCGTTACTCGTTTTTTTCTCGGGGTTCATTTTTTTGCCCCGTATTATTATTTTGGGACTGACCCAATATCGCCCTATTATTACCCGAATTATTAAAACCAACATTTCTTCTTGCATTACATCTAGCGAAAGTATGACCAAATCGGTTACAGTATGTGCATTGTTCCTGCTTAATATTTGCATTATTATTATTATTTGCATTATTATTATTATTTCCGGTTCTATAATTATTGGAATTATTATTATTATTATTACCCACGCTATTATTGTACCCATTTCGATTACCCCCGCGATTGTCATTGACCGCATTATTGAAATAACCATTGTACGTACCACCACGATTAGGCATGCGAAACTGCGTTCCATTTGAAACGCTATTGAACCCATTATCCGATCTCAAATTGTTGTTATATCTCTGTCCATTATTGTTTTGAAAAGTGTTTCTATTGATATTTTGACTGACATAAAAATTACTATTGTTTGGACATGTCTGTACATTATGTCCATAAACTTTACACGAGTTACAAAAGGGAGTGGACTTGCGTAAATTGCAATCCACATACGTATGATTAAATTTGCTACAGAAACCACACTTCAAAATTGGTTGATATTTCATAGCATTGTCGTTATCCGTATTTACTAAGAAATTTTTTGATTGTACGGCAGTACGTTGGAAAGGATTATTCACTTTTAATAATAACTCCGTTTTAATTAATGCCTCAACGGCCTGGTCAAAGTGAATCGTATCAAGTGTTAATGCGAACTGTCGTAAATTGGGATCCAAAAGCCCGCATTTTAATATACGCAACTTTTGTTCCTCAGTTTCTTTAATTAAAACCTGTGCCACGAGTTCCTTATAATCAGCTTTCAATATTTCAATTACACATTGCGCACACTTATCTATCTTTCTTGCAAATGAACTTATTGATTCCGTGGGCAATTGGAAAGTATTTTTCAATTCGGCATTTGCTGTATCTAACGACTTTTTGGAAATATACCTATGTCTTAATGTTGCACTAAATCCATCTAATGTGGTAACATTTAACCCTCTTATCAGTTCAAACGCGTCCCCCGTTAACCGTGTACACAAAGCCGTAACAAATTTACCCTCATCCTCACTATCAATACATTTATGTGCATATTCGCATGCGCCTAAAAATTCTTGAATGTGGTTTACTAAATAGGGACCAGGTTCACCAGAAAATGGTGGAACCAACGTTGTAACTAGTTTGCCTATTTTCTGGAAATCCATGGCGTTAGATTTAAAAGTATAATGCTTATCCGTTGCAGGTATTGGATTCATTTTAGTGTTTATTATAATTGATTGCTATAAATTTACTCCCTTTGGTCCCCCGTTTCCAAGATTTTTTGTTGATACATACATTGTTTTAATACCTCATCCATCCAAACTCATCTAATCAACATATAAAAAAAAATAAGACGGCTTCAACACCGATAAGACAAAAAACCGTACACTTTGCAGACATACACAGGCTAATACCATAGAAGTTATCATACACAATTCTAAACAAATACTAAGTCCCAAAAATAACACATTAATCATTTAATAATTCTTTCTATTCATCTGTATTATATATAAAAAAAATATTGGTGACCATTACAGTCAAAATTCAAGTTCCTTTTTTTTTTTTTAGATTTATATAAATAAAACATTTTAAACTTTAGTAATAATTTTTTTTTAATTCAGATTGTATATAAAATAAAAAACGTTTCATATATGTATATATAAAAAGAAATAATTATTTAAAACATATGATCAGAATGACCTAATTTTTCCACATATAGCGATCTCATATATCATAATAAAAAAGACATGGGTTAATGATTTCCGGTGAATGGTACAGGTTCAGCACAAAAGACATGTGTACGATTTGTAATTTAAATAAAATTGATTCGATAGAGCACTTCATCATGGAGTGTCCAATTTATACATACACACGGAATAGGTACATGGGCGGCGCACTGAATAAGACTCTAATAGACATCTTAAAGTCAGAAAATGCACAAACGTTGAAGGGCATGTATTATTTTGTAATAAATGCACTGAAAATAAGGTCATCCATCATAAACGAATTTAAATAGTACTTGTTCTTCTGGTTGGGTTGGTGTGAATACTTAGTGGTGGTATCATTATTATTATTTATAGATTATATATAGATACATATATCTGGTAAGTAAGGTGTGTACACAAACAATAGGTTATTATATTTAGTTATTTATTCGTTATATATTAGACATAGATATTTATTATTTATTATTTATTATCAGAAGTTTTTGTTATTGTTTAGTAGTTAGACATTAGTTAGTTGTTAGTAGATTAGAAAGTTATTATTTATTTATTGTTGATTTTGTTACTCTTTTTTTTTTTTTTTTTTTTTTTTTGTTTTTTGGTTTATATGATTTATGGGATGGGGTTAGTATGTATTATTGTAGCGAATTATTAATTACGGTGTGAGTTCAAATTTATAATTTATTTGTATATAATTTTTTTTTTTTTTTTTTTTTTTTGTATATCATTAATATCTTGTACTGCAATAAATAATGTTATATTAGGTATAAGCACTCTAAATTGTTAAAAACTGTTTATAAGTTGAAAACAAATAAAATTTATTTATTTATTTATTATATCATAATAAAAGAAAATTATATAATATTAAACTATATTAAACTATATGCTTTGTACAATAAATTAATTTTATATTTTTTTTTTTTATTTTAAATATTTTACTTATATATGATATTTCACACTCAGATATTATTTAATAATCGCATATTATTGTCCATATGAAGAAAAAGCAAAACAAAATATTTAATTACACATTACAAAAAAAACGTTAATACACTTTCACCATTTAAATAAAATAATTGAAACGAATTGCACGTAAAAAACGCACTATAAAAACGCCAATTATGTTGGTGCAGCAATTAAAAAATAATTTACAAATGAAATTGGTGTTTAACATTCAATTAATTAATTTAATTTTATATACAAATATATATAATAAATCGGGAGTTTGTTCGAAATTACCGATTATGTCGTTGTTCAGTTCAAAAACGTATTAATATTATTTAAGGAAATAAACTTAAAAAATAAAACGTTAATTAAATGAATATTGAAATAGTGTAATATAATTATATAATTTTATTTAATATTTGGCATAATTTAAACAAATTTCCTATACTGAGAGCGAATTCGAAATACCGGCTGCGCCAATTATGTCAGTGCTCCGAGTGGGTTTTCCAACAGACATAATAAAATTTGAACTATTTTCTACAAGCTGCATGGATTAACACAATTTTAAACAGTGAAGTAATTGTTCACCCAAACTTTATTTATTGAATTTAAATTACTTTCAACTTACAATACTTGAAATACTTAAAATACTTAAAATACTTAAAATTACTTAAAATACCTTATTATCTTTTATATTAATGCTGGCTGCTTGCGGTGGGATGTTGATGTTTAATCTGGATGCTGGATGAGTGGAAATTTGTTGAGTTATACGTTGTATTTCTCGCTGACTTTATTCACTTTTTACTATTTTAACTTACAATACTAATTTAATTTATAATTTAATTTAGTAATTTATTTAATACCGTTTTATTATTTAATATTTATTATTTTATTTATTTAATACCGTTTTTTACACTTGTCGGTTTTTAATTCTTTTTGTCTTTTTAATTTCAAATTCTTTTGTTTTTTTCTTATTACTATTACACTATTGAACTTTCTTGTCTCACTACAAATTCTTAACTCCTCGTTTTTTTTGAATTTATTTTTTTGGGTCTTATGATAATTCCATCAAAGTTTTTCCTTTACCAAGAACCCCTCCAAAATGTTTTTATTGGTGTAGCGTTTTATAATTAACTTTTTATCTTATTAATTGGTGTCGTGTGTAAATCGTTGGTATTATTTATTTTATTGATGTAGCGTTTTTATGATTTTACTCTTGGTGTTAATCAGTGGTGTCGTGTGTAAATCGTTGGTATTAAAAATGGGTGTCACCGATTGACATAGCATTGTGACGTGGGATTGTTGTTAGTTAGATATATATTGAGCGTAATCATTTCCTTTGGTATTTTTTGCTTATGCCTTCCTGTGGTGTTTTTTGCTTATGACGGATATCAACTCATGAGAATTCAATAAGCATATAGTTGTACATATATAAATATTTTGTAGATTAAGCATTATGTGATCTCAGTGAACCAGTAAATATATAGTCACCATTCACACTGAAACACAGACATATATGCAAAAGAGTTCCACTCTCGTATCCCGTGGTTCCCGTGACGACGTAAAAACACATCAAGTTTAATGGGTTCAAACATACCATATCGCTTTTCCCATAGGTCTTGGTCTCATGGTTTTTGTCGATGTTGCATTGCGATACAATTTGTTTGTGTATATATAAATATATGCATGTAAAAATGCAAAGGCATCACATTCGCATAATTGATATTTTATGGAATTTGTGCATTAAATATATAATAAATATAAGTATATATAACATAGCTATATAGGTATGTTAATAATACCAAGTATGTAATTCTCGGTTCATCTCAGGTCAAAAATCTCAGGTTAATTTTTAAATATTAATAAACACAGATATATGTACACATATATAGTTGATACATTATTAATGCATAAGGAGGCATATTGACGTCTAGGGTTATGTGAATATAATTTTATATTAATAATATTTATTTCAACCCGACATACCACATAATATGTATAGCCTAATATCGCCCCAATATTTTTGTTGCATAATGTTGCATAGCTAAAACTTCGCCATCCATCATGATATAGTTAACATAGTTACAAAGGTGTATAATACGTAAGGATGTCTATTTGTCCCACGACAATTCCACGTTGTGAAATTTATTTAAATCGTTGTATTGATACTCCGATTGTTCGCTATTTAATATATTTTCAAATATTTCATTACAATCAATGAAATAAGGACTTTTTTTATATATGACATCCGTAATTTCATTCGTTCAGGATATTAAACTCTTCCAATTCAATGTTCTTCATTGATATGTTTTGGAAAAATTCTAATGTAATTATCACTTTATTTGTTATATATTTATTGCATAATATTATACATATGGATTTCCATATATATTTTATATTTTTGTAATATTGCTCGTCGAATAGCTTAGCCATCATTTCTAATACCGCTCTACGTGTTTTGGAATCCAAATCATGTTTTGCGATATTATCCCTCATATTTTTTATTAGATGGCAGCAACATAAATGAAGCAAATAATAATTATTTGCTTCCTCATATGCATTTGATTGAACCCAACTGTAAGTTGTTTCAATATATTTGCTGATGTTCATTGAATTTAACACTTCACATAAAGCATTAAACATTGCTGGAATGTCATCCGTCACAAAATGGTCTGCAAATTTTTCATCCTGTTTATATAACAATCCCATATGTTGATTGAAATTGTTGAGCAGATGCTTGATAGCTACCACATTATGTGATGTACTCAACATTTCAAATACGGGTATCGTACAATAATCCGTTTCCATATCATCTGGATTTATTGGAACTTTTACCACTGCACTATATAAGTATAGTCTATGGTTTTTATCTGGATATCTTACTAAGCTTCCAGTTGCATCAAAATGAATCGTAACTGATTACCTTCGCTGCATTTTTATTAACATTTTTATTTGTTGATCATTAAAAAAATGAACAAAAAATGGATCACGGCTTATGGCGCGTATATTGCATTGAATTGTCGAATCCATGTCTTGTTTCTTTTTAATTAAATACATGTCTTCTATATCATCTACGTGCTCATCATTTATTGAGAGGGCCTCACTTCTTATTTTCCGGCGTATTGCGTTCTTAATTTATCGCGGACCATCACTCTTTCTTCCGCCCGAACTTGGCGGGTTAGTTTTTCAATATGATTAATTTTATTAATGCTGCTAAAAATCGTAAAATTAATCATATTGTTTTGATCATAACGATTACAATGTAATTTATATACACGACAGTTATCATGTCTGCAGTAAAAATACATTGCAATCGTTTTTGATAAAATTTTACTCCTTTTCAAATAGGTCATACACCCAGTTCGATGTTGTAATTCTTTTCCGAAATATTGTGAATAAACTTTCGAAATGAATTTTCCATCGACGAACATCGTATTCCAAATATCTTTTGAAACACAAATTTTTTCTGGGTTCTCCTCTAATTGATCAAATTTGCTAATTGTATTACTCAGCAATTTATTTGAACAATTTTTTTCAACTTTTCCTGTTTTATTATCAACAGATAAGTTGACTGGTTTTTCATCGCATATTAACTTACTGCAATTTATTATAGACTGTTTTTCTGTTTCTGCAGAGTTTTTGAATTTTCTATACGCATTCAATACTCTTTTTATATTTTGGGGGTTTATTTTAACTTGAATATCTCTACATATTTCAGTAGCTAACTCATTCGAATTTATCAATGATTTATTATCCATACATTGAAATAAATTATTTAGGTTACTAACATCCATATTCCTAGCAGTTTTCGGTCTCCCTGCACTCATGATTTTAATATTTGCTTGTAATCAGATCAGATATCCTCAAAATTTATATTTTTTTCTAATATATAATTTAATATAATTATATTAAATTATATTAGAAATTTATTATATAATTTAATAATGGTAATAATATATAATATATAATTTAATAATGCTAATAATATAATATAATAATTATTTTATATAATTTGTATTATTTAATATAATTTATTAAAATATATAATATATATATAATATTTATAAATACCTTGTAAACCTGCCGTTGACTGTTTTTTTTATTATATTATAATTGTATATTATAATTTTATTATGTGCGTGAACTTATCCATAGAAAGTTATCCATAAAAAGGTGTGGAACTTATGTGGAACTTATGCGGAACATGATTTTATATACAAAAAAATTGTAAATAAAAAATGTACACGAAGCAAATATGTTTTGAATAAAATATCTGAGAATTATATTATAAAAAAATAACTGTGTGAATATGGAACGGACACGGAGCTTATTAATTGTACTGTGCCGTTTGTGTATAATTGAAATGCAATGAAAGAATTTTTTTTCCCGAAGCACTTTCACTGAACCGACACGGTACGGATAGAACACTGTTACTGGTAAACAGCTATTTAATAAATAAACAATATATTCAAAATTAGAAGAAAAAAAATTATAAATATAAAATGCGTTTAATTTTATTTTTTATTTTTTATTTTTATTTTGATGATAATATAAAATTTCCTGTAAGGGTAAACATGAAAAAAATTGTTGTGCACGTATATATGTAGTAATATAATTATAAATAACTCTACACTTAGATAATTAAAATTAATTAAAGTAATAGTATTTCAAATTTAAATTAATCAAAGTATTTTTGAAATCTATGAAAAACAGATATAAAAAGGCGGTATTTTGTACGAATAATTTAGTAATAATTAAATATTTGTAATAAATGTATTAAAATCATAAATACAAAGTAGTTATTATTCCTATATGGGGGCTCAACCAAAAAACAAATAAATTAAAAAAGTATAAGTGATTAAAAAAGTATATGTGAAGTGAATATTGTGAAGTGTATTGTATAGTGAAGTATTGTGCGTGTGTATATGATTGTGAATTGTATATTGTATAAAATAAAAATGGATAACTTTCAACCAGAAGAAATAAATAATATGAGTATTTTAGAATTGAAAAAGGTATTAGAGCAGATAGGGCAGAATACAGTGGGTACGAAACCAGTATTAAAAGAACGTATTGTACGTTATTTACAAAATGAAATGAATAATATATCAAACGAAGAACTGATTTTGGATAACAATAATAAACCGGAAAAGGCAAAATTTATGGTAACATTTCGAGATTTGGAAAACATGATAGACATTTATAAAGGACAAGATTCAATCAAAATTGAGAATTGGATAGAAGAATTAGAAGACATCGCAATGAATATGGCAGATTGGTCGGAAATGGAATTAATGATTTATGCAAGGAGAATGTTGGGCGGAGAAGCATTAAAATTTATACGGATGCAAAAGAATTTAAAAACATGGAAAGAAATGAAAGGTATTTTAATAAATGAATTTTCTTATAATATTAGTAGTGCAGCGGTACACGAAGAATTGAGAAAAAGGTATAAAAGAAAAGAAGAAACATATAAAGAATATTTTTATTCAATAAATAATATTGCAATGCAAATCAATATGGACACAGCATCAATAATTCGATACACTATTGATGGTTTAATAGATGATTCTACAGACAAATTAATATTAGAAGGCGCTCGAAATATTAATGAATTTAAAGAAAAATTAAGCGTTTATGAACATTTAAAAAAAAGGGATATTATAAGCAAAAACTATAATTTATGGAATCAAAATCAAAACCAAAATTATAACAATTTTAGAAATATAAATTTTAATAATAAATTTAGGCAGCAAATACCAAAATGTTTTATATGCGGAACAATTGGACATAAAGCAAATCAATGTCAAGAACAAAAAACAAGAATTCAATGTTATAAATGTGGAGAGATGGGACATATTGCAGTAAAATGTAGTCAAAACATCAAAAATTATAATAATAATAAAAATTATGATAATTATAATAAAAATGATAATAATAATAATAATTATAATTTTAAAAATAATTGTAATAATATTAATGATAATTCAATAAAAAGAAATGAAATGTATAAATGTATTTTAATTGAAAATAAAAAATTTATAGCTTTGATTGATACTGGTGCTGAAATATCATTAATAAAAGAAAAACAGGCAAAATTATTAAATTGCAATATTGAAATTAATAATGAAATAAGTATTTCGGGACTAGCTTCCACAATAAAAACAATTGGAAAAATTATTACAGATATTGTAATTGATGATATATCTTTTAATAAGATTGAAATTTATATTATCAAGGATAATGAAATAACTCAAGATGTAATTATTGGACTAAATTTATTAAGTAAAGCGGATATAAGAATTAATGAATATGGAGTAAAAATACAAAAAAGAAAACTAAAACCAAATGACGAAAATGAAGAATGTTATTTAGCAAAAATAAATATAAATGAAAAGGATGAAATAATTGAAAATATTCAAATAAAAGACGTAAATATAAAAGGACAACTAAAAGAATTAGTTAAAAATTATAATCCATCAAAATGTACAGACACAAGTGTTAAAATGCAAATAGTTTTAAAAGATGAGATTCCAGTATATCAAAAAGCCAGACGTGTGTCGCCAAGTGAAAATGAAATAATAGAACAACAAATTAAAGAATGGTTAGAAGGAGGAATAATACAACCAAGTTTTTCGGATTTCGCAAGTCCAATTGTATTAGTTAACAAAAAAGATGGTACTAAACGATTATGTGTTGATTATCGGTTAATAAACAAAAAAATTTATAAAGATCGATACCCAATCCCAAAAATTGAAGACCAAGTAGATAAATTACAAGGAGCAACTTATTTTACAACGTTAGATTTATGTAATGGTTTTTTTCACGTATCAATAAAGGAAGAATGCATAAAATATACTGCTTTTATTGCAAATAGTGGACAATACGAATTTTTGAAAGTACCTTTTGGGCTATGCAACTCATCGAGTGTATTCCAAAGATACATTAACCATGTATTTAGAGAAGAAATTAAATTAGGTATAGTTATAGTATACATTGACGATATCATAATACCATCAAACTCAATAGAAGAAGGAATGGATCGTTTTAAAAGAGTGTTGCAAGTATCAAGTCAAAATGGATTGAACATTAAATGGAAAAAATGTAAATTTTTACAACAAAAAATTGAATATCTTGGAAATAATATTGAAAATGGAAGAATTACACCGGATGAAAATAAAATTAAAGCAATGGTAAATTTTCCAGAACCAAACAATGTTAAAAAAGTTTTGTCATTTTTAGGATTAGCTGGTTATTTTAGAAAATATATTCAAGATTTCGCTGTAGTGGCAAGACCATTATCAAATTTATTACGGGAAAATGTGAAATTTGAATTTGGAATGGAACAGAAAAAATCATTCGATCAATTGAAAATATTATTAAGTAAGCGACCAGTATTAAATTTATTTAAAAATGGCGCAACAACTGAACTTCACACTGATGCATGCAAATATGGATATGGCGCTATTTTATTTCAAATCAGTGAGGAAGATAACAAGCTACATCCAGTTTATTATTGGAGCCGCAAAACATCAAGAGTAGAACAAAATTATTCAAGTTACGAATTAGAAGTATTAGCTGTAATTGAAGCAATTAAAAAATTTAGAATATATCTTATAGGACAAAAATTTAAATTAGTAACCGACTGTAAAGCATTTACTCAAACTATACAAAAAAAGGATCTAACTACCAAAATAGCAAGATGGGCAATGTTGTTAGAAGAATATGATTATACGTTGGAACACAGAGCAGGAAGTAGAATGAAGCACGTGGATTCACTTAGCAGGATTGCCGAAGTTTCATTTAATGAAATAAATAATACCAGTATAATATCAAAAATAAAATCAGCTCAAAAAGAAAATGATCGTTTGAATGTTATAATAGAAATTTTAAAGGTATCAAAATATAAGGATTACAGTTTGGAAAATGGTGTGTTATGCAAAATTGTAAATGGAATTTCGTTATTAGTAGTTCCGGATAACATGGCTAGCGGTATAGTAAAGGAAATTCATGAGAATGGACACTTTCACTATAAAAAAATGTTTGAAATTATTAATAAAGAATTTTTTATTGATGATTTGAAAAGTCGTATTCAAAAATGTGTAGCAAATTGTATAAAATGTATTTTGGCTGATCGAAAATATGGAAAACAAGAAGGATTATTAAGCCCAATACCAAAAGGAGATATGCCTTTGGAGACAATACATATGGATTTTATTGGTCCAATGACTTCAACAAATAAAAATTATAAACATATATTGTCAATAGTTGATGGATTTTCAAAATTTATTTGGTTATTTCCAACAAAAAATTTAAGTATTGATGAAATGTTAAAAAAATTTGAAACGTTTACAAATATATTTGGTAATCCAAAAAGAATTATAGCCGATAAAGGTGGAGCATTTATTTCGGGAAAATTTACGGAATTTTGCGAATCAAATGGTATAAATTTACATTTGATTACTACAGGAACACCACGAGGAAATGGACAAGTTGAACGTATTCATCAAACAGTTATAAATGTACTAACTAAATTAACATTAAATAATTCTGAAAAGTGGTATCAATATGTAAGTGATGTACAAAAATTTATGAATGGATCATATAACCGTGCCATTAAAATGAGTCCATTTAAATTACTTTTGGGTATTGAAATAACAAACAAAACTGATGTTAAAATCATGGAATTAATAGAAAGTGAAACGTATAATGAATTTATCGAAGGTAGAAGTGAGGACAGAGCTAAAGCAAGAGAAGATATTATTAAAATTCAAGAAGAAAATAGAAAAACTTATAATAAAAATAAAAAGAAATCAATACAATATGAAATTGGTGATATTGTAGCAATCGGGAGGACACAATTTGGAAGTGGATTAAAAATTAAGCAACAATTTTTTGGTCCATATGAAATTATTGCAGTAAATAAAAATGATAGATATGAAGTCAAAAAAATTGGGGAACATGATGGTCCAGGAAAAACATCAACAAGTATAGATAAAATGAAGAAATGGAGCGATATATAAATCATCAGGGACCGATGACGTCAGGATGGACGAGTGTAGTAATATAATTATAAATAACTCTACACTTAGATAATTAAAATTAATTAAAGTAATAGTATTTCAAATTTAAATTAATCAAAGTATTTTTGAAATCAATGAAAAACAGATATAAAAAGGCGGTATTTTGTACGAATAATTTAGTAATAATTAAATATTTGTAATAAATGTATTAAAATCATAAATACAAAGTAGTTATTATTCCTATATATATATTGTGCCAACTGTATAATTAAATTAGTTTTATTTTATTTTCAATTATAAACAGATCTAAAACTGCAAACGCAACACTTACTGTAAATATTTAGCCATATTGATGGTAGAGCCATTTCGTTTAATCCGGAATAATTGGCTGAAAATAAATAAATAAAACCCTAGTGGAGTAATTTTTTGTCGGTATATATTCACTCCTCACATTAATAATATATAGATTTATATGTATTTTTACCAATATTATTAGATATATTCCATATCAGTGGAATACTGGCTTTAAATTTGTATTAAGTTTTTCCATTCAACTATGACCCTTAGGTTTTTTAAATGGTATTCTAAGAAACATACATAGTTGAATGGAAAAAATTAATACAAAAATTGTATTTTCTTTCTTTAAAAATTGTATTGTATAAGTTTTTCCATTCAACTATGACCCTTAGATTTTTTAAATGGTATTCTAAGAGACATACATAGTTGAATGGAAACAATTAATAGAAAAATTGTATTAAGTTTTTCCATTCAACTATGACCCTTAGGTTTTTTTTAACCGAATTGTGATTTACAAAAATCACATACAAAGAGATTTTTTTTGTTATTCTTATAATTAAAAAATGAAAATTTTGGATTGGCTATGCATTCGTAATGTAGCCACCTGTAACATTTGTCACAACTAATCCAATTTTCTTCAATGGGTTCTGATTCGGTTTCTGAATCTGAAACCTCTATTAAATCTATATTTGTATAGTCTTTATTTTTTTGCACTCTTTTATGTGTATTATTACTACAATTAATACAAATGTCGAACATATCATCTGAGCAACGCAATATTCGTTGCTTCAATTCATCCCTATAATGGCATATATCCAAAATAGGTTCATTCGGATATATAAAACGTTTCATATAAAGTAGTGCATATGGCCCACAATTATATGAATCGTTTTGCTTTGGTAAGTTTTCTAAATTAATCGAATTCATAAATTTTTTTTTTGAAAAATTTGTTCGATTAATTTCATCGTATTTTATAAAATACTCATTTATAATATTCGTAACATTTTGAACTACTTTGGTATTGGGGTTGTATGGGTCAATATGATAAACTTTATAGTTTTTCATATCAACACTTACAAGTGTCCAATGTGCCCTTTATTATAGAACATGAAAATAAATTCCACATTAAAATACTTTATTTCATAAAGGGAATGGCCTTCCTTGATGTCAATAAATCTTTTACGATTTAACAGAGTACAAGAAAGTGGGTAATCCAAATACACAAATCTTTCGCTTGTATCTGTTAAAAGTAATGCGCATAGATCCATAACTTTATCATCCAGCCAGGATGATGTTATGGGTCTATCCTTCATTACAAATAACGCTGAATATTCTTCAGCGTATATTTGAATATTATACTTTCGATTGTCAAAAAATGTTTGAAAAGAAAATTTGGCCACCAAATATTCTTTTTTTGCATGACAATAATAGTCAGGCATTAATAATAATCCATTTTTTAATCGCATTATTATTTCAGAATTTTCAGTGTTTTTATTTTCCATCTTATGCGATGAATGCACGTTTTTAAGTGCTGCCCCCATAAAATGGGTACCTATTGATTTGCGTTTCTTTGACCACGTTTCTTCGATTTGCATGAATTGCGAATACGTGTCATCATTTTTCGAAACTTTAGATTTGCGTTTCGATGCCAATCTACACTTTGGAATATTTAAATTACATCTTGTCATATTTGCAAGTGTAATTTTTTCGGTTTCTCTTAAGAATCTTCCGGCCTTAATGGAAGGTTTTCCTAGTGATATCTGTTTGGAATAGATATCTGTTTTAATTATATTAAAATACCCTTCTACTCTGGCATTGGAAAAATGCCCTTGTATTTTACCCTGTGGAATTATTTTGGTCCACATGGGTAAGTATGCCAAATATTTTTTGCATAATTCAGCACATAATTCCACGCTTGAAATTTATTTAAATCGTTGTATTGATACTCCGATTGTTCGCTATTTAATATATTTTCAAATATTTCATTACAATCAATGAAATAAGGACTTTTTTTATATATGACATCCGTAATTTCATTCGTTCAGGATATTAAACTCTTCCAATTCAATGTTCTTCTTTGACATGTTTTGGAAAAATTCTAATGTAATTATCACTTTATTTGTTATATATTTATTGCATAATATTATACATATGGATTTCCATATATATTTTATATTTTTGTAATCTTGCTCGTCGAATAGCTTAGCCATCATTTCTAATACCGCTCTACGTGTTTTGGAATCCAAATCATGTTTTGCGATATTATCCCTCATATTTTTTTATTAGATGGCAGCAACATAAATGAAGCAAATAATAATTATTTGCTTCCTCATATGCATTTGATTGAACCCAACTGTAAGTTGTTTCAATATATTTGCTGATGTTCATTGAATTTAACACTTCACATAAAGCATTAAACATTGCTGGAATGTCATCCGTCACAAAATGGTCTGCAAATTTTTCATCCTGTTTATATAACAATCCCATATGTTGATTGAAATTGTTGAGCAGATGCTTGATAGCTACCACATTATGTGATGTACTCAACATTTCAAATACGGGTATCGTACAATAATCCGTTTCCATATCATCTGGATTTATTGGAACTTTTACCACTGCACTATATAAGTATAGTCTATGGTTTTTATCTGGATATCTTACTAAGCTTCCAGTTGCATCAAAATGAATCGTAACTGATTACCTTCGCTGCATTTTTATTAACATTTTTATTTGTTGATCATTAAAAAAATGAACAAAAAATGGATCACGGCTTATGGCGCGTATATTGCATTGAATTGTCGAATCCATGTCTTGTTTCTTTTTAATTAAATACATGTCTTCTATATCATCTACGTGCTCATCATTTATTGAGAGGGCCTCACTTCTTATTTTCCGGCGTATTGCGTTCTTAATTTATCGCGGACCATCACTCTTTCTTCCGCCCGAACTTGGCGGGTTAGTTTTTCAATATGATTAATTTTATTAATGCTGCTAAAAATCGTAAAATTAATCATATTGTTTTGATCATAACGATTACAATGTAATTTATATACACGACAGTTATCATGTCTGCAGTAAAAATACATTGCAATCGTTTTTGATAAAATTTTACTCCTTTTCAAATAGGTCATACACCCAGTTCGATGTTGTAATTCTTTTCCGAAATATTGTGAATAAACTTTCGAAATGAATTTTCCATCGACGAACATCGTATTCCAAATATCTTTTGAAACACAAATTTTTTCTGGGTTCTCCTCTAATTGATCAAATTTGCTAATTGTATTACTCAGCAATTTATTTGAACAATTTTTTTCAACTTTTCCTGTTTTATTATCAACAGATAAGTTGACTGGTTTTTCATCGCATATTAACTTACTGCAATTTATTATAGACTGTTTTTCTGTTTCTGCAGAGTTTTTGAATTTTCTATACGCATTCAATACTCTTTTTATATTTTGGGGGTTTATTTTAACTTGAATATCTCTACATATTTCAGTAGCTAACTCATTCGAATTTATCAATGATTTATTATCCATACATTGAAATAAATTATTTAGGATACTAACATCCATATTCCTAGCAGTTTTCGGTCTCCCTGCACTCATGATTTTAATATTTGCTTGTAATCAGATCAGATATCCTCAAAATTTATTTTTTTTTTTCTAATATATGGTATAATGGTAATAATATATAATATATAATTTAATAATGCTAATAATATAATATAATAATTATTTTATATAATTTGTATTATTTAATATAATTTATTAAAATATATAATATATATATAATATTTATAAATACCTTGTAAACCTGCCGTTGACTGTTTTTTTTTATTTATATTATAATTTTATATTATAATTTTATTATGTGCGTGAACTTATCCATAGAAAGTTATCCATAAAAAGGTGTGGAACTTATGTGGAACTTATGCGGAACATGATTTTATATACAAAAAAATTGTAAATAAAAAATGTACACGAAGCAAATATGTTTTGAATAAAATATCTGAGAATTATATTATAAAAAAATAACTGTGTGAATATGGAACGGACACGGAGCTTATTAATAGTACTGTGCCGTTTGTGTATAATTGAAATGCAATGAAAGAATTTTTTTTCCCGAAGCACTTTCACTGAACCGACACGGTACGGATAGAACACTGTTACTGGTAAACAGCTATTTAATAAATAAACAATATATTCAAAATTAGAAGAAAAAAAATTATAAATATAAAATGCGTTTAATTTTATTTTTTATTTTTTATTTTTATTTTGATGATAATATAAAATTTCCTGTAAGGGTAAACATGAAAAAAATTGTTGTGCACGTATATATATTGTGCCAACTGTATAATTAAATTAGTTTTATTTTATTTTCAATTATAAACAGATCTAAAACTGCAAACGCAACACTTACTGTAAATATTTAGCCATATTGATGGTAGAGCCATTTCGTTTAATCCGGAATAATTGGCTGAAAATAAATAAATAAAAGCCTACGCCCTCCACGTATTTGTATTTTTGGGGTTGAGACCAGCTACAAAATTTATGAACTAATATGGAAATTTTGCAGACAGTGTTACCTAGGGAACCATAAACAATATTAATAAAATATAATAATATAATCAAAATAACAAAAAATTAAAACTGACAGGTAAAATATTAACATTAAAAATTAGTTTATATATCAAAAAAAAATATATACCTCGATTAAAGTGGATATTTCCAAATGAGTAGATTGTTGTAATGCTTTTTTTTTATTTAGGCACACTAAAAATTGAAGTAAAATTAAAACCAAAAACTACTAACAAATTCCAACAAATATAAATATGAGTTATATTATGAGTCTAGTCAATTGGAATCAACACATCAAGCGACATCGAAGATTTTATATACGGGACTTTGAACAGTTATGACTGCATTACAAATGGGACATTTATTATAAAAATTTACAATATGTCCCGAAACTGGTTGAAATAAGGGAGCGCAATTATTGCATACGCCGACATGGAAGCATTGAACAAATAAATGTGAAGCTGGGGAGGCAGAACATGCAGCGCATGCTTTTGTAGGTGGCGTATCCAATCGAGCTCTTTTGTCTGCCGAAACTGTATTTTCCGGAATAAAGATTTCTGTGGGTGGTGTATCTAATCGGGGCCTTTTCCGTGTTGAAACTGCATTTTCTAAACTAACGATTTCTGAAGAGGGGGCTGAAATAATATTGAAAGATGCAGTTGGATACTCTAAATCTAAATTTATTACAGAAGTAACGAGATTCGAGCTCATATTATCTACCGGAATGGAATCTACGCTGAGATCAATGGTGGTATTATATGGATCGGGAAGTGTATCGATTACATCTGATTCATCAGCGGATACATCTTGAAAAATCTCACTGAGTAAATCAGTTGTATGCGATACATACCGCAGAAAATGGGAAATGTCACCGTTTTGTCCTAATACTTTTTCTGCATTTATAATGCGTATATTATTTCGGGTATTTTGGGGACGAACACGATTCTCTAAGACAATTCCATTAACAAAACGTTCTAAATCGCATACTTTAGAATATTCCATTAATTTTAGATGGCGAATAAATACCTAAATGTTTGGATGGGGTGTACCAACTATTCGAAAGAATGCGCGATGAAATGATTCAACCGCATTATTGGTTCGATGCTCTTCGCCGTATACTGATATATCTTTCGCCGACCATTGTCGACGAAGATAATTTAAAAATTTAATAAAATTAAAACTGGTTGAGGCCGCGGTATCTTGAACAGCTAATATGCCGTCGGGTATTGATGACACCGGGAGTAAGGGGAGACACATAGCCATCTTTATTGCTATTCCTAAAGTTTTGTTTTTTTTTATTTAACCCTAATTTCCCTGCTTTTCTATGGACTGCTTGCGCATAATGAAAAAAGCATCCCAACAATTTGGCATTTGGAAATACCATTTTAACCGCATCACGCAGAGCAACTTCATAATCCGCCATTACGCTGGTGACCGATGTTGATGGGTCGAATTTTCCTTTTATACAGTTTAGCAGCTGTATATATGTCTGGGTGGTTCGACGGGACATAAGAGTATACATAATGGGATACACCTATAGCAGAACGAATTATTAAATAAATTCAATTGTAATTGCATTTTTGTAAACAATACATGTTTTTGATGGCAAGCAATATCCATTGTACGAGGGAACAATATTAAAATAAAAATTACATTTACTTACCGATCGATTATACATCAAATGTATAATTAGCAATTGACACATATTGCCTGATTTCGGGACAACCTTAAAAGTACCATCAATGTGTATATGGATACTTTTTCCTTCACAAAAATGCAATACGTGCGGCGATATAAAATTGATGAATTCTGTTCCATCGTCCGTCGTATCATACCCGGAATAAAATTTACGACCAGCGTTTCCCATCTCTTATCCAAATGCTTCAAAATACCTATAAATTACATACTAAATATTAAAATCACCAAATATTGAAAAAAGGATAAAAAATTTAATAGGAATATTAAATCATTTTTAACAATTACTTACGTAATTTGGATGAATACACAAATAAGACCAAACCAAAGCAAATATATAATAAAAACAAATTAAAAACATTGATTATTAAAATGCGTTTACTTACTTTGGATCCATAATACACTTATGAATATCTGCCATGGTGTTTGGGATGGGTGGCATACCTGCTCGACGAGCCCTTTTCATCATCGATGCAAAATTGCTGAAACTTAATTCCTTCTTGATGATTTTCTTGGGTTTCCCGAAATATCTTTTCTAGTGTCATTAGGCTGGTGGTTGCACGTTCCGGTAAAGCTGCCTTAAATTTTGCCACTTTCACTTCCATTTCATTACTATCGTGATTGTGATCTTGTCCCTTAATCACAATCACATCATTTCTTATTATTGCTGTACCTTTACATGTTGGTATTCTGCATCTCAAATGAAGCGTACCCCCAACACTTTCACGATCACAAATGTTTATCCGTTTTAAATAAATATAAAACGTATTTGTATCGATGTAGATAATGCTATTACTAGCATTACTTACAATTTTTTCCATTTTAATTCTTTTTTAATGATTTTGATTACTTGATTGATTTTGTTTAATTTTTTTTATTGTATATGCGCTCAGTATAATGTTTGTTTTAAATATTAACGTTTCTGGAAATTAAAAATTTTGCATATTAAAATTTACGAATGTATTGTATAATTTTTCGAAATTGTATTTTCAGCTAAAATCGCATCTCTGCATCTATGCCGTCGATTTAGACTGGCCTAATTTAAACTGGTTAAAGGTTAAATTTAAACCTGGATTAATTTTTGTGGAGCAATTTTTTGTCGGTATATATTCACTCCTCCCATTAATAATATATAGATTTATATGTATTTTTACCAATATTATTAGATATATTCCATATCAGTGGAATACTGGCTTTAAATTTGTATTAAGTTTTTCCATTCAACTATGACCCTTAGGTTTTTTAAATGGTATTCTAAGAAACATACATAGTTGAATGGAAAAAATTAATACAAAAATTGTATTAAGTTTTTCCATTCAACTATGACCCTTAGATTTTTTAAATGGTATTCTAAGAGACATACATAGTTGAATGGAAACAATTAATAGAAAAATTGTATTAAGTTTTTCCATTCAACTATGACCCTTAGGTTTTTTTAACCGAATTGTGATTTACAAAAATCACATACAAAGAGATTTTTTTTTGTTATTCTTATAATTAAAAAATGAAAATTTGTAACATTTGTAACATTTGTCACAACTAATCCAATTTTCTTCAATGGGTTCTGATTCGGTTTCTGAATCTGAAACCTCTATTAAATCTATATTTGTATAGTCTTTATTTTTTTGCACTCTTTTATGTGTATTATTACTACAATTAATACAAATGTCGAACATATCTTCTGAGCAACGCAATATTCGTTGCTTCAATTCATCCCTATAATGGCATATATCCAAAATAGGTTCATTCGGATATATAAAACGTTTCATATAAAGTAGTGCATATGGCCCACAATTATATGAATCGTTTCGCTTTGGTAAGTTTTCTAAATTAATCGAATTCATAAATTTTTTTTTTGAAAAATTTGTTCGATTAATTTCATCGTATTTTATAAAATACTCATTTATAATATTCGTAACATTTTGAACTCCTTTGGTATTGGGGTTGTATGGGTCAATATGATAACCTTTATAGTTTTTCATATCAACACTTACAAGTGTCCAATGTGCTCCTGTATTATAGAACATGAAAATAAATTCCACATTAAAATACTTTATTTCATAAAGGGAATGGCCTTCCTTGATGTCAATAAATCTTTTACGATTTAACAGAGTACAAGAAAGTGGGTAATCCAAATACACAAATCTTTCGCTTGTATCTGTTAAAAGTAATGCGCATAGATCCATAACTTTATCATCCAGCCAGGATGATGTTATGGGTCTATCCTTCATTACAAATAACGCTGAATATTCTTCAGCGTATATTTGAATATTATACTTTCGATTGTCAAAAAATGTTTGAAAAGAAAATTTGGCCACCAAATATTCTTTTTTTGCATGACAATAATAGTCAGGCATTAATAATAATCCATTTTTTAATCGCATTATTATTTCAGAATTTTCAGTGTTTTTATTTTCCATCTTATGCGATGAATGCACGTTTTTAAGTGCTGCCCCCATAAAATGGGTACCTATTGATTTGCGTTTCTTTGACCACGTTTCTTCGATTTGCATGGATTGCGAATACGTGTCATCATTTTTCGAAACTTTAGATTTGCGTTTCGATGCCAATCTACACTTTGGAATATTTAAATTACATCTTGTCATATTTGCAAGTGTAATTTTTTCGGTTTCTCTTAAGAATCTTCCGGCCTTAATGGAAGGTTTTCCTAGTGATATCTGTTTGGAATAGATATCTGTTTTAATTATATTAAAATACCCTTCTACTCTGGCATTGGAAAAATGCCCTTGTATTTTACCCTGTGGAATTATTTTGGTCCACATGGGTAAGTATGCCAAATATTTTTTGCATAATTCAGCACATAATTCTGTCAGTGCTCCGAGTGGGTTTTCCAACAGACATAATAAAATTTGAACTATTTTCTACAAGCTGCATGGATTAACACAATTTTAAACAGTGAAGTAATTGTTCACCCAAACTTTATTTATTGAATTTAAATTACTTTCAACTTACAATACTTGAAATACTTAAAATACTTAAAATACTTAAAATTACTTAAAATACCTTATTATCTTTTATATTAATGCTGGCTGCTTGCGGTGGGGATGTTGATGTTTAATCTGGATGCTGGATGAGTGGAATTTTGTTGAGTTATACGTTGTATTTCTCGCTGACTTTATTCACTTTTTACTATTTTAACTTACAATACTAATTTAATTTAGTAATTTATTTAATACCGTTTTATTATTTAATATTTATTATTTTATTTATTTAATACCGTTTTTTACACTTGTCGGTTTTTAATTCTTTTTGTCTTTTTAATTTCAAATTCTTTTGTTTTTTACTTATTACTATTACACTATTGAACTTTCTTGTCTCACTACAAATTCTTAACTCCTCGTTTTTTTTGAATTTATTTTTTTGAGTCTTATGATAATTCCATCAAAGTTTTTCCTTTACCAAGAACCCCTCCAAAATGTTTTTATTGGTGTAGCGTTTTATAATTAACTTTTTATCTTATTAATTGGTGTCGTGTGTAAATCGTTGGTATTATTTATTTTATTGATGTAGCGTTTTTATGATTTTACTCTTGGTGTTAATCAGTGGTGTCGTGTGTAAATCGTTGGTATTAAAAATGGGTGTCACCGATTGACATAGCATTGTGACGTGGGATTGTTGTTAGTTAGATATATATTGAGCGTAATCATTTCCTTTGGTATTTTTTGCTTATGCCTTCCTGTGGTGTTTTTTGCTTATGACGGATATCAACTCATGAGAATTCAATAAGCATATAGTTGTACATATATAAATATTTTGTAGATTAAGCATTATGTGATCTCAGTGAACCAGTAAATATATAGTCACCATTCACACTGAAACACAGACATATATGCAAAAGAGTTCCACTCTCGTATCCCGTGGTTCCCGTGACGACGTAAAAACACATCAAGTTTAATGGGTTCAAACATACCATATCGCTTTTCCCATAGGTCTTGGTCTCATGGTTTTTGTCGATGTTGCATTGCGATACAATTTGTTTGTGTATATATAAATATATGCATGTAAAAATGCAAAGGCATCACATTCGCATAATTGATATTTTATGGAATTTGTGCATTAAATATATAATAAATATAAGTATATATAACATAGCTATATAGGTATGTTAATAATACCAAGTATGTAATTTGAAATCTCAGGTTAATTTTTAAATATTAATAAACACAGATATATGTACACATATATAGTTGATACATTATTAATGCATAAGGAGGCATATTGACGTCCAGGGTTATGTGAATATAATTTTATATTAATAATATTTATTTCAACCCGACATACCACATAATATGTATAGCCTAATATCGCCCCAATATTTTTGTTGCATAATGTTGCATAGCTAAAACTTCGCCATCCATCATGATATAGTTAACATAGTTACAAAGGTGTATAATATGTAAGGATGTCTATTTGTCCCACGACAATTCCACGTTGTGAAATTTATTTAAATCGTTGTATTGATACTCCGATTGTTCGCTATTTAATATATTTTCAAATATTTCATTACAATCAATGAAATAAGGACTTTTTTTATATATGACATCCGTAATTTCATTCGTTCAGGATATTAAACTCTTCCAATTCAATGTTCTTCATTGATATGTTTTGGAAAAATTCTAATGTAATTATCACTTTATTTGTTATATATTTATTGCATAATATTATACATATGGATTTCCATATATATTTTATATTTTTGTAATCTTGCTCGTCGAATAGCTTAGCCATCATTTCTAATACCGCTCTACGTGTTTTGGAATCCAAATCATGTTTTGCGATATTATCCCTCATATTTTTTTATTAGATGGCAGCAACATAAATGAAGCAAATAATAATTATTTGCTTCCTCATATGCATTTGATTGAACCCAACTGTAAGTTGTTTCAATATATTTGCTGATGTTCATTGAATTTAACACTTCACATAAAGCATTAAACATTGCTGGAATGTCATCCGTTACAAAATGGTCTGCAAATTTTTCATCGTGTTTATATAACAATCCCATATGTTGCTTGAAATTGTTGAGCAGATGCTTGATAGCTACCACACTATGTGATGTACTCAACATTTCAAATACAGGTATCGTACAATAATCCGTTTCCATATCTTCTGGATTTATTGGAACTTTTACCACTGCACTATATAAGTATAGTCTATGGTTTTTATCTGGATATCTTACTAAGCTTCCAGTTGCATCAAAATGAATCGTAACTGATTACCTTCGCTGCATTTTTATTAACATTTTTATTTGTTGATCATTAAAAAAATGAACAAAAAATGGATCACGGCTTATGGCGCGTATATTGCATTGAATTGTCGAATCCATGTCCTGTTTCTTGTTAATTAAATATATGTCTTCTATATCATCTACGTGTTCATCATTTATTGAGAGGGCCTCACTTCTTATTTTCCGGATTACCGCATCCGATTTCACGTTTTGATAATCGCCCTGTTTCAATAAATATGGATCTATTGAAATAAGGGCATTGTGTACGCATGTGCGTATTGCGTTCTTAATTTATCGCGGACCATCACTCTTTCTTCCGCCCGAACTTGGGGGTTCGTTTTTCAATATGATTAATTTTATTAATGCTGCTAAAAATCGTAAAATTAATCATATTGTTTTGATCATAACGATTACAATGTAATTTATATACACGACAGTTATCATGTCTGCAGTAAAAATACATTGCAATCGTTTTTGATAAAATTTTACTCCTTTTCAAATAGGTCATACACCCAGTTCGATGTTGTAATTCTTTTCCGAAATATTGTGAATAAACTTTCAAAATGAATTTTCCATCGACGAACATCGTATTCCAAATATCTTTTGAAACACAAATTTTTTCTGGGTTCTCCTCTAATTGATCAAATTTGCTAATTGTATTACTCAGCAATTTATTTGAACAATTTTTTTCAACTTTTCCTGTTTTATTATCAACAGATAAGTTGACTGGTTTTTCATCGCATATTAACTTACTGCAATTTATTATAGACTGTTTTTCTGTTTCTGCAGAGTTTTTGAATTTTCTATACGCATTCAATACTCTTTTTATATTTTGGGGGTTTATTTTAACTTGAATATCTCTACATATTTCAGTAGCTAACTCATCCGAATTTTTCAATGATTTATTATCCATACATTGAAATAAATTATTTAGGATACTAACATCCATATTCCTAGCAGTTTTCGGTCTCCCTGCACTCATGATTTTAATATTTGCTTGTAATCAGATCAGATATCCTCAAAATTTATGTTTTTTTCTAATATATAATTTAATATAATTATATTAAATTATATTAGAAATTTATTATATAATTTAATAATGGTAATAATATATAATATATAATTTAATAATGCTAATAATATAATATAATAATTATTTTATATAATTTGTATTATTTAATATAATTTATTAAAATATATAATATATATATAATATTTATAAATACCTTGTAAACCTGCCGTTGACTGTTTTTTTATTTATATTATAATTTTATATTATAATTTTATTATGTGCGTGAACTTATCCATAGAAAGTTATCCATAAAAAGGTGTGGAACTTATGCGGAACATGATTTTATATACAAAAAAATTGTAAATAAAAAATGTACACGAAGCAAATATGTTTTGAATAAAATATCTGAGAATTATATTATAAAAAAATAACTGTGTGAATGTGGAACGGACACGGAGCTTATTAATAGTACTGTGCCGTTTGTGTATAATTGAAATGCAATGAAAGAATTTTTTTTCCCGAAGCACTTTCACTGAACCGACACGGTACGGATAGAACACTGTTACTGGTATAGCTATTTAATAAATAAACAATATATTCAAAATTAGAAGAAAAAAAATTATAAATATAAAATGCGTTTAATTTTATTTTTTATTTTTTACTTTTATTTTGATGATAATATAAAATTTCCTGTAAGGGTAAACATGAAAAAAATTGTTGTGCACGTATATATATTGTGCAAACTGTATAATTAAATTAGTTTTATTTTATTTTCAATTATAAACAGATCTAAAACTGCAAACGCAACACTTACTGTAAATATTTAGCCATATTGATGGTACAGCCATTTCGTTTAATCCGGAATAATTGGCTGAAAATAAATAAATAAAACCCTAGTGGAGTAATTTTTTGTCGGTATATATTCATCTTCACATTAATAATATATAGATTTATATGTATTTTCACCAATATTATTAGATATATTCCATATAAGTGGAATACTGGCTTTAAATTTGTATTAAGTTTTTCCATTCAACTATGACCCTTGGGTTTTTGAAATGGTATTCTAAGAAACATACATAGTTGAATGGAAAAAATTAATGCAAAAATTGTATTAAGTTTTTCCATTCAACTATGACCCTATGCCCCTTAGATGTTTTAAATGGTATTCTAAGAGACATACATAGTTGAATGGAAACAATTAATAGAAAAATTGTATTAAGTTTTTCCATTCAACTATGACCCTTAGGTTTTTTTTAACCGAATTGTGATTTACAAAAATCACATACAAAGAGATTTTTTTTGTTATTCTTATAATTAAAAAATGAAAATTTTGGATTGGCTATGCATTCGTAATGTAGCCATCTGTAACATTTGTCACAACTAATCCAATTTTCTTCAATGGGTTCTGATTCGGTTTCTGAATCTGAAACCTCTATTAAATCTATATTTGTATAGTCTTTATTTTTTTGCACTCTTTTATGTGTATTATTACTACAATTAATACAAATGTCGAACATATCTTCTGAGCAACGCAATATTCGTTGCTTCAATTCATCCCTATAATGGCATATATCCAAAATAGGTTCATTCGGATATATACAACGTTTCATATAAAGTAGTGCATATGGCCCACAATTATATGAATCGTTTTGCTTTGGTAAGTTTTCTAAATTAATCGAATTCATAAATTTTTTTTTTTAAAAGTAATGCGCATAGATCCATAACTTTATCATCCAGCCAGGATGATGTTATGGGTCTATCCTTTATTACAAATAACGCTGAATATTCTTCAGCGTTTATTTGAATATTATAATTTCGATTGTCAAAAAATGTTTGAAAAGAAAATTTGGCCACCAAATATTCTTTTTTTGCATGACAATAATAGTCAGGCATTAATAATAATCCATTTTTTAATTGCATTATTATTTCAGAATTTTCAGTGTTTTTATTTTCCATCTTATGAGATGAATGCACGTTTTTAAGTGCTGCCCCCATAAAATGGGTACCTATTGATTTGCGTTTCTTTGACCACGTTTCTTCGATTTGCATGGATTGCGAATACGTGTCATCATTTTTCGAAACTTTAGATTTGCGTTTCGATGCCAATCTACACTTTGGAATATTTAAATTACATCTTGTCATATTTGCAAGTGTAATTTTTTCGGTTTCTCTTAAGAATCTTCCGGCCTTAATGGAAGGTTTTCCTAGTGATATCTGTTTCGAATAGATATCTGGTTTAATTATATTAAAATACCCTTCTACTCTGGCATTGGAAAAATGCCCTTGTATTTTACCCTGTGGGATTATTTTGGTCCACATGGGTAAGTATGCCAAATATTTTTTGCATAATTCAGCACATAATTCCATGCTGTGAAATTTATTTAAATCGTTGTATTGATACTCCGATTGTTCGCTATTTAATATATTTTCAAATATTTCATTACAATCAATGAAATAAGGACTTTTTTTATATATGACATCCGTAATTTCATTCGTTCAGGATATTAAACTCTTCCAATTCAATGTTCTTCATTGATATGTTTTGGAAAAATTCTAATGTAATTATCACTTTATTTGTTATATATTTATTGCATAATATTATACATATGGATTTCCATATATATTTTATATTTTTGTAATCCTGCTCGTCGAATAGCTTAGCCATCATTTCTAATACCGCTCTACGTGTTTTGGAATCCAAATCATGTTTTGCGATATTATCCCTCATATTTTTTATTAGATGGCAGCAACATAAATGAAGCAAATAATAATTATTTGCTTCCTCATATGCATTTGATTGAACCCAACTGTAAGTTGTTTCAATATATTTGCTGATGTTCATTGAATTTAACACTTCACATAAAGCATTAAACATTGCTGGAATGTCATCCGTCACAAAATGGTCTGCAAATTTTTCATCGTGTTTATATAACAATCCCATATGTTGCTTGAAATTGTTGAGCAGATGCTTGATAGCTACCACATTATGTGATGTACTCAACATTTCAAATACAGGTATCGTACAATAATCCGTTTCCATATCTTCTGGATTTATTGGAACTTTTACCACTGCACTATATAAGTATAGTCTATGGTTTTTATCTGGATTTCTTACTAAGCTTCCAGTTGCATCAAAATGAATCGTAACTGATTCCCTTCGCTGCATTTTTATTAACATTTTTATTTGTTGATCATTAAAAAAATGAACAAAAAATGGATCACGGCCTATGGCGCGTATATTGCATTGAATTGTCGAATCCATTTCCTGTTTCTTTTTAATTAATTACATGTCTTCTATATCATCTACGTGTTCATCATTTATTGAGAGGGCCTCACTTCTTATTTTCGGGATTACCGCATCCGATTTCACGTTTTGATAATCGCCCTGTTTCAATAAATATGGATCTATTGAAATAAGGGCATCGTTTGTGTACGCATGTGCGTATTGCGTTCTTAATTTATCGCGGACCATCACTCTTTCTTCCGCCCGAACTTGGCGGGTTAGTTTAGAAATTTATTATATAATTTAATAATGGTAATAATATATAATATATAATTTAATAATGCTAATAATACAATATAATAATTATTTTATATAATTTGTATTATTTAATATAATTTATTAAAATATATAATATATATATAATATTTATAAATACCTTGTAAACCTGCCGTTGACTGTTTTTTTTATTTATATTATAATTTTATATTATAATTTTATTATGTGCGTGAACTTATCCATAGAAAGTTATCCTAGTAAAAAGTAAAAATTAAAAAAAAGTAAAAAGTAAAAGTCATAGTAAAAAGGTGTGGAACTTATGCGGAACATGATTTTATATCCAAAAAAATTGTAAATAAAAATTGTACACGAAGCAAATATGTTTTGAATAAAATATCTGAGAATTATTTTATAAAAAAATAACTGTGTGAATGTGGAACGGACACGGAGCTTATTAATAGTACTGTGCCGTTTGTGTATAATTGAAATGCAATGAAAGAATTTTTTTTCCCGAAGCACTTTCACTGAACCGACACGGTACGGATAGAACACTGTTACTGGTATAGCTATTTAATAAATAAACAATATATTCAAAATTAGAAGAAAAAAAATTATAAATATAAAATGCGTTTAATTTTAGTTTTTATTTTTTATTTTTATTTTGATGATAATATAAAATTTCCTGTAAGGGTAAACATGAAAAAAATTGTTGTGCACGTATATATATTGTGCCAACTGTATAATTAAAAAAAAAAATAAATTTTTCGCTATACAACCAACAATCTGGTTTTAGCGTCCAACAACAGCCTTCTGTTATTAGTTACTTAATTTGTGGCTTTTACGGTGTCGGTAATTAGCCGTACGACCAACCGCAAGCGGAATATACAACTCTGTGTTAAAATTCAGATTCGAAAAATAACCGAAAACACAAAACATATTTTATGCATTCAGTAGGATTCGAACCCACGACCCCAAAATTTCGTTAGAATTTTTAGGTTGGCATTTTTAACATTTACACCACAGAGTTGTATAATTAAATTAGTGTACGAACTGTATAATTAAATTAGTTTTATTTTATTTTCAATTACAAACAGATCTAAAACTGCAAACGCAACACTTACTGTAAATATTTAGCCATATTGATGGTAGAGCCATTTCGTTTAATGCGGAATAATTGGCTGAAAATAAATAAATAAAAGCCTACGCCCTCCACGTATTTGTATTTTTGGGGTTGAGACCAGCTACAAAATTTATGAACTAATATGGAAATTTTGCAGACAGTGTTACCTAGGGAACCATAAACAATATTAATAAAATATAATAATATAATCAAAATAACAAAAAATTAAAACTGACAGGTAAAATATTAACATTAAAAATTAGTTTATATATCAAAAAAAAATATATACCTCGATTAAAGTGGATATTTCCAAATGAGTAGATTGTTGTAATGCTTTTTTTTTATTTAGGCACACTAAAAATTGAAGTAAAATTAAAACCAAAAACTACTAACAAATTCCAACAAATATAAATATGAGTTATATTATGAGTCTAGTCAATTGGAATCAACACATCAAGCGACATCGAAGATTTTATATACGGGACTTTGAACAGTTATGACTGCATTACAAATGGGACATTTATTATAAAAATTTACAATATGTCCCGAAACTGGTTGAAATAAGGGAGCGCAATTATTGCATACGCCGACATGGAAGCATTGAACAAATAAATGTGAAGCTGGGGAGGCAGAACATGCAGCGCATGCTTTTGTAGGTGGCGTATCCAATCGAGCTCTTTTGTCTGCCGAAACTGTATTTTCCGGAATAAAGATTTCTGTGGGTGGTGTATCTAATCGGGGCCTTTTCCGTGTTGAAACTGCATTTTCTAAACTAACGATTTCTGAAGAGGGGGCTGAAATAATATTGAAAGATGCAGTTGGATACTCTAAATCTAAATTTATTACAGAAGTAACGAGATTCGAGCTCATATTATCTACCGGAATGGAATCTACGCTGAGATCAATGGTGGTATTATATGGATCGGGAAGTGTATCGATTACATCTGATTCATCAGCGGATACATCTTGAAAAATCTCACTGAGTAAATCAGTTGTATGCGATACATACCGCAGAAAATGGGAAATGTCACCGTTTTGTCCTAATACTTTTTCTGCATTTATAATGCGTATATTATTTCGGGTATTTTGGGGACGAACACGATTCTCTAAGACAATTCCATTAACAAAACGTTCTAAATCGCATACTTTAGAATATTCCATTAATTTTAGATGGCGAATAAATACCTAAATGTTTGGATGGGGTGTACCAACTATTCGAAAGAATGCGCGATGAAATGATTCAACCGCATTATTGGTTCGATGCTCTTCGCCGAATACTGATATATCTTTCGCCGACCATTGTCGACGAAGATAATTTAAAAATTTAATAAAATTAAAACTGGTTGAGGCCGCGGTATCTTGAACAGCTAATATGCCGTCGGGTATTGATGACACCGGGAGTAAGGGGAGACACATAGCCATCTTTATTGCTATTCCTAAAGTTTTGTTTTTTTTTATTTAACCCTAATTTCCCTGCTTTTCTATGGACTGCTTGCGCATAATGAAAAAAGCATCCCAACAATTTGGCATTTGGAAATACCATTTTAACCGCATCACGCAGAGCAACTTCATAATCCGCCATTACGCTGGTGACCGATGTTGATGGGTCGAATTTTCCTTTTATACAGTTTAGCAGCTGTATATATGTCTGGGTGGTTCGACGGGACATAAGAGTATACATAATGGGATACACCTATAGCAGAACGAATTATTAAATAAATTCAATTGTAATTGCATTTTTGTAAACAATACATGTTTTTGATGGCAAGCAATATCCATTGTACGAGGGAACAATATTAAAATAAAAATTACATTTACTTACCGATCGATTATACATCAAATGTATAATTAGCAATTGACACATATTGCCTGATTTCGGGACAACCTTAAAAGTACCATCAATGTGTATATGGATACTTTTTCCTTCACAAAAATGCAATACGTGCGGCGATATAAAATTGATGAATTCTGTTCCATCGTCCGTCGTATCATACCCGGAATAAAATTTACGACCAGCGTTTCCCATCTCTTATCCAAATGCTTCAAAATACCTATAAATTACATACTAAATATTAAAATCACCAAATATTGAAAAAAGGATAAAAAATTTAATAGGAATATTAAATCATTTTTAACAATTACTTACGTAATTTGGATGAATACACAAATAAGACCAAACCAAAGCAAATATATAATAAAAACAAATTAAAAACATTGATTATTAAAATGCGTTTACTTACTTTGGATCCATAATACACTTATGAATATCTGCCATGGTGTTTGGGATGGGTGGCATACCTGCTCGACGAGCCCTTTTCATCATCGATGCAAAATTGCTGAAACTTAATTCCTTCTTGATGATTTTCTTGGGTTTCCCGAAATATCTTTTCTAGTGTCATTAGGCTGGTGGTTGCACGTTCCGGTAAAGCTGCCTTAAATTTTGCCACTTTCACTTCCATTTCATTACTATCGTGATTGTGATCTTGTCCCTTAATCACAATCACATCATTTCTTATTATTGCTGTACCTTTACATGTTGGTATTCTGCATCTCAAATGAAGCGTACCCCCAACACTTTCACGATCACAAATGTTTATCCGTTTTAAATAAATATAAAACGTATTTGTATCGATGTAGATAATGCTATTACTAGCATTACTTACAATTTTTTCCATTTTAATTCTTTTTTAATGATTTTGATTACTTGATTGATTTTGTTTAATTTTTTTTATTGTATATGCGCTCAGTATAATGTTTGTTTTAAATATTAACGTTTCTGGAAATTAAAAATTTTGCATATTAAAATTTACGAATGTATTGTATAATTTTTCGAAATTGTATTTTCAGCTAAAATCGCATCTCTGCATCTATGCCGTCGATTTAGACTGGCCTAATTTAAACTGGTTAAAGGTTAAATTTAAACCTGGATTAATTTTTGTGGAGCAATTTTTTGTCGGTATATATTCACTCCTCCCATTAATAATATATAGATTTATATGTATTTTTACCAATATTATTAGATATATTCCATATCAGTGGAATACTGGCTTTAAATTTGTATTAAGTTTTTCCATTCAACTATGACCCTTAGGGTTTTTAAATGGTATTCTAAGAAACATACATAGTTGAATGGAAAAAATTAATACAAAAATTGTATTAAGTTTTTCCATTCAACTATGCCCCTTAGATGTTTTAAATGGTATTCTAAGAGACATACATAGTTGAATGGAAACAATTAATAGAAAAATTGTATTAAGTTTTTCCATTCAACTATGACCCTTAGGTTTTTTTTAACCGAATTGTGATTTACAAAAATCACATACAAAGAGATTTTTTTTGTTATTCTTATAATTAAAAAATGAAAATTTTGGATTGGCTATGCATTCGTAATGTAGCCACCTGTAACATTTGTCACAACTAATCCAATTTTCTTCAATGGGTTCTGATTCGGTTTCTGAATCTGAAACCTCTATTAAATCTATATTTGAATAGTCTTTATTTTTTTGCACTCTTTTATGTGTATTATTACTACAATTAATACAAATGTCGAACATATCTTCTGAGCAACGCAATATTCGTTGCTTCAATTCATCCCTATAATGGCATATATCCAAAATAGGTTCATTCGGATATATACAACGTTTCATATAAAGTAGTGCATATGGCCCACAATTATATGAATCGTTTTGCTTTGGTAAGTTTTCTAAATTAATCGAATTCATAAATTTTTTTTTTTAAAAGTAATGCGCATAGATCCATAACTTTATCATCCAGCCAGGATGATGTTATGGGTCTATCCTTTATTACAAATAACGCTGAATATTCTTCAGCGTTTATTTGAATATTATAATTTCGATTGTCAAAAAATGTTTGAAAAGAAAATTTGGCCACCAAATATTCTTTTTTTGCATGACAATAATAGTCAGGCATTATTAATAATCCATTTTTTAATTGCATTATTATTTCAGAATTTTCAGTGTTTTTATTTTCCATCTTATGAGATGAATGCACGTTTTTAAGTGCTGCCCCCATAAAATGGGTACCTATTGATTTGCGTTTCTTTGACCACGTTTCTTCGATTTGCATGGATTGCGAATACGTGTCATCATTTTTCGAAACTTTAGATTTGCGTTTCGATGCCAATCTACACTTTGGAATATTTAAATTACATCTTGTCATATTTGCAAGTGTAATTTTTTCGGTTTCTCTTAAGAATCTTCCGGCCTTAATGGAAGGTTTTCCTAGTGATATCTGTTTCGAATAGATATCTGGTTTAATTATATTAAAATACCCTTCTACTCTGGCATTGGAAAAATGCCCTTGTATTTTACCCTGTGGGATTATTTTGGTCCACATGGGTAAGTATGCCAAATATTTTTTGCATAATTCAGCACATAATTCCATGCTGTGAAATTTATTTAAATCGTTGTATTGATACTCCGATTGTTCGCTATTTAATATATTTTCAAATATTTCATTACAATCAATGAAATAAGGACTTTTTTTATATATGACATCCGTAATTTCATTCGTTCAGGATATTAAACTCTTCCAATTCAATGTTCTTCATTGATATGTTTTGGAAAAATTCTAATGTAATTATCACTTTATTTGTTATATATTTATTGCATAATATTATACATATGGATTTCCATATATATTTTATATTTTTGTAATCCTGCTCGTCGAATAGCTTAGCCATCATTTCTAATACCGCTCTACGTGTTTTGGAATCCAAATCATGTTTTGCGATATTATCCCTCATATTTTTTATTAGATGGCAGCAACATAAATGAAGCAAATAATAATTATTTGCTTCCTCATATGCATTTGATTGAACCCAACTGTAAGTTGTTTCAATATATTTGCTGATGTTCATTGAATTTAACACTTCACATAAAGCATTAAACATTGCTGGAATGTCATCCGTCACAAAATGGTCTGCAAATTTTTCATCGTGTTTATATAACAATCCCATATGTTGCTTGAAATTGTTGAGCAGATGCTTGATAGCTACCACATTATGTGATGTACTCAACATTTCAAATACGGGTATCGTACAATAATCCGTTTCCATATCATCTGGATTTATTGGAACTTTTACCACTGCACTATATAAGTATAGTCTATGGTTTTTATCTGGATTTCTTACTAAGCTTCCAGTTGCATCAAAATGAATCGTAACTGATTCCCTTCGGTGCATTTTTATTAACATTTTTATTTGTTGATCATTAAAAAAATGAACAAAAAATGGATCACGGCCTATGGCGCGTATATTGCATTGAATTGTCGAATCCATTTCCTGTTTCTTTTTAATTAATTACATGTCTTCTATATCATCTACGTGTTCATCATTTATTGAGAGGGCCTCACTTCTTATTTTCGGGATTACCGCATCCGATTTCACGTTTTGATAATCGCCCTGTTTCAATAAATATGGATCTATTGAAATAAGGGCATCGTTTGTGTACGCATGTGCGTATTGCGTTCTTAATTTATCGCGGACCATCACTCTTTCTTCCGCCCGAACTTGGCGGGTTAGTTTTTCAATATGATTAATTTTATTAATGCTGCTAAAAATCGTAAAATTAATCATATTGTTTTGATCATAACGATTACAATGTAATTTATATACACGACAGTTATCATGTCTGCAGTAAAAATACATTGCAATCGTTTTTGATAAAATTTTACTCCTTTTCAAATAGGTCATACACCCAGTTCGATGTTGTAATTCTTTTCCGAAATATTGTGAATCAACTTTCGAAATGAATTTTCCATCGACGAACATCGTATTCCAAATATCTTTTGAAACACAAATTTTTTCTGGGTTCTCCTCTAATTGATCAAATTTGCTAATTGTATTACTCAGCAATTTATTTGAACAATTTTTTTCAACTTTTCCTGTTTTATTATCAACAGATAAGTTGACTGGTTTTTCATCGCATATTAACTTACTGCAATTTATTATAGACTGTTTTTCTGTTTCTGCAGAGTTTTTGAATTTTCTATACGCATTCAATACTCTTTTTATATTTTGGGGGTTTATTTTAACTTGAATATCTCTACATATTTCAGTAGCTAACTCATTCGAATTTATCAATGATTTATTATCCATACATTGAAATAAATTATTTAGGTTACTAACATCCATATTCCTAGCAGTTTTCGGTCTCCCTGCACTCATGATTTTAATATTTGCTTGTAATCAGATCAGATATCCTCAAAATTTATATTTTTTTCTAATATATAATTTAATATAATTATATTAAATTATATTAGAAATTTATTATATAATTTAATAATGGTAATAATATATAATATATAATTTAATAATGCTAATAATACAATATAATAATTATTTTATATAATTTGTATTATTTAATATAATTTATTAAAATATATAATATATATATAATATTTATAAATACCTTGTAAACCTGCCGTTGACTGTTTTTTTTATTTATATTATAATTTTATATTATAATTTTATTATGTGCGTGAACTTATCCATAGAAAGTTATCCTAGTAAAAAGTAAAAATTAAAAAAAAGTAAAAAGTAAAAGTCATAGTAAAAAGGTGTGGAACTTATGCGGAACATGATTTTATATACAAAAAAATTGTAAATAAAAATTGTACACGAAGCAAATATGTTTTGAATAAAATATCTGAGAATTATTTTATAAAAAAATAACTGTGTGAATGTGGAACGGACACGGAGCTTATTAATAGTACTGTGCCGTTTGTGTATAATTGAAATGCAATGAAAGAATTTTTTTTCCCGAAGCACTTTCACTGAACCGACACGGTACGGATAGAACACTGTTACTGGTATAGCTATTTAATAAATAAACAATATATTCAAAATTAGAAGAAAAAAAATTATAAATATAAAATTCGTTTAATTTTAGTTTTTATTTTTTATTTTTATTTTGATGATAATATAAAATTTCCTGTAAGGGTAAACATGAAAAAAATTGTTGTGCATGTATATATATTGAGCCAACTGTATAATTAAAAAAAAAAATAAATTTTTCGCTATACAACCAACAATCTGGTTTTAGCGTCCAACAACAGCCTTCTGTTATTAGTTACTTAATTTGTGGCTTTTACGGTGTCGGTAATTAGCCGTACGACCAACCGCAAGCGGAATATACAACTCTGTGTTAAAATTCAGATTCGAAAAATAACCGAAAACACAAAACATATTTTATGCATTCAGTAGGATTCGAACCCACGACCCCAAAATTTCGTTAGAATTTTTAGGTTGGCATTTTTAACATTTACACCACAGAGTTGTATAATTAAATTAGTGTACGAACTGTATAATTAAATTAGTTTTATTTTATTTTCAATTATAAACAGATCTAAAACTGCAAACGCAACACTTACTGTAAATATTTAGCCATATTGATGGTAGAGCCATTTCGTTTAATCCGGAATAATTGGCTGAAAATAAATAAATAAAACCCTAGTGGAGTAATTTTTTGTCGGTATATATTCACTCCTCACATTAATAATATATAGATTAATATGTATTTTTACCAATATTATTAGATATATTCCATATCAGTGGAATACTGGCTTTAAATTTGTATTAAGTTTTTCCATTCAACTATGACCCTTAGGTTTTTTAAATGGTATTCTAAGAAACATACATAGTTGAATGGAAAAAATTAATACAAAAATTGTATTTTCTTTCTTTAAAAATTGTATTGTATAAGTTTTTCCATTCAACTATGACCCTTAGATTTTTTAAATGGTATTCTAAGAGACATACATAGTTGAATGGAAACAATTAATAGAAAAATTGTATTAAGTTTTTCCATTCAACTATGACCCTTAGGTTTTTTTTAACCGAATTGTGATTTACAAAAATCACATACAAAGAGATTTTTTTTGTTATTCTTATAATTAAAAAATGAAAATTTTGGATTGGCTATGCATTCGTAATGTAGCCACCTGTAACATTTGTCACAACTAATCCAATTTTCTTCAATGGGTTCTGATTCGGTTTCTGAATCTGAAACCTCTATTAAATCTATATTTGTATAGTCTTTATTTTTTTGCACTCTTTTATGTGTATTATTACTACAATTAATACAAATGTCGAACATATCATCTGAGCAACGCAATATTCGTTGCTTCAATTCATCCCTATAATGGCATATATCCAAAATAGGTTCATTCGGATATATAAAACGTTTCATATAAAGTAGTGCATATGGCCCACAATTATATGAATCGTTTTGCTTTGGTAAGTTTTCTAAATTAATCGAATTCATAAATTTTTTTTTTGAAAAATTTGTTCGATTAATTTCATCGTATTTTATAAAATACTCATTTATAATATTCGTAACATTTTGAACTACTTTGGTATTGGGGTTGTATGGGTCAATATGATAAACTTTATAGTTTTTCATATCAACACTTACAAGTGTCCAATGTGCCCTTTATTATAGAACATGAAAATAAATTCCACATTAAAATACTTTATTTCATAAAGGGAATGGCCTTCCTTGATGTCAATAAATCTTTTACGATTTAACAGAGTACAAGAAAGTGGGTAATCCAAATACACAAATCTTTCGCTTGTATCTGTTAAAAGTAATGCGCATAGATCCATAACTTTATCATCCAGCCAGGATGATGTTATGGGTCTATCCTTCATTACAAATAACGCTGAATATTCTTCAGCGTATATTTGAATATTATACTTTCGATTGTCAAAAAATGTTTGAAAAGAAAATTTGGCCACCAAATATTCTTTTTTTGCATGACAATAATAGTCAGGCATTAATAATAATCCATTTTTTAATCGCATTATTATTTCAGAATTTTCAGTGTTTTTATTTTCCATCTTATGCGATGAATGCACGTTTTTAAGTGCTGCCCCCATAAAATGGGTACCTATTGATTTGCGTTTCTTTGACCACGTTTCTTCGATTTGCATGAATTGCGAATACGTGTCATCATTTTTCGAAACTTTAGATTTGCGTTTCGATGCCAATCTACACTTTGGAATATTTAAATTACATCTTGTCATATTTGCAAGTGTAATTTTTTCGGTTTCTCTTAAGAATCTTCCGGCCTTAATGGAAGGTTCTTAAGAGTTTCTTTCGGTTTCTCTTAAGAATCTTCCGGCCTTAATGGAATGATTTTTTCGGTTTCTCTTAAGAATCTTCCGGCCTTATATTAAAATACCCTTCTACTCTGGCATTGGAAAAATGCCCTTGTATTTTACCCTGTGGAATTATTTTGGTCCACATGGGTAAGTATGCCAAATATTTTTTGCATAATTCAGCACATAATTCCACGCTTGAAATTTATTTAAATCGTTGTATTGATACTCCGATTGTTCGCTATTTAATATATTTTCAAATATTTCATTACAATCAATGAAATAAGGACTTTTTTTATATATGACATCCGTAATTTCATTCGTTCAGGATATTAAACTCTTCCAATTCAATGTTCTTCTTTGACATGTTTTGGAAAAATTCTAATGTAATTATCACTTTATTTGTTATATATTTATTGCATAATATTATACATATGGATTTCCATATATATTTTATATTTTTGTAATCTTGCTCGTCGAATAGCTTAGCCATCATTTCTAATACCGCTCTACGTGTTTTGGAATCCAAATCATGTTTTGCGATATTATCCCTCATATTTTTTATTAGATGGCAGCAACATAAATGAAGCAAATAATAATTATTTGCTTCCTCATATGCATTTGATTGAACCCAACTGTAAGTTGTTTCAATATATTTGCTGATGTTCATTGAATTTAACACTTCACATAAAGCATTAAACATTGCTGGAATGTCATCCGTTACAAAATGGTCTGCAAATTTTTCATCGTGTTTATATAACAATCCCATATGTTGCTTGAAATTGTTGAGCAGATGCTTGATAGCTACCACACTATGTGATGTACTCAACATTTCAAATACAGGTATCGTACAATAATCCGTTTCCATATCTTCTGGATTTATTGGAACTTTTACCACTGCACTATATAAGTATAGTCTCTGGTTTTTATCTGGATTTCTTACTAAGCTTCCAGTTGCATCAAAATGAATCGTAACTGATTCCCTTCGGTGCATTTTTATTAACATTTTTATTTGTTGATCATTAAAAAAATGAACAAAAAATGGATCACGGCCTATGGCGCGTATATTGCATTGAATTGTCGAATCCATTTCCTGTTTCTTGTTAATTAAATATATGTCTTCTATATCATCTACGTGTTCATCATTTATTGAGAGGGCCTCACTTCTTATTTTCCGGATTACCGCATCCGATTTCACGTTTTGATAATCGCCCTGTTTCAATAAATATGAAATAAGAATTGAAATAAGGGCATCGTTTGTGTACGCATGTGCGTATTGCGTTCTTAATTTATCGCGGACCATCACTCTTTCTTCCGCCCGAACTTGGCGGGTTAGTTTTTCAATATGATTAATTTTATTAATGCTGCTAAAAATCGTAAAATTAATCATATTGTTTTGATCATAACGATTACAATGTAATTTATATACACGACAGTTATCATGTCTGCAGTAAAAATACATTGCAATCGTTTTTGATAAAATTTTACTCCTTTTCAAATAGGTCATACACCCAGTTCGATGTTGTAATTCTTTTCCGAAATATTGTGAATAAACTTTCGAAATGAATTTTCCATCGACGAACATCGTATTCCAAATATCTTTTGAAACACAAATTTTTTCTGGGTTCTCCTCTAATTGATCAAATTTGCTAATTGTATTACTCAGCAATTTATTTGAACAATTTTTTTCAACTTTTCCTGTTTTATTATCAACAGATAAGTTGACTGGTTTTTCATCGCATATTAACTTACTGCAATTTATTATAGACTGTTTTTCTGTTTCTGCAGAGTTTTTGAATTTTCTATACGCATTCAATACTCTTTTTATATTTTGGGGGTTTATTTTAACTTGAATATCTCTACATATTTCAGTAGCTAACTCATTCGAATTTATCAATGATTTATTATCCATACATTGAAATAAATAATTTAGGATACTAACATCCATATTCCTAGCAGTTTTCGGTCTCCCTGCACTCATGATTTTAATATTTGCTTGTAATCAGATCAGATATCCTCAAAATTTATATTTTTTTCTAATATATAATTTAATATAATTATATTAAATTATATTAGAAATTTATTATATAATTTAATAATGGTAATAATATATAATATATAATTTAATAATGCTAATAATATAATATAATAATTATTTTATATAATTTGTATTATTTAATATAATTTATTAAAATATATAATATATATATAATATTTATAAATACCTTGTAAACCTGCCGTTGACTGTTTTTTTTTATTTATATTATAATTTTATTATGTGCGTGAACTTATCCATAGAAAGTTATCCATAAAAAGGTGTGGAACTTATGTGGAACTTATGCGGAACATGATTTTATATACAAAAAAATTGTAAATAAAAAATGTACACGAAGCAAATATGTTTTGAATAAAATATCTGAGAATTATATTATAAAAAAATAACTGTGTGAATATGGAACGGACACGGAGCTTATTAATAGTACTGTGCCGTTTGTGTATAATTGAAATGCAATGAAAGAATTTTTTTTCCCGAAGCACTTTCACTGAACCGACACGGTACGGATAGAACACTGTTACTGGTAAACAGCTATTTAATAAATAAACAATATATTCAAAATTAGAAGAAAAAAAATTATAAATATAAAATGCGTTTAATTTTATTTTTTATTTTTTATTTTTATTTTGATGATAATATAAAATTTCCTGTAAGGGTAAACATGAAAAAAATTGTTGTGCACGTATATATATTGTGCCAACTGTATAATTAAATTAGTTTTATTTTATTTTCAATTATAAACAGATCTAAAACTGCAAACGCAACACTTACTGTAAATATTTAGCCATATTGATGGTAGAGCCATTTCGTTTAATCCGGAATAATTGGCTGAAAATAAATAAATAAAAGCCTACGCCCTCCACGTATTTGTATTTTTGGGGTTGAGACCAGCTACAAAATTTATGAACTAATATGGAAATTTTGCAGACAGTGTTACCTAGGGAACCATAAACAATATTAATAAAATATAATAATATAATCAAAATAACAAAAAATTAAAACTGACAGGTAAAATATTAACATTAAAAATTAGTTTATATATCAAAAAAAAATATATACCTCGATTAAAGTGGATATTTCCAAATGAGTAGATTGTTGTAATGCTTTTTTTTTATTTAGGCACACTAAAAATTGAAGTAAAATTAAAACCAAAAACTACTAACAAATTCCAACAAATATAAATATGAGTTATATTATGAGTCTAGTCAATTGGAATCAACACATCAAGCGACATCGAAGATTTTATATACGGGACTTTGAACAGTTATGACTGCATTACAAATGGGACATTTATTATAAAAATTTACAATATGTCCCGAAACTGGTTGAAATAAGGGGGCGCAATTATTGCATACGCCGACATGGAAGCATTGAACAAATAAATGTGAAGCTGGGGAGGCAGAACATGCAGCGCATGCTTTTGTAGGTGGCGTATCCAATCGAGCTCTTTTGTCTGCCGAAACTGTATTTTCCGGAATAAAGATTTCTGTGGGTGGTGTATCTAATCGGGGCCTTTTCCGTGTTGAAACTGCATTTTCTAAACTAACGATTTCTGAAGAGGGGGCTGAAATAATATTGAAAGATGCAGTTGGATACTCTAAATCTAAATTTATTACAGAAGTAACGAGATTCGAGCTCATATTATCTACCGGAATGGAATCTACGCTGAGATCAATGGTGGTATTATATGGATCGGGAAGTGTATCGATTACATCTGATTCATCAGCGGATACATCTTGAAAAATCTCACTGAGTAAATCAGTTGTATGCGATACATACCGCAGAAAATGGGAAATGTCACCGTTTTGTCCTAATACTTTTTCTGCATTTATAATGCGTATATTATTTCGGGTATTTTGGGGACGAACACGATTCTCTAAGACAATTCCATTAACAAAACGTTCTAAATCGCATACTTTAGAATATTCCATTAATTTTAGATGGCGAATAAATACCTAAATGTTTGGATGGGGTGTACCAACTATTCGAAAGAATGCGCGATGAAATGATTCAACCGCATTATTGGTTCGATGCTCTTCGCCGAATACTGATATATCTTTCGCCGACCATTGTCGACGAAGATAATTTAAAAATTTAATAAAATTAAAACTGGTTGAGGCCGCGGTATCTTGAACAGCTAATATGCCGTCGGGTATTGATGACACCGGGAGTAAGGGGAGACACATAGCCATCTTTATTGCTATTCCTAAAGTTTTGTTTTTTTTTATTTAACCCTAATTTCCCTGCTTTTCTATGGACTGCTTGCGCATAATGAAAAAAGCATCCCAACAATTTGGCATTTGGAAATACCATTTTAACCGCATCACGCAGAGCAACTTCATAATCCGCCATTACGCTGGTGACCGATGTTGATGGGTCGAATTTTCCTTTTATACAGTTTAGCAGCTGTATATATGTCTGGGTGGTTCGACGGGACATAAGAGTATACATAATGGGATACACCTATAGCAGAACGAATTATTAAATAAATTCAATTGTAATTGCATTTTTGTAAACAATACATGTTTTTGATGGCAAGCAATATCCATTGTACGAGGGAACAATATTAAAATAAAAATTACATTTACTTACCGATCGATTATACATCAAATGTATAATTAGCAATTGACACATATTGCCTGATTTCGGGACAACCTTAAAAGTACCATCAATGTGTATATGGATACTTTTTCCTTCACAAAAATGCAATACGTGCGGCGATATAAAATTGATGAATTCTGTTCCATCGTCCGTCGTATCATACCCGGAATAAAATTTACGACCAGCGTTTCCCATCTCTTATCCAAATGCTTCAAAATACCTATAAATTACATACTAAATATTAAAATCACCAAATATTGAAAAAAGGATAAAAAATTTAATAGGAATATTAAATCATTTTTAACAATTACTTACGTAATTTGGATGAATACACAAATAAGACCAAACCAAAGCAAATATATAATAAAAACAAATTAAAAACATTGATTATTAAAATGCGTTTACTTACTTTGGATCCATAATACACTTATGAATATCTGCCATGGTGTTTGGGATGGGTGGCATACCTGCTCGACGAGCCCTTTTCATCATCGATGCAAAATTGCTGAAACTTAATTCCTTCTTGATGATTTTCTTGGGTTTCCCGAAATATCTTTTCTAGTGTCATTAGGCTGGTGGTTGCACGTTCCGGTAAAGCTGCCTTAAATTTTGCCACTTTCACTTCCATTTCATTACTATCGTGATTGTGATCTTGTCCCTTAATCACAATCACATCATTTCTTATTATTGCTGTACCTTTACATGTTGGTATTCTGCATCTCAAATGAAGCGTACCCCCAACACTTTCACGATCACAAATGTTTATCCGTTTTAAATAAATATAAAACGTATTTGTATCGATGTAGATAATGCTATTACTAGCATTACTTACAATTTTTTCCATTTTAATTCTTTTTTAATGATTTTGATTACTTGATTGATTTTGTTTAATTTTTTTTATTGTATATGCGCTCAGTATAATGTTTGTTTTAAATATTAACGTTTCTGGAAATTAAAAATTTTGCATATTAAAATTTACGAATGTATTGTATAATTTTTCGAAATTGTATTTTCAGCTAAAATCGCATCTCTGCATCTATGCCGTCGATTTAGACTGGCCTAATTTAAACTGGTTAAAGGTTAAATTTAAACCTGGATTAATTTTTGTGGAGCAATTTTTTGTCGGTATATATTCACTCCTCCCATTAATAATATATAGATTTATATGTATTTTTACCAATATTATTAGATATATTCCATATCAGTGGAATACTGGCTTTAAATTTGTATTAAGTTTTTCCATTCAACTATGACCCTTAGGTTTTTTAAATGGTATTCTAAGAAACATACATAGTTGAATGGAAAAAATTAATACAAAAATTGTATTAAGTTTTTCCATTCAACTATGACCCTTAGATTTTTTAAATGGTATTCTAAGAGACATACATAGTTGAATGGAAACAATTAATAGAAAAATTGTATTAAGTTTTTCCATTCAACTATGACCCTTAGGTTTTTTTAACCGAATTGTGATTTACAAAAATCACATACAAAGAGATTTTTTTTTGTTATTCTTATAATTAAAAAATGAAAATTTGTAACATTTGTAACATTTGTCACAACTAATCCAATTTTCTTCAATGGGTTCTGATTCGGTTTCTGAATCTGAAACCTCTATTAAATCTATATTTGTATAGTCTTTATTTTTTTGCACTCTTTTATGTGTATTATTACTACAATTAATACAAATGTCGAACATATCTTCTGAGCAACGCAATATTCGTTGCTTCAATTCATCCCTATAATGGCATATATCCAAAATAGGTTCATTCGGATATATAAAACGTTTCATATAAAGTAGTGCAAATGGCCCACAATTATATGAATCGTTTCGCTTTGGTAAGTTTTCTAAATTAATCGAATTCATAAATTTTTTTTTTGAAAAATTTGTTCGATTAATTTCATCGTATTTTATAAAATACTCATTTATAATATTCGTAACATTTTGAACTCCTTTGGTATTGGGGTTGTATGGGTCAATATGATAACCTTTATAGTTTTTCATATCAACACTTACAAGTGTCCAATGTGCTCCTGTATTATAGAACATGAAAATAAATTCCACATTAAAATACTTTATTTCATAAAGGGAATGGCCTTCCTTGATGTCAATAAATCTTTTACGATTTAACAGAGTACAAGAAAGTGTGTAATCAAAATACACAAATCTTTCGCTTGTATCTGTTAAAAGTAATGCGCATAGATCCATAACTTTATCATCCAGCCAGGATGATGTTATGGGTCTATCCTTTATTACAAATAACGCTGAATATTCTTCAGCGTTTATTTGAATATTATACTTTCGATTGTCAAAAAATGTTTGAAAAGAAAATTTGGCCACCAAATATTCTTTTTTTGCAAGACAATAATAGTCAGGCATTAATAATAATCCATTTTTTAATGGCATTATTATTTCAGAATTTTCAGTGTTTTTATTTTCCATCTTATGAGATGAATGCACGTTTTTAAGTGCTGCCCCCATAAAATGGGTACCTATTGATTTGCGTTTCTTTGACCACGTTTCTTCGATTTGCATGGATTGCGAATACGTGTCATCATTTTTCGAAACTTTAGATTTGCGTTTCGATGCCAATCTACACTTTGGAATATTTAAATTACATCTTGTCATATTTGCAAGTGTAATTTTTTCGGTTTCTCTTAAGAATCTTCCGGCCTTAATGGAAGGTTTTCCTAGTGATATCTGTTTGGAATAGATATCTGTTTTAATTATATTAAAATACCCTTCTACTCTGGCATTGGAAAAATGCCCTTGTATTTTACCCTGTGGAATTATTTTGGTCCACATGGGTAAGTATGCCAAATATTTTTTGCATAATTCAGCACATAATTCTGTCAGTGCTCCGAGTGGGTTTTCCAACAGACATAATAAAATTTGAACTATTTTCTACAAGCTGCATGGATTAACACAATTTTAAACAGTGAAGTAATTGTTCACCCAAACTTTATTTATTGAATTTAAATTACTTTCAACTTACAATACTTGAAATACTTAAAATACTTAAAATACTTAAAATTACTTAAAATACCTTATTATCTTTTATATTAATGCTGGCTGCTTGCGGTGGGGATGTTGATGTTTAATCTGGATGCTGGATGAGTGGAATTTTGTTGAGTTATACGTTGTATTTCTCGCTGACTTTATTCACTTTTTACTATTTTAACTTACAATACTAATTTAATTTAGTAATTTATTTAATACCGTTTTATTATTTAATATTTATTATTTTATTTATTTAATACCGTTTTTTACACTTGTCGGTTTTTAATTCTTTTTGTCTTTTTAATTTCAAATTCTTTTGTTTTTTACTTATTACTATTACACTATTGAACTTTCTTGTCTCACTACAAATTCTTAACTCCTCGTTTTTATTGAATTTATTTTTTTGAGTCTTATGATAATTCCATCAAAGTTTTTCCTTTACCAAGAACCCCTCCAAAATGTTTTTATTGGTGTAGCGTTTTATAATTAACTTTTTATCTTATTAATTGGTGTCGTGTGTAAATCGTTGGTATTATTTATTTTATTGATGTAGCGTTTTTATGATTTTACTCTTGGTGTTAATCAGTGATGTCGTGTGTAAATCGTTGGTATTAAAAATGGGTGTCACCGATTGACATAGCATTGTGACGTGGGATTGTTGTTAGTTAGATATATATTGAGCGTAATCATTTCCTTTGGTATTTTTTGCTTATGCCTTCCTGTGGTGTTTTTTGCTTATGACGGATATCAACTCATGAGAATTCAATAAGCATATAGTTGTACATATATAAATATTTTGTAGATTAAGCATTATGTGATCTCAGTGAACCAGTAAATATATAGTCACCATTCACACTGAAACACAGACATATATGCAAAAGAGTTCCACTCTCGTATCCCGTGGTTCCCGTGACGACGTAAAAACACATCAAGTTTAATGGGTTCAAACATACCATATCGCTTTTCCCATAGGTCTTGGTCTCATGGTTTTTGTCGATGTTGCATTGCGATACAATTTGTTTGTGTATATATAAATATATGCATGTAAAAATGCAAAGGCATCACATTCGCATAATTGATATTTTATGGAATTTGTGCATTAAATATATAATAAATATAAGTATATATAACATAGCTATATAGGTATGTTAATAATACCAAGTATGTAATTTGAAATCTCAGGTTAATTTTTAAATATTAATAAACACAGATATATGTACACATATATAGTTGATACATTATTAATGCATATGAGGCATATTGACGTCCAGGGTTATGTGAATATAATTTTATATTAATAATATTTATTTCAACCCGACATACCACATAATATGTATAGCCTAATATCGCCCCAATATTTTTGTTGCATAATGTTGCATAGCTAAAACTTCGCCATCCATCATGATATAGTTAACATAGTTACAAAGGTGTATAATACGTAAGGATGTCTATTTGTCCCACGACATCCCTCCACCCTCCGAAAAAAATTTTTTACGGAATGTAAAAAATTGAAGTTGTAAATATCGCCTTGTAATTGTATTACCACTCCATCCGCATATTTTGTTATAGCATACTCTACTTAATTTTATTTGCTTACAAGATAGATTATTCATTAATTTATGTTAATATAGTATTTATTTCTAAATGAACCCCATTAATATTATTTCTATTTAGATATTACTTATTATTATTTTATTTATTATTTAACTCTTATAAAAACGAACCATTTATAAATTAGCATTATATCATTACATAAATCTCTAACAATGCTACTATAAAGTATTAAAAGAACCATTGTATTACCTATATATTTTAATTCTAAATTGATTATTTTCTTAATATCTAAGAAAAATATATATATATTTTTTTTTTTTTTCAAATTAATAAATTTTAATATCTTTTACTTCGATTATAAAATTTTAATTATTCGTTTGTATTTAACCCATTATTTATATTTAGCAATAGATTTCAAATTTTAATATAATATAAGGTTCGGTGAACAAGATTTCACATGATTGTGTAAACAATTCTTAACACCTAAAGTAATATATTATAACATCTTAAATATAAATTATACAAAATTAAAATAATGATATTAATTATTGATATACATATATATAAATAAATAATTAAAAAAAATGATATCTTATTAATTCTAGAATACATCGGTATTTAATTGATTCAACAGTATTAACAAATTTAACTGTTGTTGTAGCCCCTGTTAACTGTTTTGAAGACTCGGGAATTTGTATTAATATGATAATTGAATCTGCAAACTGTTCGTATATGACAAAAATGATTATAGTGATTAGCAATAGGGTAGAAACCGAAATTAGAGAATTTTGTTTTTTTTTTTAATATTTAATGGAACGGTGTTATGTTGCAGTTCGGATTTCAATAAAAATGTATTTCACCAATAGGTTCGGTGAATGTTCCATAGGATGAATTTCAAAAGGAACAAAAACCCATATTGAGTGCATAAATAACACAATGAAGTGAACAATAACAAGTTCCATATCTGCTACTAAACCTATATTATTTAAAAGAAATCTAAAATGAAAGTATTAGTTTTAATTATTATATTTAGTGATTATATATTTTTAGCCTGTTATTATGAACGCGTTTTTTGCGTCGACCCATTAAAATTGTTGTATTGACCGCGTTATTAACTTCAACGACTTCATATGGTCCCAACCAAATATTGGATAATTTATGTTGTATGGTCTCATTTTTCAACATAACCTACTTTAAACACCATATCTTTCGCATTCGCATCATAATATTGCTTTGATTTAAAACTATTTTGTCGTGCAATTTCATAAGTTTTTTGTAATTTAAATTTTAATTGATTATAATAACTTTCGTGATCATAAATGGGCTCGGTTGATTTTTGCAAATTTGTGGGTATTTCCGCCGTAAAACCGAACAAACAATCGGATGGCGTTAATTTCGTTGAACTCTGTAACGTATTATTATGGACATGAGATGCCTGTCTTAACCATGCATCCCAATTTTGTGGACTTTCCTCAACAAAACATCTCAAATAGTCCGCTAATGAACCGTGACTTCTCTCTAACATACCGTTTGATTGTGGATGATATGCGGTGGTTTGCATCTTTTTAATTTTTAATAATTTACAAACGCTCTTAAATAAATTACCAACGAAATTGGCACCTTGATCTGTTACCAACACCTTTGGAATTCTGTATCGCGAAATTATTTCATCGTAAAACGTTCGAGCTACTGTTTCTGCTGTAGCATCTGGAATTGCGTAACAGTCCATGAAACGAGTTAAATTATCCTGAAATGTGAGTATGTACTTGCTACCAGAATGGGTTGTGGGTAACGGACCTACTATATCCAAATAAACCTTATCAAATGGTAGTTTGGGTGTATCGGTAATTATCATCGGCATTTTGTTACATCGAGATTTTTTATTCCCCTAACATTGTTTGCATTTCTTAATATATTCCTTTATATCCCTCATCATTCCCTTCCATTGGTATTGTTTCTTGACCCTGTGCAATGTTTTCCAAACCCCTTGATGACCACCCAATGGTGTATCATGAAAACTTCTCATTACCGTTTGAATATCATCTTTATTTGACAACTCTTCGATTTTATTTAAATCCTCCATGGCTATTTTATTGATATCGTTTTCCTCATTGACATCCACAGAATTAACTTTATCTTGTATTTTGGTATCTTTTGGTACAATATTCTCCTCAAGTTTTTTGGTCCGCGCGCGTGTCTGAACTACTTCTATTTTATTTGTATTTTCTTTTGATATGCGACTTAATGCATCGGCATTCGTATTAAACTTTCCGGGCTTATATTCTATGTTATAATTATATTCCGACAACTTATGATGAAAACGTAACAACCTAGACGTTGGATCCTTAATATTAAATACCCCTAACAACGGTCTATGATCGGTATAAATTGTGAATCTACGTCCCAATAAATAACTCCTGAAATTCTTTGTTGCCCAAACCATTGCAAGTAATTCCCTTTCAATTGTGGAATACCTTTGCTCCGCGCTATTCAACGATCGACTAGCATACGCAATAGGGCGATCTTCTCCTGGTTTCCCTTGAAAAATAACCGCACCTAGAGCGTCACCACTAGCGTCGGTTGTTAAGATAAATGGTTTGGCAAAATCCGGATATATGAGAACTTGTAAATTTTCTGTAATAATTTGCAAAACCCAACCATGATTGTAATTGTTTAACATTTTTCGGTGTTGGATATTCAGACACACAAGCCGTTTTGGATGGATCGGGACTTGCGCCTTCTTTGGTGCATTTATGACCTAAATAAATAACTTCCTTTTTTAAAAATTGACATTTTTTTATTTTTATTTTTAAATTAAATTTTCTTAATCTATCAAATACAGCAGCTAATTTATTATGATGATCAATTAAATTTTTCCCATAAATTACAATATCATCAATATATACAAAACATTCAATACCATACAAACCCATTAACACATAATTCATAATTCTTTGGAATGTAGCAGGAGCACCAGTCAAACTGAAAGGCATTCTTTTAAATTCGTAATGACCGTAAGGCGTACTAAATGCCGTTTTAGGCGCATCCCTAGGTTCCATCAATACCTGATGATAACCACTAGCCAAATCCAAAGTACTGAAATATCGCGAATGTCCAAGCTGATCTAATATATCTTCAATTCGCGGAAGTGGGAATGCATCTTTGATGGTTATTTGGTTCAATTTCCTAAAATCAAACACCAATCTCCAACGCTTGGTACCGTCCGAATCTGACTTTTTAGGTACTACTAACAAAGGTGTATTCCAAGAACTTTTACTCGGGCCAATAATACCGTCTTCTAACATATTTCCTACTTCCTCATTTATGAACTCCTTATGTATTTCCGGTAATCTATAATTTTTTTGATTTATTGCGGGATGATTTTGCAATGTGGGTATCGTATGTCCAACAACGTCAGTGTATGACAATTTATCTCCTTCAAGATAAAAAACATCATTATACTTAACACATAAATCCACTAACGTCTCTCTTTCCTCTTTATTTAAATCCTCCTCTGTATTTAATTCACTAACTAATCTTTTAACTCTATCCTCATTTTGATCATTCAGGCCCTTGTCGTTGACCATCTTTGTCATTAAATTAATTGATTTCTTATTATTTTCTTCGTTATAATTTTTTAAATTAACATATCTTAAATTTAGTTTTCTTAATTCTATGTTTTTCTCATTTATATTAATAATTGCGACAGGCGCTTCATAATTGCTAACTTTTGAAATCGAATTGCCAACGTAAATTCCCTCTATAATCTCCTCTGATTTCACTAAAATGGATCCCGTGCGTATAGGCATCCTAACCATCAATACAATTTTCGACCTGGCTGGTATATTATAAATAACTTCTCCCAATAAACGATTTGATTTAATCTGCTTAATTTTACTATTTATCATGTTATTATTTTCTACTTCTTTACTTACTTTATTAAAATCTTGTGTATTTAAAACTTTAACAATATTTTCTTGTTTAATATTTTCTATTCTTTGTTTAATTAATGTTTCCGTCAAACAAGCGTGTACTTTCGATGAACCGAACGATTGGAAGATTCCCCGGGAGAATCAATTTCAGATTTTCCAGGCAATGACAGTGACCGATTATCGCCATGCCTTCCTTTAAATGCGCGTTTTAAAAGAACCATGTCACCGGTGACAGATTTACCATTTGGACATTCTGAACCCTTCACATCAACTCCATTCACTCGTTCTACAACTTTATTATTTCCTACCCCAATATTTAACTTAACTTTATTATTTTTATTCGCACTATTAATTAATTCCATCTTACAAATTTTATCAAAATCAACAATATCATCATTATATAATGTATTTTTCTCAACTTTTACAACTCGAGTTTGCTTTGGTGATATGTCGGAAAATTCATTTGTTGAATTATTTTCGTATAGATTATTTAATTTCTTCGTTGATCGGTGATCACTTTGCGTTCTTTTAAATGGCCTTTTTAAAAGAGGCATAGCTTCGATCAAGAAGTCATTATTTAACCTATTCGAATCCTTCATTTCCACCTTGTTTCCCCAGACTCCCCGTTCTTTCACATTTAAATTTTGTTTATTAATAACTTCCTCGTTTATAATTGGCTTTGAAAATTGCTTTATATTTAACTTTTTATTATTATTCTTATTTGCTCCGAAGGTGTGACTCCCCAAGTGGTCAGCTTCCTTTGAGAATTTATCAATAACCGCGTTAGTTTTTTGGGACATTTCGTGCGAGAAATGATTTTGGGGTTTCATTGGCATTGTCAGAAACAATGTACCATCCGGGCTAAACAACGAAAATGTGTTTGCAATGGCATTGATTATGGACGTTCCGTTTAAGAAATCCCTCCCGATTAACCCATTGGCGGGTATACACTCGGTATCATTTATGACACCTAATGTAATTTGCAATGTATTCTCTCTGGTCGCTACACCAATTTTACCGGTGATTGACCCTTGAGTCGTATCACAACCTCCGAAAGCACCTCCAACTTGAACCTTATCTAAATTATTTATATCTTTCAAATTTTTTATAGCATTACTTTTTATTAAACTAATTTCTGCTCCCGTATCAATTAGAAATATGTTATTACCGTCTTTACATATGTCGATGGGTAGCCTAACGTATATTTTATTTATATTGTTATTACCTATTTTATTAAATATAGTATTTCCCGTCACTAATTTTGTAATATTATTTTTAACTATTGTATTTTTATTATTTAAGTTTTGTTGGCATTCTAATTTATTATCTAAAGGTTTTAGCCTACTCATTATCTCCTTCTGACCAACACTACGGATTTCTAGTTTGGTCGTTACTCGTTTTTTTCTCGGGGTTCATTTTTTTGCCCCGTATTATTATTTTGGGACTGACCCAATATCGCCCTATTATTACCCGAATTATTAAAACCAACATTTCTTCTTGCATTACATCTAGCGAAAGTATGACCAAATCGGTTACAGTATGTGCATTGTTCCTGCTTAATATTTGCATTATTATTATTATTTGCATTATTATTATTATTTCCGGTTCTATAATTATTGGAATTATTATTATTATAATTACCCACGCTATTATTGTACCCATTTCGATTACCCCCGCGATTGTCATTGACCGCATTATTGAAATAACCATTGTACGTACCACCACGATTAGGCATGCGAAACTGCGTTCCATTTGAAACGCTATTGAACCCATTATCCGATCTCAAATTGTTGTTATATCTCTGTCCATTATTGTTTTGAAAAGTGTTTCTATTGATATTTTGATTGACATAAAAATTACTATTGTTTGGACATGTCTGTACATTATGTCCATAAACTTTACACGAGTTACAAAAGGGAGTGGACTTGCGTAAATTGCAATCCACATACGTATGATTAAATTTGCTACAGAAACCACACTTCAAAATTGGTTGATATTTCATAGCATTGTCGTTATCCGTATTTACTAAGAAATTTTTTGATTGTACGGCAGTACGTTGGAAAGGATTATTCACTTTTAATAATAACTCCGTTTTAATTAATGCCTCAACGGCCTGGTCAAAGTGAATCGTATCAAGTGTTAATGCGAACTGTCGTAAATTGGGATCCAAAAGCCCGCATTTTAATATACGCAACTTTTGTTCCTCAGTTTCTTTAATTAAAACCTGTGCCACGAGTTCCTTATAATCAGCTTTCAATATTTCAATTACACATTGCGCACACTTATCTATCTTTCTTGCAAATGAACTTATTGATTCCGTGGGCAATTGGAAAGTATTTTTCAATTCGGCATTTGCTGTATCTAACGACTTTTTGGAAATATACCTATGTCTTAATGTTGCACTAAATCCATCTAATGTGGTAACATTTAACCCTCTTATCAGTTCAAACGCGTCCCCCGTTAACCGTGTACACAAAGCCGTAACAAATTTACCCTCATCCTCACTATCAATACATTTATGTGCATATTCGCATGCGCCTAAAAATTCTTGAATGTGGTTTACTAAATAGGGACCAGGTTCACCAGAAAATCGTGGAACCAACGTTGTAACTAGTTTGCCTATTTTCTGGAAATCCATGGCGTTAAATTTAAAAGTATAATGCTTATCCGTTGCAGGTATTGGATTCATTTTAGTGTTTATTATAATTGATTGCTATAAATTTACTCCCTTTGGTCCCCCGTTTCCAAGATTTTTTGTTGATACATACATTGTTTTAATACCTCATCCATCCAAACTCATCTAATCAACATATAAAAAAAAATAAGACGGCTTCAACACCGATAAGACAAAAAACCGTACACTTTGCAGACATACACAGGCTAATACCATAGAAGTTATCATACACAATTCTAAACAAATACTAAGTCCCAAAAATAACACATTAATCATTTAATAATTCTTTCTATTCATCTGTATTATATATAAAAAAAATATTGGTGACCATTACAGTCAAAATTCAAGTTCCTTTTTTTTTTTTAGATTTATATAAATAAAACATTTTAAACTTTAGTAATAATTTTTTTTTAATTCAGATTGTATATAAAATAAAAAACGTTTCATATATGTATATATAAAAAGAAATAATTATTTAAAACATATGATCAGAATGACCTAATTTTTCCACATATAGCGATCTCATATATCATAATAAAAGAAAATTATATAATATTAAACTATATTAAACTATATGCTTTGTACAATAAATTAATTTTATATTTTTTTTTTTTATTTTAAATATTTTACTTATATATGATATTTCACACTCAGATATTATTTAATAATCGCATATTATTGTCCATATGAAGAAAAAGCAAAACAAAATATTTAATTACACATTACAAAAAAAACGTTAATACACTTTCACCATTTAAATAAAATAATTGAAACGAATTGCACGTAAAAAACGCACTATAAAAACGCCAATTATGTTGGTGCAGCAATTAAAAAATAATTTACAAATGAAATTGGTGTTTAACATTCAATTAATTAATTTAATTTTATATACAAATATATATAATAAATCGGGAGTTTGTTCGAAATTACCGATTATGTCGTTGTTCAGTTCAAAAACGTATTAATATTATTTAAGGAAATAAACTTAAAAAATAAAACGTTAATTAAATGAATATTGAAATAGTGTAATATAATTATATAATTTTATTTAATATTTGGCATAATTTAAACAAATTTCCTATACTGAGAGCGAATTCGAAATACCGGCTGCGCCAATTATGTCAGTGCTCCGAGTGGGTTTTCCAACAGACATAATAAAATTTGAACTATTTTCTACAAGCTGCATGGATTAACACAATTTTAAACAGTGAAGTAATTGTTCACCCAAACTTTATTTATTGAATTTAAATTACTTTCAACTTACAATACTTGAAATACTTAAAATACTTAAAATACTTAAAATTACTTAAAATACCTTATTATCTTTTATATTAATGCTGGCTGCTTGCGGTGGGATGTTGATGTTTAATCTGGATGCTGGATGAGTGGAAATTTGTTGAGTTATACGTTGTATTTCTCGCTGACTTTATTCACTTTTTACTATTTTAACTTACAATACTAATTTAATTTATAATTTAATTTAGTAATTTATTTAATACCGTTTTATTATTTAATATTTATTATTTTATTTATTTAATACCGTTTTTTACACTTGTCGGTTTTTAATTCTTTTTGTCTTTTTAATTTCAAATTCTTTTGTTTTTTTCTTATTACTATTACACTATTGAACTTTCTTGTCTCACTACAAATTCTTAACTCCTCGTTTTTTTTTAATTTATTTTTTTGGGTCTTATGATAATTCCATCAAAGTTTTTCCTTTACCAAGAACCCCTCCAAAATGTTTTTATTGGTGTAGCGTTTTATAATTAACTTTTTATCTTATTAATTGGTGTCGTGTGTAAATTGTTGGTATTATTTATTTTATTGATGTAGCGTTTTTATGATTTTACTCTTGGTGTTAATCAGTGGTGTCGTGTGTAAATCGTTGGTATTAAAAATGGGTGTCACCGATTGACATAGCATTGTGACGTGGGATTGTTGTTAGTTAGATATATATTGAGCGTAATCATTTCCTTTGGTATTTTTTGCTTATGCCTTCCTGTGGTGTTTTTTGCTTATGACGGATATCAACTCATGAGAATTCAATAAGCATATAGTTGTACATATATAAATATTTTGTAGATTAAGCATTATGTGATCTCAGTGAACCAGTAAATATATAGTCACCATTCACACTGAAACACAGACATATATGCAAAAGAGTTCCACTCTCGTATCCCGTGGTTCCCGTGACGACGTAAAAACACATCAAGTTTAATGGGTTCAAACATACCATATCGCTTTTCCCATAGGTCTTGGTCTCATGGTTTTTGTCGATGTTGCATTGCGATACAATTTGTTTGTGTATATATAAATATATGCATGTAAAAATGCAAAGGCATCACATTCGCATAATTGATATTTTATGGAATTTGTGCATTAAATATACAATAAATATAAGTATATATAACATAGCTATATAGGTATGTTAATAATACCAAGTATGTAATTCTCGGTTCATCTCAGGTCAAAAATCTCAGGTTAATTTTTAAATATTAATAAACACAGATATATGTACACATATATAGTTGATACATTATTAATGCATAAGGAGGCATATTGACGTCTAGGGTTATGTGAATATAATTTTATATTAATAATATTTATTTCAACCCGACATACCACATAATATGTATAGCCTAATATCACCCCAATATTTTTGTTGCATAATGTTGCATAGCTAAAACTTCGCCATCCATCATGGAATAGTTAACATAGTTACAAAGGTGTATAATACGTAAGGATGTCTATTTGTCCCACGACAATTCCACGTTGTGAAATTTATTTAAATCGTTGTATTGATACTCCGATTGTTCGCTATTTAATATATTTTCAAATATTTCATTACAATCAATGAAATAAGGACTTTTTTTATATATGACATCCGTAATTTCATTCGTTCAGGATATTAAACTCTTCCAATTCAATGTTCTTCATTGATATGTTTTGGAAAAATTCTAATGTAATTATCACTTTATTTGTTATATATTTATTGCATAATATTATACATATGGATTTCCATATATATTTTATATTTTTGTAATCTTGCTCGTCGAATAGCTTAGCCATCATTTCTAATACCGCTCTACGTGTTTTGGAATCCAAATCATGTTTTGCGATATTATCCCTCATATTTTTTATTAGATGGCAGCAACATAAATGAAGCAAATAATAATTATTTGCTTCCTCATATGCATTTGATTGAACCCAACTGTAAGTTGTTTCAATATATTTGCTGATGTTCATTGAATTTAACACTTCACATAAAGCATTAAACATTGCTGGAATGTCATCCGTCACAAAATGGTCTGCAAATTTTTCATCCTGTTTATATAACAATCCCATATGTTGATTGAAATTGTTGAGCAGATGCTTGATAGCTACCACATTATGTGATGTACTCAACATTTCAAATACGGGTATCGTACAATAATCCGTTTCCATATCATCTGGATTTATTGGAACTTTTACCACTGCACTATATAAGTATAGTCTATGGTTTTTATCTGGATATCTTACTAAACTTCCAGTTGCATCAAAATGAATCGTAACTGATTACCTTCGCTGCATTTTTATTAACATTTTTATTTGTTGATCATTAAAAAAATGAACAAAAAATGGATCACGGCTTATGGCGCGTATATTGCATTGAATTGTCGAATCCATGTCTTGTTTCTTTTTAATTAAATACATGTCTTCTATATCATCTACGTGCTCATCATTTATTGAGAGGGCCTCACTTCTTATTTTCCGGCGTATTGCGTTCTTAATTTATCGCGGACCATCACTCTTTCTTCCGCCCGAACTTGGCGGGTTAGTTTTTCAATATGATTAATTTTATTAATGCTGCTAAAAATCGTAAAATTAATCATATTGTTTTGATCATAACGATTACAATGTAATTTATATACACGACAGTTATCATGTCTGCAGTAAAAATACATTGCAATCGTTTTTGATAAAATTTTACTCCTTTTCAAATAGGTCATACACCCAGTTCGATGTTGTAATTCTTTTCCGAAATATTGTGAATAAACTTTCGAAATGAATTTTCCATCGACGAACATCGTATTCCAAATATCTTTTGAAACACAAATTTTTTCTGGGTTCTCCTCTAATTGATCAAATTTGCTAATTGTATTACTCAGCAATTTATTTGAACAATTTTTTTCAACTTTTCCTGTTTTATTATCAACAGATAAGTTGACTGGTTTTTCATCGCATATTAACTTACTGCAATTTATTATAGACTGTTTTTCTGTTTCTGCAGAGTTTTTGAATTTTCTATACGCATTCAATACTCTTTTTATATTTTGGGGGTTTATTTTAACTTGAATATCTCTACATATTTCAGTAGCTAACTCATTCGAATTTATCAATGATTTATTATCCATACATTGAAATAAATTATTTAGGTTACTAACATCCATATTCCTAGCAGTTTTCGGTCTCCCTGCACTCATGATTTTAATATTTGCTTGTAATCAGATCAGATATCCTCAAAATTTATGTTTTTTTCTAATATATAATTTAATATAATTATATTAAATTATATTTAATATAATTATATTAAATTATATTAGAAATTTATTATATAATTTAATAATGGTAATAATATATAATAATTATATATAATTTAATATAATTATATTAAATTATATTAGAAATTTATTATATAATTTAATAATGGTAATAATATATAATATATAATTTAATAATGCTAATAATATAATATAATAATTATTTTATATAATTTGTATTATTTAATATAATTTATTAAAATATATAATATATATATAATATTTATAAATACCTTGTAAACCTGCCGTTGACTGTTTTTTTTTATTTATATTATAATTTTATATTATAATTTTATTATGTGCGTGAACTTATCCATAGAAAGTTATCCATAAAAAGGTGTGGAACTTATGTGGAACTTATGCGGAACATGATTTTATATACAAAAAAATTGTAAATAAAAAATGTACACGAAGCAAATATGTTTTGAATAAAATATCTGAGAATTATATTATAAAAAAATAACTGTGTGAATATGGAACGGACACGGAGCTTATTAATAGTACTGTGCCGTTTGTGTATAATTGAAATGCAATGAAAGAATTTTTTTTCCCGAAGCACTTTCACTGAACCGACACGGTACGGATAGAACACTGTTACTGGTAAACAGCTATTTAATAAATAAACAATATATTCAAAATTAGAAGAAAAAAAATTATAAATATAAAATGCGTTTAATTTTATTTTTTATTTTTATTTTGATGATAATATAAAATTTCCTGTAAGGGTAAACATGAAAAAAATTGTTGTGCACGTATATATATTGTGCCAACTGTATAATTAAATTAGTTTTATTTTATTTTCAATTATAAACAGATCTAAAACTGCAAACGCAACACTTACTGTAAATATTTAGCCATATTGATGGTAGAGCCATTTCGTTTAATCCGGAATAATTGGCTGAAAATAAATAAATAAAACCCTAGTGGAGTAATTTTTTGTCGGTATATATTCACTCCTCACATTAATAATATATAGATTTATATGTATTTTTACCAATCTTATTAGATATATTCCATATCAGTGGAATACTGGCTTTAAATTTGTATTAAGTTTTTCCATTCAACTATGACCCTTAGGTTTTTTAAATGGTATTCTAAGAAACATACATAGTTGAATGGAAAAAATTAATACAAAAATTGTATTTTCTTTCTTTAAAAATTGTATTGTATAAGTTTTTCCATTCAACTATGACCCTTAGATTTTTTAAATGGTATTCTAAGAGACATACATAGTTGAATGGAAACAATTAATAGAAAAATTGTATTAAGTTTTTCCATTCAACTATGACCCTTAGGTTTTTTTTAACCGAATTGTGATTTACAAAAATCACATACAAAGAGATTTTTTTTGTTATTCTTATAATTAAAAAATGAAAATTTTGGATTGGCTATGCATTCGTAATGTAGCCACCTGTAACATTTGTCACAACTAATCCAATTTTCTTCAATGGGTTCTGATTCGGTTTCTGAATCTGAAACCTCTATTAAATCTATATTTGTATAGTCTTTATTTTTTTGCACTCTTTTATGTGTATTATTACTACAATTAATACAAATGTCGAACATATCTTCTGAGCAACGCAATATTCGTTGCTTCAATTCATCCCTATAATGGCATATATCCAAAATAGGTTCATTCGGATATATAAAACGTTTCATATAAAGTAGTGCATATGGCCCACAATTATATGAATCGTTTTGCTTTGGTAAGTTTTCTAAATTAATCGAATTCATAAATTTTTTTTTTGAAAAATTTGTTCGATTAATTTCATCGTATTTTATAAAATACTCATTTATAATATTCGTAACATTTTGAACTACTTTGGTATTGGGGTTGTATGGGTCAATATGATAAACTTTATAGTTTTTCATATCAACACTTACAAGTGTCCAATGTGCCCTTTATTATAGAACATGAAAATAAATTCCACATTAAAATACTTTATTTCATAAAGGGAATGGCCTTCCTTGATGTCAATAAATCTTTTACGATTTAACAGAGTACAAGAAAGTGGGTAATCCAAATACACAAATCTTTCGCTTGTATCTGTTAAAAGTAATGCGCATAGATCCATAACTTTATCATCCAGCCAGGATGATGTTATGGGTCTATCCTTCATTACAAATAACGCTGAATATTCTTCAGCGTATATTTGAATATTATACTTTCGATTGTCAAAAAATGTTTGAAAAGAAAATTTGGCCACCAAATATTCTTTTTTTGCATGACAATAATAGTCAGGCATTAATAATAATCCATTTTTTAATCGCATTATTATTTCAGAATTTTCAGTGTTTTTATTTTCCATCTTATGCGATGAATGCACGTTTTTAAGTGCTGCCCCATAAAATGGGTACCTATTGATTTGCGTTTCTTTGACCACACAGAAAGAAAAATCTATGTAAATATTAAAAAATCCATCGTACATTTAACAAACACTTTCGTCAGTATTAGTCCGAAAAAAATATTTGTTAATAGTACAAATCGGTTTTGTCAGGTTACGAAATTAAAAACATAAATTATTTTTGACGAAATTTTCATTGAATTAACAAAAAAAATTTTGGTTTAACATTAATTCAATTTTGTGACATTTAAAAATAATATCGTAGACAAAAAATCTTTAATTTTTTGATTAACAACTTCGTTTTGTTACCTAAAAATATCGGGTTTTCGTTTAACAACTATATGACATTATCCAACAAATAAATTATAACAATTTTTCGATAACTTAGAAATTCAAATTATTAGCTAACAATTGCATTTCGTACTCAGAAAAAAGTTTTTCTTACATCAAAAATAGAGTTTTCATAGATTTAAAACAAATATTTTGTAGTATATACTAAATAAATTTATTAAACAATAAATTATATTTATTCAATAATAATTAATAATAATGAAAAATTCAAAAATTAAACAATGTTATTATAATAAAAAATAATATATTTTCATTAAATAAAAAAAAATATTCCTCAAATTCTACATTCATATTAACATTTCAAAAAATAGTTTACTGGACGGAATCATTAATACCAGTAATACTTATACAGTATCAGCACAATTGTTAAACAACATAGATATTCAATACTACGACGATTTCGTATGTAGTATTATAATAAAAAACAAACACAAATTCTTATTATTGAGAATTCATGAATTAAGACAACAAATTCTAATCCATTCAACTTATTCATACTACGTAATATAGGAAGTATTTAGAAATATTGATGATACTGTATTTACATATAATATACCTGGTTTTTAAAAATCACTTACATTTAATGTGATTTAGTATAAATAAATAAATTTTATAATTATATTTCATGATTCAATAAAATATTTTTAGAAAAGTAATAAAATATTTCGATTTATAATAAAGACAGGTGAACTTTTTATATTAGAGATTTACATTTTTTGTTGAATCTCATCACATATTTCCTTTTGTAAAATCTTTACACTAGGATATGTATAAGTATTAGCTGATGAAATATTATAAAAATAAAATTGGATGAACTGCCAAATAGATTCACATTGAATAGGGTATTTTAGGTTAAACAATTGAAAAACCTTGAAACATATATCAATTGCATTTAAAATATTAAAAAATTTGTATTTTATGCCATCTAAGTAAATCATGAATTCTTCTGGATGTAAAACATCTGATCCTATAACTATTATAAATGGTTGAATGTTTTCATTTAATGAATTCAAATCCCTTATGTGTTCCTCTACTCCAGCTGCAGTTTGGCAAAAGTATATAAATGCTATTTGAGAGTCTACAATGCTGTACTTTTTGACTACAATTTTTCCCGCTGAGTTTTTTGCCGATTTTTTAGATGTGGGAATCAAAATTCCATGAATCAATAAAAAAATCGCTGTGTATTTACCATCTGTAGAAAAAAAATATCAGGTTTAATCATTAGTCGTTCATTAGTCGAAATTACAATTATTAGTCAGAATACTTACTATCGCTAACGTCATTAGATGTAGTAATTTTTTTTAAAAGTTCTAAACAAGTTACTTCTTTCAATTTTTTTTTACAAATAGAGATGAGGGCATTTGAAAATGCATCCATTTTATCAAACAAATGTTTCTTATCCTCATACATTTTTTGGAAATCCAAATCAATCTATATAAACAATATACAAAAAAATGTTTGTCAACTATTAATCAGAAAATAAAATGAATTACCATAATTATTTATACTTCAAATTACGGACATTACTACATTCGCACATAGTATATACTTACCAATCGGTAACCACAAGGAAGTTTGTATTGAGGCCAATTCTTTATAATTTTATCCATGTCTACTAAGGTTTTAATGGAATTAATTCTGTAGTCGGAAGTTATAATCCAATGTTCCATGATTTCGGTAAATTTTAAATTATCATATTTTAACGAATGTAAATATTTTTGTAATGATGCATCATTTTCTTGATCAGTAAGTTTAGATAATAACTCGACTTCATTAATTTTAACATTTAAGCCATTCTGATTTGTGGATAACCCGGCTTTACGAAGTCTGGTTTTATTGTTATGGAATTTACAATATAATTTTCCTTTTGGGGCCGCACCAATTCTTTTAAAGAAATAGTACTCGGCATCTTCAGTGGGAAACAGTAAAATTATCTGTTTAGATATGTTTTCTGACATCGATGTTGTTAACACAAGATCGCGACTAATAAAGTAATTGACGATTACATCTACCAATATCTGCTTAGTTGTATCATTTAATATCTGGTTTTTTTTGTAAAATTCTGTAATTAGTTCTCCTTGTTTAGATTGCTGCAATATATTAATCAGCGATATCGTTGGCTGAAAATCAATTGCATCATTTGTGCTTGTTTGCGAAACATGCTGCTCTTGTATAGTGTTCTCCTTTTCTAAATCGGTTTTTTGTAATACTGTGGACACTGTGGTTGAATGATCATTATTGATATTTTGTGATTGTTGCCATTTATTTAACATATAATCAAATCGAATTTGAATTCCAAAATTGAAATCTTTTAATATTATAGGAATGAAATGTGGACGCATCATTTTTAATACATCAACATACATTTCATGACCTGTGATTAAACGGAATTTTTTTTTGAACATATTGTATAGTACATTATAATAATCTATATATATGGATCATACTCACTTTTAAAGTATTCAAATAATAATTCACATCCCCATGAGCTCAACAAATTCCGCAATTGGATTATACTGTCATTTTGTTCATTGGTATTACATTTACATTTATCAACAAAATCGTGGCAGTCACAACACAATATGCTTCCTAAGTTGATAAAATCTTGTTCAGTTGCTTCAGCAGTACTTTGCAATATAGTTGGTGGAGTTAATGTAGAATTCACCTCATCATAAACTTCAGTTATATTATTTAAAATGTTTCCGTCCATTTTGTTGACCAATTATTCCCTTTCAATTTTTTGAAACAAAATATATTTAGAGAATAGAATGAAGGCAATATAATTTATAATAAAAGAAATGCATAAAATCACTATGCGTAAAATGTGTATAAATGTACTATTAATGTAAGAATGTATGCGCTTTTTTATGAAATAACAAATGCAATTTTACTTTACAATTGTATAGAAACACAAGTTTCAAAATTACATAGTTTTATCTAAAACAGGAGCGAATATTAAATGTGCAACGTAAAATCATTCCAGTGACGTTATATATTAAATCTAAATACTAATGGCTAAAGTAATAATAAATATTGAAAACATAATCGGTTCCTAAAAATGTTCCTTCAAACGCACCATGAAGTGTCCTGTAATTAATTTATTAATATTAATTGGAGGCCCACTGAATTTTTTAACATCTATAATGTCAAAATTATTATGGTAGGTTTTAGGTTCTACTGCATATGCGGCAAAATGAGGTTCAAATCCAATTACGTTTATTTCTTTACAAATAATAAAGTAATCCTGAACTTTTGTATTGATTACAATTTCAAATATTTCATACAAATGTAAGACATCACTAAAAATAGATAAATAACCGGCATTCTTATAAGTTGTTCCAAAGATGTCTATTTCTGAATAACAAATAAAATCGTTTTTTGAAATGCTTAAACGTTTAGCTATCAAATCAGAGTGTATGGATTCTATTTGATGACATGATTTCAAAATAGAATTATTAGGTGAATGCAGTAAATTGTAAACGAATTTGTATTGATATTTTTTTGCCAAGGATAAACAAATATTTCTTCTTGAAGTAATTGCGTGTGCGTATGATTTGAACTGTTTATGTTTAGCCTCAAAACGAAAACACCAATAATGTCTTGGAGGACCAGATTTTAAAATAATATTAGGGTAATGTATTAAAAAATGATGTTTTGGTTTTAAATGATCATTAAATAAATGTATATAATCTGCGTTATGTCGTTTAATGGCATTGGTCAAAAAATGTACGTAAGATATAGGCATGTGGAAAGATAGAAGCATTTCAATTATTTCTAAAAGGTTTAAAAAAAAGAGCCATACGTCATCATCGTGAGGTACTAGATCGCCTACTAGCAAAGGAAAGAAATGTACGAAATTCATCATTTCTCTTGCATTCATTTTTAAATGAAATTTTACCAGGTGTTCCTTTTTAATTTCTGATGATATATTGCCAATTTCTATAGGTCCATAAGAAAATAGGGCTTTTCTAGAATTTAAAGTGGCTAAAGTAAAGTAACGCATTTTTCCAGTTAAATAAGAAATGATATGGCACATGTCATAATGACAAACACCCTCAAATACATCATGCATAATGTCAACTGCGTAGTTCGTGGTTACGTGAAACGTGTTTATCGTATTAAAAATTGAGTTTTGGGTAACTCCGAACTTAATGTCTAACATGTCAGTTTCATAATTTTCAATAGTCCTTAAAGTTGAAGGATTTTGTTCACATAACATACGCGTTACGGATTTTGAATCTTTACAAAAGCGGCAAAAGTAATTAGCATTAAATGATTTATTGAAGTTCAAAATGGAATTCAACCCAAGATTATCACCTAAAATTAATCCCAATATAAAATGAATGTGCTTTTTCCCAAGACTAGTTTGAATATCTAGACCCTCTTCTTCTAAATAACGCAACTCTTTAATCAAAGCGGGTAATGATTTCTCATTTCCAAATTCCTTCATATCATTACTTTTAATAATTGCAGCTAAATAGATATTACTTAATTTAGAACTATTTTCTGCACATGGAAATGAATAATATAAATTAGCAATGGAATGAATAGTTGTTCTGGATCCCAAAGGATTATTCACCTCCAGATCATCAATAAAAAGAAAATAAGGTATTGTTAATTGATTTTTGTGATTATGTATTTTGTCTTTCCATAACTGGCCTTGAACGAAGTTGGATATGCTCTGATTTTCACGAGAATATTTCTCAATCCTATTTAGAGTTTTGAGTAGTTCATCATTCTTTTCAAATATTTTTCGAAATTGAAATTTTAGCGGAAGTAGCACACCTTTACTAATGCTTTCATTGTAAGTTAATTCTCCGTTACGAAAAACTTCGGTGATTTCGTTATTGATGTTGAATTGTTGTAGGTTTTGTAAATAATCATTCTCAGTCAACCAATTTCGTAAACGATAATTGCTAGAACAAAATTCAAATGGATTTTCACAAGAACTTAATAGATCACATAGCTCTAAATACGAATCGTGACTTCTCAATTTTTCATCCGCAAACAATCTCATTGTCTTTAAAATGGGTTTTATAATTTTGGTTATTACACTTTCTTGTATATCTATTATATCCTTAACGGCGAAGCTATCGTTATTATGAAAATTTAAGACGAATTCCACGGCTAACTTGTGTATCGAATCTAACATGGTGCCTAATTTAAATACAGGCAATACATTTTGGGTAACCTCTTTACTACAAATGGGTTCCTTCCTGGGCAAATCTAAAAAGCTGGAACTTGAATTTTGATTGATAAGAGAAGATATCTGTGGGATGTGTGCATTAATGTCGACGTTTTTTGTGATATCATTATTTAATAAGTTGGCATTATCCAAGATGCATGTATTAATGGGCTCACTGGTTTCATTTATATGCACGCTGTAATCGTCTACATGATTTATTTTGGAATGTTTTCGAAAGCTATTAATATTTGAAAACCTTTGGAAGCAATTTTCGAAGCAACATTGAAATTCGCTATATGTTTTTAAATTATGAAATAATTTTAAGTGCTTAATAATAATATCTAAACTATTATAACGTTTTTTACATAAAAAACATATCATATTTACGAAGTACGTAATTTTATTTATAAATTTCTATCTATTTATTTTAAGTTAGTTTAAAAATGCACTAATATAATATATTCTTATATATTCAAAGTTGTTTCGTGCCAGTTGTGCAATGCAGTTGTGTTTTTAATTTTATCTTAATTTATTAATTTTAATTATATTTATTTTATGTAAAATTAATTTTTATTTTATTTAAGTTATTATTTTATGTTAATTTATTATTTTAATATATTTTTTATATTATCTATTCATCAGTTCTGTTTTAGTGGTTTTAATTATTTATTTAATTTATTTTTTTTAACTATAATTATTAAAATTTTATAAACTGTTATTATTTTATTTTATTTTATTACTATTAAATATCAATATGTCATCAAAAAAATGTAATGAATGCAAAGCGTGCCTACCGCTATCATCTGAATTTTTATTGTGTGATGGTATATGAAGGCATTATTTCTGCTTAAAATGCATTAAATTATCTCGCATTGAATACAAATCATTATGTGATAGTAACAATTTAAAATGGTTTTGTAATGAATGTAGTGAGATGAATATGTTTATTAAATTTCATGATTTGTTTCTTGAATTTAATAAATCAAACGAATCGATAAGAGAAAATAATGCAGAAATTAGGAAGCTTTGTTCGACTAATACTGATAAAATCAATGCAAGTATTATTGAGAATAAATGTCTTATCATTGATGAAATAAATATTATTAAACAGCAATTCAACAATAATATTATCAACAGTTTTCAATATAATACTAATACATGTGATGGCAACAATAACAATAATAATAATAATAATAATAATAATAATAATAAAAATAATACTAATATACATAAAAATAAAAATAATAATAATAATGATTCATCGAATAATATTAAAACTTACGAAGAAGATAAGATGATTCAACCAAAAATTAACGACGTTGTAGTTAATAACAATGAGAATGCGATGGTAATTAATAATATTATTACTGATCGTCCACGCGCCCGTAAGCGAACTCAGCAATTGAAGGGACAGGTTCAACATGAAATAAAAAGATCCAAAATAGTAGACCAACCAACAACATCTAACAATAGTGATTTCAATAGCATTAACAATAATAACCAAAATAGTGAAAACATGAATGGAAATAATAATAATAATGATCATAATAATACTAATAATATTCCGGCTTTAAAAGCTGCTAGTAGGTTTAAGTGTGTTTTTGTTTCTGGACTTCATTCAGACTCCACTTCTGAAATGGTTCGGAATCACATTGTTAATGTTATGGGTTACGATATTGCGTTGAAGATAGACAAATTAAAGAATGTTAGGTTTGACAGCTATTCTTCTTTTAAAATATATGTACCGCTGGAACATTTTAATTTCATGGTTGATTTTAAAAACTGGAAAATGAATGACCTGATTATACATGAATTTGTATATAAAAATAAAAATAAAAATTTTCGGAGTCGCAGCATGATGCCCAAACCCCCGCATCATCATTAAAAGCGCTAAAAATCCATTATCAAAATGTACGTGGTCTCCGAACAAAGACTCATGGTCTGCTACTGCATGCATCTGCAAATTATGGGGATGCAGATATTTATGCGCTAACTGAGACTTGGTTATATGACGGCATTTCTGACGCTGAGTTATTTGATGCTGGGTATACAGTATATCGACGAGACAGATACACCTCTTCCTCAATTAATAAAAGAGGTGGAGGTGTTCTAGTTGCATGTAGGTCATCTATTCGATCACGGGTTGTTGATGTTTTTAATTCTCCAATTGCAAATAGTGATAAGGCTTTGGAATGTTTATGTATATGTATTGAATTGAACTGTAAGTGCCTGTATATTTTTTGTGTTTATATTCCACCATCCAGTGATAGTTTTATTTATGATCATTTGTTAAATGGGATTGAACAAGTATGCTCATCTTCAAATACATATGATGAAATTTTGGTGATTGGTGATTTTAATATACCACATATTGATTGGGTACAATCAAATGATACTGATAATTTAGTTCCATTTAATGTTACGTGTGATAAGGAGTCTTCGTTCTTTGATTGTATTTCATCTTTGGGTTTTCGTCAAATTAATCAAATAAAAAATCACAATAATAGGTTACTGGATCTTGTATATGTTTCGGATTCAATGGATTGTAATGTAACACGTTCTTCGGATTTTATAGTTTCGGAAGATGTACATCATCCTACATTAATATTGAATTTATCTGTTGAATTAAACAACATTATGCCAACTGGTGACTTAATATATGGGTTCGATTTTAAAAATGCGGAATATAAGAAGATTAATGATGAACTGCAATTAATAAACTGGGAGTTCCTTATTGATGCCGGGATGGATGCTGCTATCAATTTGTTTTATAATGCAATGTTTGATTTATTTTTGAAATTTGTTCCTTTTAAATTGATTGTTAAAAGAAATAGTAGTCAGCCTTGGTATGATAACGAACTAAAAAAAATTCGTAATAGTCGTAATCGTGCGTGGCATATTTTTTGTGTATCGGATGATAATATTAATTTTATTGAATATGATGAACTACGCAAAAAATTTAATTCGCTTGTGCAATCCAAGTATATTTTATATTTATCGAGGGTCGAAAATGACCTAATTAAAACCCCTCAAATTTCTGGAAATATGTTAATGACAGAAGGAAGGTTGGTTCGTTTCCCTCTCAAATGTGCTATAATAATGTTATTAGTCATGATTCGGTGGAGATTTCTAACATGTTTGCCGATTTTTTTGAATCTTCCTTTGATCTCTCTACTGCTTATACCCCTACACACACATTGCTTAATTCTAATATTGAATCCTTTAATTACTTATCTTGCATCAACTTTACTATCACACGTGGTGATGTTTATAATGTCATTATGGGTTCTCAAAAAAAATATTCGTATGGTCCAGATGGTATTCCATCATCGGTATTAATGAATTGCATTGACTTCCTGGTAGATCCTTTGACAATTTTATTTAACAAATCTATGAAATTTGGACAATTTCCTGGTTTATGGAAAAAATCTTTTATCATACCCATTTATAAGAAGGGTGGTAAAAATGATGTGGTTAATTACAGGCCCATCGCTAGGCTATCCTGCATCCCTAAAGTTTTTGAAAGTTTGATTGCTGATGTTGTTGCTTTTAATATTAAGTCTTTAATTAGACCCGAGCAACACGGGTTTATTCGTGGCAGATCCACAACTACGAACTTGGTAGAATTCGTTACTTTTTGTTTTGAAAAGTTTACAAATGGTAATCAGGTCGATTGCATTTTTACTGATTTTAGTAAAGCTTTTGACAAATTGTCACATGATATTTTATTGTCAAAATTGTTTAAAATTGGATTTGGTTCAAACTTTGTTACTTGGCTTGGTTCTTATTTAGGTGGTCGTTCTTGTGCTGTTTTATTTAAAGATACCCTGTCAAATTATTTTAATGTTTTATCTGGTGTGCCGCAGGGAAGTCATTTGGGCCCCTTGTTATTTGTTTTATTTATTAATGATCTGCCACTGGTATTTAAGCATTCTCAATGTTCTATTTATGCTGACGATGTAAAGATTTACAAATCTATTACAACGGCTGATGATTTCAATTTGCTTCAGTCTGATCTGACTGCATTTTACAAATGGTGTGTTGTTAATAATATGGTTCTAAATATCGACAAATGTAAAGTTATTAACTTTACAAGAAAAAAATCTATTTTAAAATATGATTACCATTTTGTTGGTAAGGTTTTATATAACTTGGACAAAACACTTGATCTTGGTGTATACTTGGATGGTGAGCTTAATTTTAAATCTCATATCGATTATATTGTGAACAGGGCAAACTCCATTATGGGTTTCATATATCGTATGTCGTATGAAATCTCTGATCCATACTGTCTTCGTTCATTATTTTACTCTCTGGTACGTTCTATTCTGGAATATGCGTGCCCTGTTTGGTCACCTTTCTACGCTATTCACAAGGCTAGGATTGAATCTATTCAGAAAAGATTTCTCAGACTTGCTCTGAAATCTCTTCCCTGGAAGGATCCAACATTGTTGCCTAGTTATTCTAATAGGCTGGCTTTATTAAACATGCCTACTTTGGAAAGACACAGAGAATTTATTGGTCTATCGTTTTTATGTAACCTATTAAATTATATTGTGGATTGCCCATCACTCTTAAATAAACTTAATTTTAAAATAAACTTTAAATGCCTTCGAACTAATGATTTTTTTTATTTGGGTAATTATCATACCAATTATGGCAGATTTAACCCACTCGATGTTTTAATTATGATATATAATTCTTGTAACAGTTTTTTGTTAGACAATAATGTTAAGAGTGTAACTTTTAAAAACAAATTTTATAATAACACGTAAAAATTCTGCATTTTTTTTTTTTTTTTTCATTTTCATTTGAATAAAAAAAAAATAAATATTGTAATTCTTTTCTAAAAATTGTATAAATCAATGTACATTAGTAATTAATGTTTCTTTAATAAATAAATAAATAAAAAAATAAATATTCTTGTTTATGTATTTAATTGAAATAGGGAATTATTGGTTTGTATCATTGAATCACTGTAAAAAAAAAATAATTAGTGTATATGCATACGCATTATTAATAGATATATGTTTTAAAAAGGTATCATTATCGGTTCGCATATTTTATATGCAATACATGTATATAATTTTATAAATGAATGTGTAAAAATAAAATTTAAATTGGCAATAGGCATTAAAAATTTTGAATAAATTTGCAAAACATTTAATAATTTAATTAAGTATTGTGAAATGATGAAAATATGTGTACAGACTAAATACGTATATGAACTTGAATATTTACAATACGTGTAAAACAATCATAATAATATATTTCCTTACCTGTAAGATTCTCTGAATAGAATTAAAAATGGAATTGTATTTATCACACTTTAACTTATTTTAGAACTTTAACACTTTATTAAATATTAACAGGTATAACATATATAACCATAATTTTATTTTATTTTAATTTTACCTAATATAAAACCAATTTAATTTCTGAATCCAAACACTTTTAAATAATGACAATACAAAGCAATTATACTTTTCGATCTAATTCTAGCACACGACTGATGAGACTAATGTAAAATTATATTACAATATTATTCAGTAATATACCATGACGAAATTTTTCTTAAATACAACAAATTTTTTGTTGAACAATCAAGACAATTTTAAATACAAAAAAAATCACGTTATCATATAACAAATTTTTTCTTTAGTTAAAGAAAATGTTGTATTATTTTATAATAAATAGTTTTTTTTTTATTTTGCGCTGACAAGATTTTTCTTGAATTAAAGAAAATATTACGTTATTTAAAAAAGAGTTTATTTTGATCTTGGTAAAATATATAATAATTTTATAACATTTTATATATAATATATATATATATATACTGTATATAAGTACAAAGTATATAATGTATATAATGATAATATACAATAAATATAATTTCCTTCTACTTATAATTACTATCATAAATTTATGAAAACAACATATGTCTCTTAACTAGTGAAGTATCAAAAAAACGAACGAACGTAAATATTCATGTATAAACTAATTGATACCCAAAATAACATCTTATTTTAATAAATCGAATCAACGAAAATTTCGTGTGTATTGAACAAAAATAAGCATATGTGTATTGAAATATTTGAATTGCTTGACAAAATATTTTGTCAATAATAAAAAATAGATATTTTTTGTCGTTTTGTAGACCGACAGAAAAATATGTTACTATGAAAGAATATATTTGTAATATTAAAAAAATAGTATTTTGTTACTTTAAGAACATTACGTCGTGTAATATAAAAACTGTTTTCTTTTAACAACACAAGTTATTTTTAATATAAACGATTTCAATTTTAATATTAACGATGTTAACATGTTATTAGATAACAAAACATCAGTTTGTAGTATTAAAAATTTTTTTCTTTCTGTGCACGTTTCTTCGATTTGCATGAATTGCGAATACGTGTCATCATTTTTCGAAACTTTAGATTTGCGTTTCGATGCCAATCTACACTTTGGAATATTTAAATTACATCTTGTCATATTTGCAAGTGTAATTTTTTCGGTTTCTCTTAAGAATCTTCCGGCCTTAATGGAAGGTTTTCCTAGTGATATCTGTTTGGAATAGATATCTGTTTTAATTATATTAAAATACCCTTCTACTCTGGCATTGGAAAAATGCCCTTGTATTTTACCCTGTGGAATTATTTTGGTCCACATGGGTAAGTATGCCAAATATTTTTTGCATAATTCAGCACATAATTCCACGCTTGAAATTTATTTAAATCGTTGTATTGATACTCCGATTGTTCGCTATTTAATATATTTTCAAATATTTCATTACAATCAATGAAATAAGGACTTTTTTTATATATGACATCCGTAATTTCATTCGTTCAGGATATTAAACTCTTCCAATTCAATGTTCTTCTTTGACATGTTTTGGAAAAATTCTAATGTAATTATCACTTTATTTGTTATATATTTATTGCATAATATTATACATATGGATTTCCATATATATTTTATATTTTTGTAATCTTGCTCGTCGAATAGCTTAGCCATCATTTCTAATACCGCTCTACGTGTTTTGGAATCCAAATCATGTTTTGCGATATTATCCCTCATATTTTTTTATTAGATGGCAGCAACATAAATGAAGCAAATAATAATTATTTGCTTCCTCATATGCATTTGATTGAACCCAACTGTAAGTTGTTTCAATATATTTGCTGATGTTCATTGAATTTAACACTTCACATAAAGCATTAAACATTGCTGGAATGTCATCCGTTACAAAATGGTCTGCAAATTTTTCATCGTGTTTATATAACAATCCCATATGTTGCTTGAAATTGTTGAGCAGATGCTTGATAGCTACCACACTATGTGATGTACTCAACATTTCAAATACAGGTATCGTACAATAATCCGTTTCCATATCATCTGGATTTATTGGAACTTTTACCACTGCACTATATAAGTATAGTCTCTGGTTTTTATCTGGATTTCTTACTAAGCTTCCAGTTGCATCAAAATGAATCGTAACTGATTCCCTTCGCTGCATTTTTATTAACATTTTTATTTGTTGATCATTAAAAAAATGAACAAAAAATGGATCACGGCCTATGGCGCGTATATTGCATTGAATTGTCGAATCCATTTCCTGTTTCTTGTTAATTAAATATATGTCTTCTATATCATCTACGTGTTCATCATTTATTGAGAGGGCCTCACTTCTTATTTTCCGGATTACCGCATCCGATTTCACGTTTTGATAATCGCCCTGTTTCAATAAATATGAAATAAGAATTGAAATAAGGGCATCGTTTGTGTACGCATGTGCGTATTGCGTTCTTAATTTATCGCGGACCATCACTCTTTCTTCCGCCCGAACTTGGCGGGTTAGTTTTTCAATATGATTAATTTTATTAATGCTGCTAAAAATCGTAAAATTAATCATATTGTTTTGATCATAACGATTACAATGTAATTTATATACACGACAGTTATCATGTCTGCAGTAAAAATACATTGCAATCGTTTTTGATAAAATTTTACTCCTTTTCAAATAGGTCATACACCCAGTTCGATGTTGTAATTCTTTTCCGAAATATTGTGAATAAACTTTCGAAATGAATTTTCCATCGACGAACATCGTATTCCAAATATCTTTTGAAACACAAATTTTTTCTGGGTTCTCCTCTAATTGATCAAATTTGCTAATTGTATTACTCAGCAATTTATTTGAACAATTTTTTTCAACTTTTCCTGTTTTATTATCAACAGATAAGTTGACTGGTTTTTCATCGCATATTAACTTACTGCAATTTATTATAGACTGTTTTTCTGTTTCTGCAGAGTTTTTGAATTTTCTATACGCATTCAATACTCTTTTTATATTTTGGGGGTTTATTTTAACTTGAATATCTCTACATATTTCAGTAGCTAACTCATTCGAATTTATCAATGATTTATTATCCATACATTGAAATAAATTATTTAGGTTACTAACATCCATATTCCTAGCAGTTTTCGGTCTCCCTGCACTCATGATTTTAATATTTGCTTGTAATCAGATCAGATATCCTCAAAATTTATGTTTTTTTCTAATATATAATTTAATATAATTATATTAAATTATATTTAATATAATTATATTAAATTATATTAGAAATTTATTATATAATTTAATAATGGTAATAATATATAATAATTATATATAATTTAATATAATTATATTAAATTATATTAGAAATTTATTATATAATTTAATAATGGTAATAATATATAATATATAATTTAATAATGCTAATAATATAATATAATAATTATTTTATATAATTTGTATTATTTAATATAATTTATTAAAATATATAATATATATATAATATTTATAAATACCTTGTAAACCTGCCGTTGACTGTTTTTTTTTATTTATATTATAATTTTATATTATAATTTTATTATGTGCGTGAACTTATCCATAGAAAGTTATCCATAAAAAGGTGTGGAACTTATGTGGAACTTATGCGGAACATGATTTTATATACAAAAAAATTGTAAATAAAAAATGTACACGAAGCAAATATGTTTTGAATAAAATATCTGAGAATTATATTATAAAAAAATAACTGTGTGAATATGGAACGGACACGGAGCTTATTAATAGTACTGTGCCGTTTGTGTATAATTGAAATGCAATGAAAGAATTTTTTTTCCCGAAGCACTTTCACTGAACCGACACGGTACGGATAGAACACTGTTACTGGTAAACAGCTATTTAATAAATAAACAATATATTCAAAATTAGAAGAAAAAAAATTATAAATATAAAATGCGTTTAATTTTATTTTTTATTTTTATTTTGATGATAATATAAAATTTCCTGTAAGGGTAAACATGAAAAAAATTGTTGTGCACGTATATATATTGTGCCAACTGTATAATTAAATTAGTTTTATTTTATTTTCAATTATAAACAGATCTAAAACTGCAAACGCAACACTTACTGTAAATATTTAGCCATATTGATGGTAGAGCCATTTCGTTTAATCCGGAATAATTGGCTGAAAATAAATAAATAAAACCCTAGTGGAGTAATTTTTTGTCGGTATATATTCACTCCTCACATTAATAATATATAGATTTATATGTATTTTTACCAATCTTATTAGATATATTCCATATCAGTGGAATACTGGCTTTAAATTTGTATTAAGTTTTTCCATTCAACTATGACCCTTAGGTTTTTTAAATGGTATTCTAAGAAACATACATAGTTGAATGGAAAAAATTAATACAAAAATTGTATTTTCTTTCTTTAAAAATTGTATTGTATAAGTTTTTCCATTCAACTATGACCCTTAGATTTTTTAAATGGTATTCTAAGAGACATACATAGTTGAATGGAAACAATTAATAGAAAAATTGTATTAAGTTTTTCCATTCAACTATGACCCTTAGGTTTTTTTTAACCGAATTGTGATTTACAAAAATCACATACAAAGAGATTTTTTTTGTTATTCTTATAATTAAAAAATGAAAATTTTGGATTGGCTATGCATTCGTAATGTAGCCACCTGTAACATTTGTCACAACTAATCCAATTTTCTTCAATGGGTTCTGATTCGGTTTCTGAATCTGAAACCTCTATTAAATCTATATTTGTATAGTCTTTATTTTTTTGCACTCTTTTATGTGTATTATTACTACAATTAATACAAATGTCGAACATATCTTCTGAGCAACGCAATATTCGTTGCTTCAATTCATCCCTATAATGGCATATATCCAAAATAGGTTCATTCGGATATATAAAACGTTTCATATAAAGTAGTGCATATGGCCCACAATTATATGAATCGTTTTGCTTTGGTAAGTTTTCTAAATTAATCGAATTCATAAATTTTTTTTTTGAAAAATTTGTTCGATTAATTTCATCGTATTTTATAAAATACTCATTTATAATATTCGTAACATTTTGAACTACTTTGGTATTGGGGTTGTATGGGTCAATATGATAAACTTTATAGTTTTTCATATCAACACTTACAAGTGTCCAATGTGCCCTTTATTATAGAACATGAAAATAAATTCCACATTAAAATACTTTATTTCATAAAGGGAATGGCCTTCCTTGATGTCAATAAATCTTTTACGATTTAACAGAGTACAAGAAAGTGGGTAATCCAAATACACAAATCTTTCGCTTGTATCTGTTAAAAGTAATGCGCATAGATCCATAACTTTATCATCCAGCCAGGATGATGTTATGGGTCTATCCTTCATTACAAATAACGCTGAATATTCTTCAGCGTATATTTGAATATTATACTTTCGATTGTCAAAAAATGTTTGAAAAGAAAATTTGGCCACCAAATATTCTTTTTTTGCATGACAATAATAGTCAGGCATTAATAATAATCCATTTTTTAATCGCATTATTATTTCAGAATTTTCAGTGTTTTTATTTTCCATCTTATGCGATGAATGCACGTTTTTAAGTGCTGCCCCATAAAATGGGTACCTATTGATTTGCGTTTCTTTGACCACACAGAAAGAAAAATCTATGTAAATATTAAAAAATCCATCGTACATTTAACAAACACTTTCGTCAGTATTAGTCCGAAAAAAATATTTGTTAATAGTACAAATCGGTTTTGTCAGGTTACGAAATTAAAAACATAAATTATTTTTGACGAAATTTTCATTGAATTAACAAAAAAAATTTTGGTTTAACATTAATTCAATTTTGTGACATTTAAAAATAATATCGTAGACAAAAAATCTTTAATTTTTTGATTAACAACTTCGTTTTGTTACCTAAAAATATCGGGTTTTCGTTTAACAACTATATGACATTATCCAACAAATAAATTATAACAATTTTTCGATAACTTAGAAATTCAAATTATTAGCTAACAATTGCATTTCGTACTCAGAAAAAAGTTTTTCTTACATCAAAAATAGAGTTTTCATAGATTTAAAACAAATATTTTGTAGTATATACTAAATAAATTTATTAAACAATAAATTATATTTATTCAATAATAATTAATAATAATGAAAAATTCAAAAATTAAACAATGTTATTATAATAAAAAATAATATATTTTCATTAAATAAAAAAAAATATTCCTCAAATTCTACATTCATATTAACATTTCAAAAAATAGTTTACTGGACGGAATCATTAATACCAGTAATACTTATACAGTATCAGCACAATTGTTAAACAACATAGATATTCAATACTACGACGATTTCGTATGTAGTATTATAATAAAAAACAAACACAAATTCTTATTATTGAGAATTCATGAATTAAGACAACAAATTCTAATCCATTCAACTTATTCATACTACGTAATATAGGAAGTATTTAGAAATATTGATGATACTGTATTTACATATAATATACCTGGTTTTTAAAAATCACTTACATTTAATGTGATTTAGTATAAATAAATAAATTTTATAATTATATTTCATGATTCAATAAAATATTTTTAGAAAAGTAATAAAATATTTCGATTTATAATAAAGACAGGTGAACTTTTTATATTAGAGATTTACATTTTTTGTTGAATCTCATCACATATTTCCTTTTGTAAAATCTTTACACTAGGATATGTATAAGTATTAGCTGATGAAATATTATAAAAATAAAATTGGATGAACTGCCAAATAGATTCACATTGAATAGGGTATTTTAGGTTAAACAATTGAAAAACCTTGAAACATATATCAATTGCATTTAAAATATTAAAAAATTTGTATTTTATGCCATCTAAGTAAATCATGAATTCTTCTGGATGTAAAACATCTGATCCTATAACTATTATAAATGGTTGAATGTTTTCATTTAATGAATTCAAATCCCTTATGTGTTCCTCTACTCCAGCTGCAGTTTGGCAAAAGTATATAAATGCTATTTGAGAGTCTACAATGCTGTACTTTTTGACTACAATTTTTCCCGCTGAGTTTTTTGCCGATTTTTTAGATGTGGGAATCAAAATTCCATGAATCAATAAAAAAATCGCTGTGTATTTACCATCTGTAGAAAAAAAATATCAGGTTTAATCATTAGTCGTTCATTAGTCGAAATTACAATTATTAGTCAGAATACTTACTATCGCTAACGTCATTAGATGTAGTAATTTTTTTTAAAAGTTCTAAACAAGTTACTTCTTTCAATTTTTTTTTACAAATAGAGATGAGGGCATTTGAAAATGCATCCATTTTATCAAACAAATGTTTCTTATCCTCATACATTTTTTGGAAATCCAAATCAATCTATATAAACAATATACAAAAAAATGTTTGTCAACTATTAATCAGAAAATAAAATGAATTACCATAATTATTTATACTTCAAATTACGGACATTACTACATTCGCACATAGTATATACTTACCAATCGGTAACCACAAGGAAGTTTGTATTGAGGCCAATTCTTTATAATTTTATCCATGTCTACTAAGGTTTTAATGGAATTAATTCTGTAGTCGGAAGTTATAATCCAATGTTCCATGATTTCGGTAAATTTTAAATTATCATATTTTAACGAATGTAAATATTTTTGTAATGATGCATCATTTTCTTGATCAGTAAGTTTAGATAATAACTCGACTTCATTAATTTTAACATTTAAGCCATTCTGATTTGTGGATAACCCGGCTTTACGAAGTCTGGTTTTATTGTTATGGAATTTACAATATAATTTTCCTTTTGGGGCCGCACCAATTCTTTTAAAGAAATAGTACTCGGCATCTTCAGTGGGAAACAGTAAAATTATCTGTTTAGATATGTTTTCTGACATCGATGTTGTTAACACAAGATCGCGACTAATAAAGTAATTGACGATTACATCTACCAATATCTGCTTAGTTGTATCATTTAATATCTGGTTTTTTTTGTAAAATTCTGTAATTAGTTCTCCTTGTTTAGATTGCTGCAATATATTAATCAGCGATATCGTTGGCTGAAAATCAATTGCATCATTTGTGCTTGTTTGCGAAACATGCTGCTCTTGTATAGTGTTCTCCTTTTCTAAATCGGTTTTTTGTAATACTGTGGACACTGTGGTTGAATGATCATTATTGATATTTTGTGATTGTTGCCATTTATTTAACATATAATCAAATCGAATTTGAATTCCAAAATTGAAATCTTTTAATATTATAGGAATGAAATGTGGACGCATCATTTTTAATACATCAACATACATTTCATGACCTGTGATTAAACGGAATTTTTTTTTGAACATATTGTATAGTACATTATAATAATCTATATATATGGATCATACTCACTTTTAAAGTATTCAAATAATAATTCACATCCCCATGAGCTCAACAAATTCCGCAATTGGATTATACTGTCATTTTGTTCATTGGTATTACATTTACATTTATCAACAAAATCGTGGCAGTCACAACACAATATGCTTCCTAAGTTGATAAAATCTTGTTCAGTTGCTTCAGCAGTACTTTGCAATATAGTTGGTGGAGTTAATGTAGAATTCACCTCATCATAAACTTCAGTTATATTATTTAAAATGTTTCCGTCCATTTTGTTGACCAATTATTCCCTTTCAATTTTTTGAAACAAAATATATTTAGAGAATAGAATGAAGGCAATATAATTTATAATAAAAGAAATGCATAAAATCACTATGCGTAAAATGTGTATAAATGTACTATTAATGTAAGAATGTATGCGCTTTTTTATGAAATAACAAATGCAATTTTACTTTACAATTGTATAGAAACACAAGTTTCAAAATTACATAGTTTTATCTAAAACAGGAGCGAATATTAAATGTGCAACGTAAAATCATTCCAGTGACGTTATATATTAAATCTAAATACTAATGGCTAAAGTAATAATAAATATTGAAAACATAATCGGTTCCTAAAAATGTTCCTTCAAACGCACCATGAAGTGTCCTGTAATTAATTTATTAATATTAATTGGAGGCCCACTGAATTTTTTAACATCTATAATGTCAAAATTATTATGGTAGGTTTTAGGTTCTACTGCATATGCGGCAAAATGAGGTTCAAATCCAATTACGTTTATTTCTTTACAAATAATAAAGTAATCCTGAACTTTTGTATTGATTACAATTTCAAATATTTCATACAAATGTAAGACATCACTAAAAATAGATAAATAACCGGCATTCTTATAAGTTGTTCCAAAGATGTCTATTTCTGAATAACAAATAAAATCGTTTTTTGAAATGCTTAAACGTTTAGCTATCAAATCAGAGTGTATGGATTCTATTTGATGACATGATTTCAAAATAGAATTATTAGGTGAATGCAGTAAATTGTAAACGAATTTGTATTGATATTTTTTTGCCAAGGATAAACAAATATTTCTTCTTGAAGTAATTGCGTGTGCGTATGATTTGAACTGTTTATGTTTAGCCTCAAAACGAAAACACCAATAATGTCTTGGAGGACCAGATTTTAAAATAATATTAGGGTAATGTATTAAAAAATGATGTTTTGGTTTTAAATGATCATTAAATAAATGTATATAATCTGCGTTATGTCGTTTAATGGCATTGGTCAAAAAATGTACGTAAGATATAGGCATGTGGAAAGATAGAAGCATTTCAATTATTTCTAAAAGGTTTAAAAAAAAGAGCCATACGTCATCATCGTGAGGTACTAGATCGCCTACTAGCAAAGGAAAGAAATGTACGAAATTCATCATTTCTCTTGCATTCATTTTTAAATGAAATTTTACCAGGTGTTCCTTTTTAATTTCTGATGATATATTGCCAATTTCTATAGGTCCATAAGAAAATAGGGCTTTTCTAGAATTTAAAGTGGCTAAAGTAAAGTAACGCATTTTTCCAGTTAAATAAGAAATGATATGGCACATGTCATAATGACAAACACCCTCAAATACATCATGCATAATGTCAACTGCGTAGTTCGTGGTTACGTGAAACGTGTTTATCGTATTAAAAATTGAGTTTTGGGTAACTCCGAACTTAATGTCTAACATGTCAGTTTCATAATTTTCAATAGTCCTTAAAGTTGAAGGATTTTGTTCACATAACATACGCGTTACGGATTTTGAATCTTTACAAAAGCGGCAAAAGTAATTAGCATTAAATGATTTATTGAAGTTCAAAATGGAATTCAACCCAAGATTATCACCTAAAATTAATCCCAATATAAAATGAATGTGCTTTTTCCCAAGACTAGTTTGAATATCTAGACCCTCTTCTTCTAAATAACGCAACTCTTTAATCAAAGCGGGTAATGATTTCTCATTTCCAAATTCCTTCATATCATTACTTTTAATAATTGCAGCTAAATAGATATTACTTAATTTAGAACTATTTTCTGCACATGGAAATGAATAATATAAATTAGCAATGGAATGAATAGTTGTTCTGGATCCCAAAGGATTATTCACCTCCAGATCATCAATAAAAAGAAAATAAGGTATTGTTAATTGATTTTTGTGATTATGTATTTTGTCTTTCCATAACTGGCCTTGAACGAAGTTGGATATGCTCTGATTTTCACGAGAATATTTCTCAATCCTATTTAGAGTTTTGAGTAGTTCATCATTCTTTTCAAATATTTTTCGAAATTGAAATTTTAGCGGAAGTAGCACACCTTTACTAATGCTTTCATTGTAAGTTAATTCTCCGTTACGAAAAACTTCGGTGATTTCGTTATTGATGTTGAATTGTTGTAGGTTTTGTAAATAATCATTCTCAGTCAACCAATTTCGTAAACGATAATTGCTAGAACAAAATTCAAATGGATTTTCACAAGAACTTAATAGATCACATAGCTCTAAATACGAATCGTGACTTCTCAATTTTTCATCCGCAAACAATCTCATTGTCTTTAAAATGGGTTTTATAATTTTGGTTATTACACTTTCTTGTATATCTATTATATCCTTAACGGCGAAGCTATCGTTATTATGAAAATTTAAGACGAATTCCACGGCTAACTTGTGTATCGAATCTAACATGGTGCCTAATTTAAATACAGGCAATACATTTTGGGTAACCTCTTTACTACAAATGGGTTCCTTCCTGGGCAAATCTAAAAAGCTGGAACTTGAATTTTGATTGATAAGAGAAGATATCTGTGGGATGTGTGCATTAATGTCGACGTTTTTTGTGATATCATTATTTAATAAGTTGGCATTATCCAAGATGCATGTATTAATGGGCTCACTGGTTTCATTTATATGCACGCTGTAATCGTCTACATGATTTATTTTGGAATGTTTTCGAAAGCTATTAATATTTGAAAACCTTTGGAAGCAATTTTCGAAGCAACATTGAAATTCGCTATATGTTTTTAAATTATGAAATAATTTTAAGTGCTTAATAATAATATCTAAACTATTATAACGTTTTTTACATAAAAAACATATCATATTTACGAAGTACGTAATTTTATTTATAAATTTCTATCTATTTATTTTAAGTTAGTTTAAAAATGCACTAATATAATATATTCTTATATATTCAAAGTTGTTTCGTGCCAGTTGTGCAATGCAGTTGTGTTTTTAATTTTATCTTAATTTATTAATTTTAATTATATTTATTTTATGTAAAATTAATTTTTATTTTATTTAAGTTATTATTTTATGTTAATTTATTATTTTAATATATTTTTTATATTATCTATTCATCAGTTCTGTTTTAGTGGTTTTAATTATTTATTTAATTTATTTTTTTTAACTATAATTATTAAAATTTTATAAACTGTTATTATTTTATTTTATTTTATTACTATTAAATATCAATATGTCATCAAAAAAATGTAATGAATGCAAAGCGTGCCTACCGCTATCATCTGAATTTTTATTGTGTGATGGTATATGTAGGCATTATTTCTGCTTAAAATGCATTAAATTATCTCGCATTGAATACAAATCATTATGTGATAGTAACAATTTAAAATGGTTTTGTAATGAATGTAGTGAGATGAATATGTTTATTAAATTTCATGATTTGTTTCTTGAATTTAATAAATCAAACGAATCGATAAGAGAAAATAATGCAGAAATTAGGAAGCTTTGTTCGACTAATACTGATAAAATCAATGCAAGTATTATTGAGAATAAATGTCTTATCATTGATGAAATAAATATTATTAAACAGCAATTCAACAATAATATTATCAACAGTTTTCAATATAATACTAATACATGTGATGGCAACAATAACAATAATAATAATAATAATAATAATAATAATAATAAAAATAATACTAATATACATAAAAATAAAAATAATAATAATAATGATTCATCGAATAATATTAAAACTTACGAAGAAGATAAGATGATTCAACCAAAAATTAACGACGTTGTAGTTAATAACAATGAGAATGCGATGGTAATTAATAATATTATTACTGATCGTCCACGCGCCCGTAAGCGAACTCAGCAATTGAAGGGACAGGTTCAACATGAAATAAAAAGATCCAAAATAGTAGACCAACCAACAACATCTAACAATAGTGATTTCAATAGCATTAACAATAATAACCAAAATAGTGAAAACATGAATGGAAATAATAATAATAATGATCATAATAATACTAATAATATTCCGGCTTTAAAAGCTGCTAGTAGGTTTAAGTGTGTTTTTGTTTCTGGACTTCATTCAGACTCCACTTCTGAAATGGTTCGGAATCACATTGTTAATGTTATGGGTTACGATATTGCGTTGAAGATAGACAAATTAAAGAATGTTAGGTTTGACAGCTATTCTTCTTTTAAAATATATGTACCGCTGGAACATTTTAATTTCATGGTTGATTTTAAAAACTGGAAAATGAATGACCTGATTATACATGAATTTGTATATAAAAATAAAAATAAAAATTTTCGGAGTCGCAGCATGATGCCCAAACCCCCGCATCATCATTAAAAGCGCTAAAAATCCATTATCAAAATGTACGTGGTCTCCGAACAAAGACTCATGGTCTGCTACTGCATGCATCTGCAAATTATGGGGATGCAGATATTTATGCGCTAACTGAGACTTGGTTATATGACGGCATTTCTGACGCTGAGTTATTTGATGCTGGGTATACAGTATATCGACGAGACAGATACACCTCTTCCTCAATTAATAAAAGAGGTGGAGGTGTTCTAGTTGCATGTAGGTCATCTATTCGATCACGGGTTGTTGATGTTTTTAATTCTCCAATTGCAAATAGTGATAAGGCTTTGGAATGTTTATGTATATGTATTGAATTGAACTGTAAGTGCCTGTATATTTTTTGTGTTTATATTCCACCATCCAGTGATAGTTTTATTTATGATCATTTGTTAAATGGGATTGAACAAGTATGCTCATCTTCAAATACATATGATGAAATTTTGGTGATTGGTGATTTTAATATACCACATATTGATTGGGTACAATCAAATGATACTGATAATTTAGTTCCATTTAATGTTACGTGTGATAAGGAGTCTTCGTTCTTTGATTGTATTTCATCTTTGGGTTTTCGTCAAATTAATCAAATAAAAAATCACAATAATAGGTTACTGGATCTTGTATATGTTTCGGATTCAATGGATTGTAATGTAACACGTTCTTCGGATTTTATAGTTTCGGAAGATGTACATCATCCTACATTAATATTGAATTTATCTGTTGAATTAAACAACATTATGCCAACTGGTGACTTAATATATGGGTTCGATTTTAAAAATGCGGAATATAAGAAGATTAATGATGAACTGCAATTAATAAACTGGGAGTTCCTTATTGATGCCGGGATGGATGCTGCTATCAATTTGTTTTATAATGCAATGTTTGATTTATTTTTGAAATTTGTTCCTTTTAAATTGATTGTTAAAAGAAATAGTAGTCAGCCTTGGTATGATAACGAACTAAAAAAAATTCGTAATAGTCGTAATCGTGCGTGGCATATTTTTTGTGTATCGGATGATAATATTAATTTTATTGAATATGATGAACTACGCAAAAAATTTAATTCGCTTGTGCAATCCAAGTATATTTTATATTTATCGAGGGTCGAAAATGACCTAATTAAAACCCCTCAAATTTCTGGAAATATGTTAATGACAGAAGGAAGGTTGGTTCGTTTCCCTCTCAAATGTGCTATAATAATGTTATTAGTCATGATTCGGTGGAGATTTCTAACATGTTTGCCGATTTTTTTGAATCTTCCTTTGATCTCTCTACTGCTTATACCCCTACACACACATTGCTTAATTCTAATATTGAATCCTTTAATTACTTATCTTGCATCAACTTTACTATCACACGTGGTGATGTTTATAATGTCATTATGGGTTCTCAAAAAAAATATTCGTATGGTCCAGATGGTATTCCATCATCGGTATTAATGAATTGCATTGACTTCCTGGTAGATCCTTTGACAATTTTATTTAACAAATCTATGAAATTTGGACAATTTCCTGGTTTATGGAAAAAATCTTTTATCATACCCATTTATAAGAAGGGTGGTAAAAATGATGTGGTTAATTACAGGCCCATCGCTAGGCTATCCTGCATCCCTAAAGTTTTTGAAAGTTTGATTGCTGATGTTGTTGCTTTTAATATTAAGTCTTTAATTAGACCCGAGCAACACGGGTTTATTCGTGGCAGATCCACAACTACGAACTTGGTAGAATTCGTTACTTTTTGTTTTGAAAAGTTTACAAATGGTAATCAGGTCGATTGCATTTTTACTGATTTTAGTAAAGCTTTTGACAAATTGTCACATGATATTTTATTGTCAAAATTGTTTAAAATTGGATTTGGTTCAAACTTTGTTACTTGGCTTGGTTCTTATTTAGGTGGTCGTTCTTGTGCTGTTTTATTTAAAGATACCCTGTCAAATTATTTTAATGTTTTATCTGGTGTGCCGCAGGGAAGTCATTTGGGCCCCTTGTTATTTGTTTTATTTATTAATGATCTGCCACTGGTATTTAAGCATTCTCAATGTTCTATTTATGCTGACGATGTAAAGATTTACAAATCTATTACAACGGCTGATGATTTCAATTTGCTTCAGTCTGATCTGACTGCATTTTACAAATGGTGTGTTGTTAATAATATGGTTCTAAATATCGACAAATGTAAAGTTATTAACTTTACAAGAAAAAAATCTATTTTAAAATATGATTACCATTTTGTTGGTAAGGTTTTATATAACTTGGACAAAACACTTGATCTTGGTGTATACTTGGATGGTGAGCTTAATTTTAAATCTCATATCGATTATATTGTGAACAGGGCAAACTCCATTATGGGTTTCATATATCGTATGTCGTATGAAATCTCTGATCCATACTGTCTTCGTTCATTATTTTACTCTCTGGTACGTTCTATTCTGGAATATGCGTGCCCTGTTTGGTCACCTTTCTACGCTATTCACAAGGCTAGGATTGAATCTATTCAGAAAAGATTTCTCAGACTTGCTCTGAAATCTCTTCCCTGGAAGGATCCAACATTGTTGCCTAGTTATTCTAATAGGCTGGCTTTATTAAACATGCCTACTTTGGAAAGACACAGAGAATTTATTGGTCTATCGTTTTTATGTAACCTATTAAATTATATTGTGGATTGCCCATCACTCTTAAATAAACTTAATTTTAAAATAAACTTTAAATGCCTTCGAACTAATGATTTTTTTTATTTGGGTAATTATCATACCAATTATGGCAGATTTAACCCACTCGATGTTTTAATTATGATATATAATTCTTGTAACAGTTTTTTGTTAGACAATAATGTTAAGAGTGTAACTTTTAAAAACAAATTTTATAATAACACGTAAAAATTCTGCATTTTTTTTTTTTTTTTTCATTTTCATTTGAATAAAAAAAAAATAAATATTGTAATTCTTTTCTAAAAATTGTATAAATCAATGTACATTAGTAATTAATGTTTCTTTAATAAATAAATAAATAAAAAAATAAATATTCTTGTTTATGTATTTAATTGAAATAGGGAATTATTGGTTTGTATCATTGAATCACTGTAAAAAAAAAATAATTAGTGTATATGCATACGCATTATTAATAGATATATGTTTTAAAAAGGTATCATTATCGGTTCGCATATTTTATATGCAATACATGTATATAATTTTATAAATGAATGTGTAAAAATAAAATTTAAATTGGCAATAGGCATTAAAAATTTTGAATAAATTTGCAAAACATTTAATAATTTAATTAAGTATTGTGAAATGATGAAAATATGTGTACAGACTAAATACGTATATGAACTTGAATATTTACAATACGTGTAAAACAATCATAATAATATATTTCCTTACCTGTAAGATTCTCTGAATAGAATTAAAAATGGAATTGTATTTATCACACTTTAACTTATTTTAGAACTTTAACACTTTATTAAATATTAACAGGTATAACATATATAACCATAATTTTATTTTATTTTAATTTTACCTAATATAAAACCAATTTAATTTCTGAATCCAAACACTTTTAAATAATGACAATACAAAGCAATTATACTTTTCGATCTAATTCTAGCACACGACTGATGAGACTAATGTAAAATTATATTACAATATTATTCAGTAATATACCATGACGAAATTTTTCTTAAATACAACAAATTTTTTGTTGAACAATCAAGACAATTTTAAATACAAAAAAAATCACGTTATCATATAACAAATTTTTTCTTTAGTTAAAGAAAATGTTGTATTATTTTATAATAAATAGTTTTTTTTTTATTTTGCGCTGACAAGATTTTTCTTGAATTAAAGAAAATATTACGTTATTTAAAAAAGAGTTTATTTTGATCTTGGTAAAATATATAATAATTTTATAACATTTTATATATAATATATATATATATATACTGTATATAAGTACAAAGTATATAATGTATATAATGATAATATACAATAAATATAATTTCCTTCTACTTATAATTACTATCATAAATTTATGAAAACAACATATGTCTCTTAACTAGTGAAGTATCAAAAAAACGAACGAACGTAAATATTCATGTATAAACTAATTGATACCCAAAATAACATCTTATTTTAATAAATCGAATCAACGAAAATTTCGTGTGTATTGAACAAAAATAAGCATATGTGTATTGAAATATTTGAATTGCTTGACAAAATATTTTGTCAATAATAAAAAATAGATATTTTTTGTCGTTTTGTAGACCGACAGAAAAATATGTTACTATGAAAGAATATATTTGTAATATTAAAAAAATAGTATTTTGTTACTTTAAGAACATTACGTCGTGTAATATAAAAACTGTTTTCTTTTAACAACACAAGTTATTTTTAATATAAACGATTTCAATTTTAATATTAACGATGTTAACATGTTATTAGATAACAAAACATCAGTTTGTAGTATTAAAAATTTTTTTCTTTCTGTGCACGTTTCTTCGATTTGCATGAATTGCGAATACGTGTCATCATTTTTCGAAACTTTAGATTTGCGTTTCGATGCCAATCTACACTTTGGAATATTTAAATTACATCTTGTCATATTTGCAAGTGTAATTTTTTCGGTTTCTCTTAAGAATCTTCCGGCCTTAATGGAAGGTTTTCCTAGTGATATCTGTTTGGAATAGATATCTGTTTTAATTATATTAAAATACCCTTCTACTCTGGCATTGGAAAAATGCCCTTGTATTTTACCCTGTGGAATTATTTTGGTCCACATGGGTAAGTATGCCAAATATTTTTTGCATAATTCAGCACATAATTCCACGCTTGAAATTTATTTAAATCGTTGTATTGATACTCCGATTGTTCGCTATTTAATATATTTTCAAATATTTCATTACAATCAATGAAATAAGGACTTTTTTTATATATGACATCCGTAATTTCATTCGTTCAGGATATTAAACTCTTCCAATTCAATGTTCTTCTTTGACATGTTTTGGAAAAATTCTAATGTAATTATCACTTTATTTGTTATATATTTATTGCATAATATTATACATATGGATTTCCATATATATTTTATATTTTTGTAATCTTGCTCGTCGAATAGCTTAGCCATCATTTCTAATACCGCTCTACGTGTTTTGGAATCCAAATCATGTTTTGCGATATTATCCCTCATATTTTTTTATTAGATGGCAGCAACATAAATGAAGCAAATAATAATTATTTGCTTCCTCATATGCATTTGATTGAACCCAACTGTAAGTTGTTTCAATATATTTGCTGATGTTCATTGAATTTAACACTTCACATAAAGCATTAAACATTGCTGGAATGTCATCCGTTACAAAATGGTCTGCAAATTTTTCATCGTGTTTATATAACAATCCCATATGTTGCTTGAAATTGTTGAGCAGATGCTTGATAGCTACCACACTATGTGATGTACTCAACATTTCAAATACAGGTATCGTACAATAATCCGTTTCCATATCTTCTGGATTTATTGGAACTTTTACCACTGCACTATATAAGTATAGTCTCTGGTTTTTATCTGGATTTCTTACTAAGCTTCCAGTTGCATCAAAATGAATCGTAACTGATTCCCTTCGCTGCATTTTTATTAACATTTTTATTTGTTGATCATTAAAAAAATGAACAAAAAATGGATCACGGCCTATGGCGCGTATATTGCATTGAATTGTCGAATCCATGTCCTGTTTCTTGTTAATTAAATATATGTCTTCTATATCATCTACGTGTTCATCATTTATTGAGAGGGCCTCACTTCTTATTTTCCGGATTACCGCATCCGATTTCACGTTTTGATAATCGCCCTGTTTCAATAAATATGAAATAAGAATTGAAATAAGGGCATCGTTTGTGTACGCATGTGCGTATTGCGTTCTTAATTTATCGCGGACCATCACTCTTTCTTCCGCCCGAACTTGGCGGGTTAGTTTTTCAATATGATTAATTTTATTAATGCTGCTAAAAATCGTAAAATTAATCATATTGTTTTGATCATAACGATTACAATGTAATTTATATACACGACAGTTATCATGTCTGCAGTAAAAATACATTGCAATCGTTTTTGATAAAATTTTACTCCTTTTCAAATAGGTCATACACCCAGTTCGATGTTGTAATTCTTTTCCGAAATATTGTGAATAAACTTTCGAAATGAATTTTCCATCGACGAACATCGTATTCCAAATATCTTTTGAAACACAAATTTTTTCTGGGTTCTCCTCTAATTGATCAAATTTGCTAATTGTATTACTCAGCAATTTATTTGAACAATTTTTTTCAACTTTTCCTGTTTTATTATCAACAGATAAGTTGACTGGTTTTTCATCGCATATTAACTTACTGCAATTTATTATAGACTGTTTTTCTGTTTCTGCAGAGTTTTTGAATTTTCTATACGCATTCAATACTCTTTTTATATTTTGGGGGTTTATTTTAACTTGAATATCTCTACATATTTCAGTAGCTAACTCATTCGAATTTATCAATGATTTATTATCCATACATTGAAATAAATTATTTAGGATACTAACATCCATATTCCTAGCAGTTTTCGGTCTCCCTGCACTCATGATTTTAATATTTGCTTGTAATCAGATCAGATATCCTCAAAATTTATTTTTTTTTTCTAATATATAATTTAATATAATTATATTAAATTATATTAGAAATTTATTATATAATTTAATAATGGTAATAATATATAATATATAATTTAATAATGCTAATAATATAATATAATAATTATTTTATATAATTTGTATTATTTAATATAATTTATTAAAATATATAATATATATATAATATTTATAAATACCTTGTAAACCTGCCGTTGACTGTTTTTTTTTATTTATATTATAATTTTATATTATAATTTTATTATGTGCGTGAACTTATCCATAGAAAGTTATCCATAAAAAGGTGGGGAACTTATGTGGAACTTATGCGGAACATGATTTTATATACAAAAAAATTGTAAATAAAAAATGTACACGAAGCAAATATGTTTTGAATAAAATATCTGAGAATTATATTATAAAAAAATAACTGTGTGAATATGGAACGGACACGGAGCTTATTAATAGTACTGTGCCGTTTGTGTATAATTGAAATGCAATGAAAGAATTTTTTTTCCCGAAGCACTTTCACTGAACCGACACGGTACGGATAGAACACTGTTACTGGTAAACAGCTATTTAATAAATAAACAATATATTCAAAATTAGAAGAAAAAAAATTATAAATATAAAATGCGTTTAATTTTATTTTTTATTTTTTATTTTTATTTTGATGATAATATAAAATTTCCTGTAAGGGTAAACATGAAAAAAATTGTTGTGCACGTATATATATTGTGCCAACTGTATAATTAAATTAGTTTTATTTTATTTTCAATTATAAACAGATCTAAAACTGCAAACGCAACACTTACTGTAAATATTTAGCCATATTGATGGTAGAGCCATTTCGTTTAATCCGGAATAATTGGCTGAAAATAAATAAATAAAAGCCTACGCCCTCCACGTATTTGTATTTTTGGGGTTGAGACCAGCTACAAAATTTATGAACTAATATGGAAATTTTGCAGACAGTGTTACCTAGGGAACCATAAACAATATTAATAAAATATAATAATATAATCAAAATAACAAAAAATTAAAACTGACAGGTGAAATATTAACATTAAAAATTAGTTTATATATCAAAAAAAAAATATACCTCGATTAAAGTGGATATTTCCAAATGAGTAGATTGTTGTAATGCTTTTTTTTTATTTAGGCACACTAAAAATTGAAGTAAAATTAAAACCAAAAACTACTAACAAATTCCAACAAATATAAATATGAGTTATATTATGAGTCTAGTCAATTGGAATCAACACATCAAGCGACATCGAAGATTTTATATACGGGACTTTGAACAGTTATGACTGCATTACAAATGGGACATTTATTATAAAAATTTACAATATGTCCCGAAACTGGTTGAAATAAGGGAGCGCAATTATTGCATACGCCGACATGGAAGCATTGAACAAATAAATGTGAAGCTGGGGAGGCAGAACATGCAGCGCATGCTTTTGTAGGTGGCGTATCCAATCGAGCTCTTTTGTCTGCCGAAACTGTATTTTCCGGAATAAAGATTTCTGTGGGTGGTGTATCTAATCGGGGCCTTTTCCGTGTTGAAACTGCATTTTCTAAACTAACGATTTCTGAAGAGGGGGCTGAAATAATATTGAAAGATGCAGTTGGATACTCTAAATCTAAATTTATTACAGAAGTAACGAGATTCGAGCTCATATTATCTACCGGAATGGAATCTACGCTGAGATCAATGGTGGTATTATATGGATCGGGAAGTGTATCGATTACATCTGATTCATCAGCGGATACATCTTGAAAAATCTCACTGAGTAAATCAGTTGTATGCGATACATACCGCAGAAAATGGGAAATGTCACCGTTTTGTCCTAATACTTTTTCTGCATTTATAATGCGTATATTATTTCGGGTATTTTGGGGACGAACACGATTCTCTAAGACAATTCCATTAACAAAACGTTCTAAATCGCATACTTTAGAATATTCCATTAATTTTAGATGGCGAATAAATACCTAAATGTTTGGATGGGGTGTACCAACTATTCGAAAGAATGCGCGATGAAATGATTCAACCGCATTATTGGTTCGATGCTCTTCGCCGAATACTGATATATCTTTCGCCGACCATTGTCGACGAAGATAATTTAAAAATTTAATAAAATTAAAACTGGTTGAGGCCGCGGTATCTTGAACAGCTAATATGCCGTCGGGTATTGATGACACCGGGAGTAAGGGGAGACACATAGCCATCTTTATTGCTATTCCTAAAGTTTTGTTTTTTTTTATTTAACCCTAATTTCCCTGCTTTTCTATGGACTGCTTGCGCATAATGAAAAAAGCATCCCAACAATTTGGCATTTGGAAATACCATTTTAACCGCATCACGCAGAGCAACTTCATAATCCGCCATTACGCTGGTGACCGATGTTGATGGGTCGAATTTTCCTTTTATACAGTTTAGCAGCTGTATATATGTCTGGGTGGTTCGACGGGACATAAGAGTATACATAATGGGATACACCTATAGCAGAACGAATTATTAAATAAATTCAATTGTAATTGCATTTTTGTAAACAATACATGTTTTTGATGGCAAGCAATATCCATTGTACGAGGGAACAATATTAAAATAAAAATTACATTTACTTACCGATCGATTATACATCAAATGTATAATTAGCAATTGACACATATTGCCTGATTTCGGGACAACCTTAAAAGTACCATCAATGTGTATATGGATACTTTTTCCTTCACAAAAATGCAATACGTGCGGCGATATAAAATTGATGAATTCTGTTCCATCGTCCGTCGTATCATACCCGGAATAAAATTTACGACCAGCGTTTCCCATCTCTTATCCAAATGCTTCAAAATACCTATAAATTACATACTAAATATTAAAATCACCAAATATTGAAAAACGGATAAAAAATTTAATAGGAATATTAAATCATTTTTAACAATTACTTACGTAATTTGGATGAATACACAAATAAGACCAAACCAAAGCAAATATATAATAAAAACAAATTAAAAACATTGATTATTAAAATGCGTTTACTTACTTTGGATCCATAATACACTTATGAATATCTGCCATGGTGTTTGGGATGGGTGGCATACCTGCTCGACGAGCCCTTTTCATCATCGATGCAAAATTGCTGAAACTTAATTCCTTCTTGATGATTTTCTTGGGTTTCCCGAAATATCTTTTCTAGTGTCATTAGGCTGGTGGTTGCACGTTCCGGTAAAGCTGCCTTAAATTTTGCCACTTTCACTTCCATTTCATTACTATCGTGATTGTGATCTTGTCCCTTAATCACAATCACATCATTTCTTATTATTGCTGTACCTTTACATGTTGGTATTCTGCATCTCAAATGAAGCGTACCCCCAACACTTTCACGATCACAAATGTTTATCCGTTTTAAATAAATATAAAACGTATTTGTATCGATGTAGATAATGCTATTACTAGCATTACTTACAATTTTTTCCATTTTAATTCTTTTTTAATGATTTTGATTACTTGATTGATTTTGTTTAATTTTTTTTATTGTATATGCGCTCAGTATAATGTTTGTTTTAAATATTAACGTTTCTGGAAATTAAAAATTTTGCATATTAAAATTTACGAATGTATTGTATAATTTTTCGAAATTGTATTTTCAGCTAAAATCGCATCTCTGCATCTATGCCGTCGATTTAGACTGGCCTAATTTAAACTGGTTAAAGGTTAAATTTAAACCTGGATTAATTTTTGTGGAGCAATTTTTTGTCGGTATATATTCACTCCTCCCATTAATAATATATAGATTTATATGTATTTTTACCAATATTATTAGATATATTCCATATCAGTGGAATACTGGCTTGAAATTTGTATTAAGTTTTTCCATTCAACTATGACCCTTAGGTTTTTTAAATGGTATTCTAAGAAACATACATAGTTGAATGGAAAAAATTAATACAAAAATTGTATTAAGTTTTTCCATTCAACTATGACCCTTAGATTTTTTAAATGGTATTCTAAGAGACATACATAGTTGAATGGAAACAATTAATAGAAAAATTGTATTAAGTTTTTCCATTCAACTATGACCCTTAGGTTTTTTTAACCGAATTGTGATTTACAAAAATCACATACAAAGAGATTTTTTTTTGTTATTCTTATAATTAAAAAATGAAAATTTGTAACATTTGTAACATTTGTCACAACTAATCCAATTTTCTTCAATGGGTTCTGATTCGGTTTCTGAATCTGAAACCTCTATTAAATCTATATTTGTATAGTCTTTATTTTTTTGCACTCTTTTATGTGTATTATTACTACAATTAATACAAATGTCGAACATATCTTCTGAGCAACGCAATATTCGTTGCTTCAATTCATCCCTATAATGGCATATATCCAAAATAGGTTCATTCGGATATATAAAACGTTTCATATAAAGTAGTGCATATGGCCCACAATTATATGAATCGTTTCGCTTTGGTAAGTTTTCTAAATTAATCGAATTCATAAATTTTTTTTTTGAAAAATTTGTTCGATTAATTTCATCGTATTTTATAAAATACTCATTTATAATATTCGTAACATTTTGAACTACTTTGGTATTGGGGTTGTATGGGTCAATATGATAAACTTTATAGTTTTTCATATCAACACTTACAAGTGTCCAATGTGCCCTTTATTATAGAACATGAAAATAAATTCCACATTAAAATACTTTATTTCATAAAGGGAATGGCCTTCCTTGATGTCAATAAATCTTTTACGATTTAACAGAGTACAAGAAAGTGGGTAATCCAAATACACAAATCTTTCGCTTGTATCTGTTAAAAGTAATGCGCATAGATCCATAACTTTATCATCCAGCCAGGATGATGTTATGGGTCTATCCTTCATTACAAATAACGCTGAATATTCTTCAGCGTATATTTGAATATTATACTTTCGATTGTCAAAAAATGTTTGAAAAGAAAATTTGGCCACCAAATATTCTTTATTTGCATGACAATAATAGTCAGGCATTAATAATAATCCATTTTTTAATCGCATTATTATTTCAGAATTTTCAGTGTTTTTATTTTCCATCTTATGCGATGAATGCACGTTTTTAAGTGCTGCCCCCATAAAATGGGTACCTATTGATTTGCGTTTCTTTGACCCCGTTTCTTCGATTTGCATGGATTGCGAATACGTGTCATCATTTTTCGAAACTTTAGATTTGCGTTTCGATGCGAATCTACACTTTGGAATATTTAAATTACATCTTGTCATATTTGCAAGTGTAATTTTTTCGGTTTCTCTTAAGAATCTTCCGGCCTTAATGGAAGGTTTTCCTAGTGATATCTGTTTGGAATAGATATCTGTTTTAATTATATTAAAATACCCTTCTACTCTGGCATTGGAAAAATGCCCTTGTATTTTACCCTGTGGAATTATTTTGGTCCACATGGGTAAGTATGCCAAATATTTTTTGCATAATTCAGCACATAATTCTGTCAGTGCTCCGAGTGGGTTTTCCAACAGACATAATAAAATTTGAACTATTTTCTACAAGCTGCATGGATTAACACAATTTTAAACAGTGAAGTAATTGTTCACCCAAACTTTATTTATTGAATTTAAATTACTTTCAACTTACAATACTTGAAATACTTAAAATACTTAAAATACTTAAAATTACTTAAAATACCTTATTATCTTTTATATTAATGCTGGCTGCTTGCGGTGGGGATGTTGATGTTTAATCTGGATGCTGGATGAGTGGAATTTTGTTGAGTTATACGTTGTATTTCTCGCTGACTTTATTCACTTTTTACTATTTTAACTTACAATACTAATTTAATTTAGTAATTTATTTAATACCGTTTTATTATTTAATATTTATTATTTTATTTATTTAATACCGTTTTTTACACTTGTCGGGTTTTAATTCTTTTTGTCTTTTTAATTTCAAATTCTTTTGTTTTTTACTTATTACTATTACACTATTGAACTTTCTTGTCTCACTACAAATTCTTAACTCCTCGTTTTTTTTTAATTTATTTTTTTGAGTCTTATGATAATTCCATCAAAGTTTTTCCTTTACCAAGAACCCCTCCAAAATGTTTTTATTGGTGTAGCGTTTTATAATTAACTTTTTATCTTATTAATTGGTGTCGTGTGTAAATCGTTGGTATTATTTATTTTATTGATGTAGCGTTTTTATGATTTTACTCTTGGTGTTAATCAGTGGTGTCGTGTGTAAATCGTTGGTATTAAAAATGGGTGTCACCGATTGACATAGCATTGTGACGTGGGATTGTTGTTAGTTAGATATATATTGAGCGTAATCATTTCCTTTGGTATTTTTTGCTTATGCCTTCCTGTGGTGTTTTTTGCTTATGACGGATATCAACTCATGAGAATTCAATAAGCATATAGTTGTACATATATAAATATTTTGTAGATTAAGCATTATGTGATCTCAGTGAACCAGTAAATATATAGTCACCATTCACACTGAAACACAGACATATATGCAAAAGAGTTCCACTCTCGTATCCCGTGGTTCCCGTGACGACGTAAAAACACATCAAGTTTAATGGGTTCAAACATACCATATCGCTTTTCCCATAGGTCTTGGTCTCATGGTTTTTGTCGATGTTGCATTGCGATACAATTTGTTTGTGTATATATAAATATATGCATGTAAAAATGCAAAGGCATCACATTCGCATAATTGATATTTTATGGAATTTGTGCATTAAATATATAATAAATATAAGTATATATAACATAGCTATATAGGTATGTTAATAATACCAAGTATGTAATTTGAAATCTCAGGTTAATTTTTAAATATTAATAAACACAGATATATGTACACATATATAGTTGATACATTATTAATGCATATGAGGCATATTGACGTCCAGGGTTATGTGAATATAATTTTATATTAATAATATTTATTTCAACCCGACATACCACATAATATGTATAGCCTAATATCGCCCCAATATTTTTGTTGCATAATGTTGCATAGCTAAAACTTCGCCATCCATCATGATATAGTTAACATAGTTACAAAGGTGTATAATACGTAAGGATGTCTATTTGTCCCACGACATCCCTCCACCCTCCGAAAAAAATTTTTTACGGAATGTAAAAAATTGAAGTTGTAAATATCGCCTTGTAATTGTATTACCACTCCATCCGCATATTTTGTTATAGCATACTCTACTTAATTTTATTTGCTTACAAGATAGATTATTCATTAATTTATGTTAATATAGTATTTATTTCTAAATGAACCCCATTAATATTATTTCTATTTAGATATTACTTATTATTATTTTATTTATTATTTAACTCTTATAAAAACGAACCATTTATAAATTAGCATTATATCATTACATAAATCTCTAACAATGCTACTATAAAGTATTAAAAGAACCATTGTATTACCTATATATTTTAATTCTAAATTGATTATTTTCTTAATATCTAAGAAAAATATATATATATTTTTTTTTTTTTTCAAATTAATAAATTTTAATATCTTTTACTTCGATTATAAAATTTTAATTATTCGTTTGTATTTAACCCATTATTTATATTTAGCAATAGATTTCAAATTTTAATATAATATAAGGTTCGGTGAACAAGATTTCACATGATTGTGTAAACAATTCTTAACACCTAAAGTAATATATTATAACATCTTAAATATAAATTATACAAAATTAAAATAATGATATTAATTATTGATATACATATATATAAATAAATAATTAAAAAAAATGATATCTTATTAATTCTAGAATACATCGGTATTTAATTGATTCAACAGTATTAACAAATTTAACTGTTGTTGTAGCCCCTGTTAACTGTTTTGAAGACTCGGGAATTTGTATTAATATGATAATTGAATCTGCAAACTGTTCGTATATGACAAAAATGATTATAGTGATTAGCAATAGGGTAGAAACCGAAATTAGAGAATTTTGTTTTTTTTTTTAATATTTAATGGAACGGTGTTATGTTGCAGTTCGGATTTCAAAAAAAATGTATTTCAATAGGTTCGGTGAATGTTCCATAGGATGAATTTCAAAAGGAACAAAAACCCATATTGAGTGCATAAATAACACAATGAAGTGAACAATAACAAGTTCCATATCTGCTACTAAACCTATATTATTTAAAAGAAATCTAAAATGAAAGTATTAGTTTTAATTATTATATTTAGTGATTATATATTTTTAGCCTGTTATTATGAACGCGTTTTTTGCGTCGACCCATTAAAATTGTTGTATTGACCGCGTTATTAACTTCAACGACTTCATATGGTCCCAACCAAATATTGGATAATTTATGTTGTATGGTCTCATTTTTCAACATAACCTACTTTAAACACCATATCTTTCGCATTCGCATCATAATATTGCTTTGATTTAAAACTATTTTGTCGTGCAATTTCATAAGTTTTTTGTAATTTAAATTTTAATTGATTATAATAACTTTCGTGATCATAAATGGGCTCGGTTGATTTTTGCAAATTTGTGGGTATTTCCGCCGTAAAACCGAACAAACAATCGGATGGCGTTAATTTCGTTGAACTCTGTAACGTATTATTATGGACATGAGATGCCTGTCTTAACCATGCATCCCAATTTTGTGGACTTTCCTCAACAAAACATCTCAAATAGTCCGCTAATGAACCGTGACTTCTCTCTAACATACCGTTTGATTGTGGATGATATGCGGTGGTTTGCATCTTTTTAATTTTTAATAATTTACAAACGCTCTTAAATAAATTACCAACGAAATTGGCACCTTGATCTGTTACCAACACCTTTGGAATTCTGTATCGCGAAATTATTTCATCGTAAAACGTTCGAGCTACTGTTTCTGCTGTAGCATCTGGAATTGCGTAACAGTCCATGAAACGAGTTAAATTATCCTGAAATGTGAGTATGTACTTGCTACCAGAATGGGTTGTGGGTAACGGACCTACTATATCCAAATAAACCTTATCAAATGGTAGTTTGGGTGTATCGGTAATTATCATCGGCATTTTGTTACATCGAGATTTTTTATTCCCCTAACATTGTTTGCATTTCTTAATATATTCCTTTATATCCCTCATCATTCCCTTCCATTGGTATTGTTTCTTGACCCTGTGCAATGTTTTCCAAACCCCTTGATGACCACCCAATGGTGTATCATGAAAACTTCTCATTACCGTTTGAATATCATCTTTATTTGACAACTCTTCGATTTTATTTAAATCCTCCATGGCTATTTTATTGATATCGTTTTCCTCATTGACATCCACAGAATTAACTTTATCTTGTATTTTGGTATCTTTTGGTACAATATTCTCCTCAAGTTTTTTGGTCCGCGCGTGTGTCTGAACTACTTCTATTTTATTTGTATTTTCTTTTGATATGCGACTTAATGCATCGGCATTCGTATTAAACTTTCCGGGCTTATATTCTATGTTATAATTATATTCCGACAACTTATGATGAAAACGTAACAACCCAGACGTTGGATCCTTAATATTAAATACCCCTAACAACGGTCTATGATCGGTATAAATTGTGAATCTACGTCCCAATAAATAACTCCTGAAATTCTTTGTTGCCCAAACCATTGCAAGTAATTCCCTTTCAATTGTGGAATACCTTTGCTCCGCGCTATTCAACGATCGACTAGCATACGCAATAGGGCGATCTTCTCCTGGTTTCCCTTGAAAAATAACCGCACCTAGAGCGTCACCACTAGCGTCGGTTGTTAAGATAAATGGTTTGGCAAAATCCGGATATATGAGAACTTGTAAATTTTCTGTAATAATTTGCAAAACCCAACCATGATTGTAATTGTTTAACATTTTTCGGTGTTGGATATTCAGACACACAAGCCGTTTTGGATGGATCGGGACTTGCGCCTTCTTTGGTGCATTTATGACCTAAATAAATAACTTCCTTTTTTAAAAATTGACATTTTTTTATTTTTATTTTTAAATTAAATTTTCTTAATCTATCAAATACAGCAGCTAATTTATTATGATGATCAATTAAATTTTTCCCATAAATTACAATATCATCAATATATACAAAACATTCAATACCATACAAACCCATTAACACATAATTCATAATTCTTTGGAATGTAGCAGGAGCACCAGTCAAACCGAAAGGCATTCTTTTAAATTCGTAATGACCGTAAGGCGTACTAAATGCCGTTTTAGGCGCATCCCTAGGTTCCATCAATACCTGATGATAACCACTAGCCAAATCCAAAGTACTGAAATATCGCGAATGTCCAAGCTGATCTAATATATCTTCAATTCGCGGAAGTGGGAATGCATCTTTGATGGTTATTTGGTTCAATTTCCTAAAATCAAACACCAATCTCCAACGCTTGGTACCGTCCGAATCTGACTTTTTAGGTACTACTAACAAAGGTGTATTCCAAGAACTTTTACTCGGGCCAATAATACCGTCTTCTAACATATTTCCTACTTCCTCATTTATGAACTCCTTATGTATTTCCGGTAATCTATAATTTTTTTGATTTATTGGGGGATGATTTTGCAATGTGGGTATCGTATGTCCAACAACGTCAGTGTATGACAATTTATCTCCTTCAAGATAAAAAACATCATTATACTTAACACATAAATCCACTAACGTCTCTCTTTCCTCTTTATTTAAATCCTCCTCTGTATTTAATTCACTAACTAATCTTTTAACTCTATCCTCATTTTGATCATTCAGGCCCTTGTCGTTGACCATCTTTGTCATTAAATTAATTGATTTCTTATTATTTTCTACGTTATAATTTTTTAAATTAACATATCTTAAATTTAGTTTTCTTAATTCTATGTTTTTCTCATTTATATTAATAATTGCGACAGGCGCTTCATAATTGCTAACTTTTGAAATCGAATTGCCAACGTAAATTCCCTCTATAATCTCCTCTGATTTCACTAAAATGGATCCCGTGCGTATAGGCATCCTAACCATCAATACAATTTTCGACCTGGCTGGTATATTATAAATAAATTCTCCCAATAAACGATTTGATTTAATCTGCTTAATTTTACTATTTATCATGTTATTATTTTCTACTTCTTTACTTACTTTATTAAAATCTTGTGTATTTAAAACTTTAACAATATTTTCTTGTTTAATATTTTCTATTCTTTGTTTAATTAATGTTTCCGTCAAACAAGCGTGTACTTTCGATGAACCGAACGATTGGAAGATTCCCCGGGAGAATCAATTTCAGATTTTCCAGGCAATGACAGTGACCGATTATCGCCATGCCTTCCTTTAAATGCGCGTTTTAAAAGAACCATGTCACCGGTGACAGATTTACCATTTGGACATTCTGAACCCTTCACATCAACTCCATTCACTCGTTCTACAACTTTATTATTTCCTACCCCAATATTTAACTTAACTTTATTATTTTTATTCGCACTATTAATTAATTCCATCTTACAAATTTTATCAAAATCAACAATATCATCATTATATAATGTATTTTTCTCAACTTTTACAACTCGAGTTTGCTTTGGTGATATGTCGGAAAATTCATTTGTTGAATTATTTTCGTATAGATTATTTAATTTCTTCGTTGATCGGTGATCACTTTGCGTTCTTTTAAATGGCCTTTTTAAAAGAGGCATAGCTTCGATCAAGAAGTCATTATTTAACCTATTCGAATCCTTCATTTCCACCTTGTTTCCCCAGACTCCCCGTTCTTTCACATTTAAATTTTGTTTATTAATAACTTCCTCGTTTATAATTGGCTTTGAAAATTGCTTTATATTTAACTTTTTATTATTATTCATATTTGCTCCGAAGGTGTGACTCCCCAAGTGGTCAGCTTCCTTTGAGAATTTATCAATAACCGCGTTAGTTTTTTGGGACATTTCGTGCGAGAAATGATTTTGGGGTTTCATTGGCATTGTCAGAAACAATGTACCATCCGGGCTAAACAACGAAAATGTGTTTGCAATGGCATTGATTATGGACGTTCCGTTTAAGAAATCCCTCCCGATTAACCCATTGGCGGGTATACACTCGGTATCATTTATGACACCTAATGTAATTTGCAATGTATTCTCTCTGGTCGCTACACCAATTTTACCGGTGATTGACCCTTGAGTCGTATCACAACCTCCGAAAGCACCTCCAACTTGAACCTTATCTAAATTATTTATATCTTTCAAATTTTTTATAGCATTACTTTTTATTAAACTAATTTCTGCTCCCGTATCAATTAGAAATATGTTATTACCGTCTTTACATATGTCGATGGGTAGCCTAACGTATATTTTATTTATATTGTTATTACCTATTTTATTAAATATAGTATTTCCCGTCACTAATTTTGTAATATTATTTTTAACTATTGTATTTTTATTATTTAAGTTTTGTTGGCATTCTAATTTATTATCTAAAGGTTTTAGCCTACTCATTATCTCCTTCTGACCAACACTACGGATTTCTAGTTTGGTCGTTACTCGTTTTTTTCTCGGGGTTCATTTTTTTGCCCCGTATTATTATTTTGGGACTGACCCAATATCGCCCTATTATTACCCGAATTATTAAAACCAACATTTCTTCTTGCATTACATCTAGCGAAAGTATGACCAAATCGGTTACAGTATGTGCATTGTTCCTGCTTAATATTTGCATTATTATTATTATTTGCATTATTATTATTATTTCCGGTTCTATAATTATTGGAATTATTATTATTATAATTACCCACGCTATTATTGTACCCATTTCGATTACCCCCGCGATTGTCATTGACCGCATTATTGAAATAACCATTGTACGTACCACCACGATTAGGCATGCGAAACTGCGTTCCATTTGAAACGCTATTGAACCCATTATCCGATCTCAAATTGTTGTTATATCTCTGTCCATTATTGTTTTGAAAAGTGTTTCTATTGATATTTTGATTGACATAAAAATTACTATTGTTTGGACATGTCTGTACATTATGTCCATAAACTTTACACGAGTTACAAAAGGGAGTGGACTTGCGTAAATTGCAATCCACATACGTATGATTAAATTTGCTACAGAAACCACACTTCAAAATTGGTTGATATTTCATAGCATTGTCGTTATCCGTATTTACTAAGAAATTTTTTGATTGTACGGCAGTACGTTGGAAAGGATTATTCACTTTTAATAATAACTCCGTTTTAATTAATGCCTCAACGGCCTGGTCAAAGTGAATCGTATCAAGTGTTAATGCGAACTGTCGTAAATTGGGATCCAAAAGCCCGCATTTTAATATACGCAACTTTTGTTCCTCAGTTTCTTTAATTAAAACCTGTGCCACGAGTTCCTTATAATCAGCTTTCAATATTTCAATTACACATTGCGCACACTTATCTATCTTTCTTGCAAATGAACTTATTGATTCCGTGGGCAATTGGAAAGTATTTTTCAATTCGGCATTTGCTGTATCTAACGACTTTTTGGAAATATACCTATGTCTTAATGTTGCACTAAATCCATCTAATGTGGTAACATTTAACCCTCTTATCAGTTCAAACGCGTCCCCCGTTAACCGTGTACACAAAGCCGTAACAAATTTACCCTCATCCTCACTATCAATACATTTATGTGCATATTCGCATGCGCCTAAAAATTCTTGAATGTGGTTTACTAAATAGGGACCAGGTTCACCAGAAAATCGTGGAACCAACGTTGTAACTAGTTTGCCTATTTTCTGGAAATCCATGGCGTTAAATTTAAAAGTATAATGCTTATCCGTTGCAGGTATTGGATTCATTTTAGTGTTTATTATAATTGATTGCTATAAATTTACTCCCTTTGGTCCCCCGTTTCCAAGATTTTTTGTTGATACATACATTGTTTTAATACCTCATCCATCCAAACTCATCTAATCAACATATAAAAAAAAATAAGACGGCTTCAACACCGATAAGACAAAAAACCGTACACTTTGCAGACATACACAGGCTAATACCATAGAAGTTATCATACACAATTCTAAACAAATACTAAGTCCCAAAAATAACACATTAATCATTTAATAATTCTTTCTATTCATCTGTATTATATATAAAAAAAATATTGGTGACCATTACAGTCAAAATTCAAGTTCCTTTTTTTTTTTTTAGATTTATATAAATAAAACATTTTAAACTTTAGTAATAATTTTTTTTTAATTCAGATTGTATATAAAATAAAAAACGTTTCATATATGTATATATAAAAAGAAATAATTATTTAAAACATATGATCAGAATGACCTAATTTTTCCACATATAGCGATCTCATATATCATAATAAAAGAAAATTATATAATATTAAACTATATTAAACTATATGCTTTGTACAATAAATTAATTTTATATTTTTTTTTTTTATTTTAAATATTTTACTTATATATGATATTTCACACTCAGATATTATTTAATAATCGCATATTATTGTCCATATGAAGAAAAAGCAAAACAAAATATTTAATTACACATTACAAAAAAAACGTTAATACACTTTCACCATTTAAATAAAATAATTGAAACGAATTGCACGTAAAAAACGCACTATAAAAACGCCAATTATGTTGGTGCAGCAATTAAAAAATAATTTACAAATGAAATTGGTGTTTAACATTCAATTAATTAATTTAATTTTATATACAAATATATATAATAAATCGGGAGTTTGTTCGAAATTACCGATTATGTCGTTGCTCAGTTCAAAAACGTATTAATATTATTTAAGGAAATAAACTTAAAAAATAAAACGTTAATTAAATGAATATTGAAATAGTGTAATATAATTATATAATTTTATTTAATATTTGGCATAATTTAAACAAATTTCCTATACTGAGAGCGAATTCGAAATACCGGCTGCGCCAATTATGTCAGTGCTCCGAGTGGGTTTTCCAACAGACATAATAAAATTTGAACTATTTTCTACAAGCTGCATGGATTAACACAATTTTAAACAGTGAAGTAATTGTTCACCCAAACTTTATTTATTGAATTTAAATTACTTTCAACTTACAATACTTGAAATACTTAAAATACTTAAAATACTTAAAATTACTTAAAATACCTTATTATCTTTTATATTAATGCTGGCTGCTTGCGGTGGGATGTTGATGTTTAATCTGGATGCTGGATGAGTGGAAATTTGTTGAGTTATACGTTGTATTTCTCGCTGACTTTATTCACTTTTTACTATTTTAACTTACAATACTAATTTAATTTATAATTTAATTTAGTAATTTATTTAATACCGTTTTATTATTTAATATTTATTATTTTATTTATTTAATACCGTTTTTTACACTTGTCGGTTTTTAATTCTTTTTGTCTTTTTAATTTCAAATTCTTTTGTTTTTTTCTTATTACTATTACACTATTGAACTTTCTTGTCTCACTACAAATTCTTAACTCCTCGTTTTTTTTGAATTTATTTTTTTGGGTCTTATGATAATTCCATCAAAGTTTTTCCTTTACCAAGAACCCCTCCAAAATGTTTTTATTGGTGTAGCGTTTTATAATTAACTTTTTATCTTATTAATTGGTGTCGTGTGTAAATCGTTGGTATTATTTATTTTATTGATGTAGCGTTTTTATGATTTTACTCTTGGTGTTAATCAGTGGTGTCGTGTGTAAATCGTTGGTATTAAAAATGGGTGTCACCGATTGACATAGCATTGTGACGTGGGATTGTTGTTAGTTAGATATATATTGAGCGTAATCATTTCCTTTGGTATTTTTTGCTTATGCCTTCCTGTGGTGTTTTTTGCTTATGACGGATATCAACTCATGAGAATTCAATAAGCATATAGTTGTACATATATAAATATTTTGTAGATTAAGCATTATGTGATCTCAGTGAACCAGTAAATATATAGTCACCATTCACACTGAAACACAGACATATATGCAAAAGAGTTCCACTCTCGTATCCCGTGGTTCCCGTGACGACGTAAAAACACATCAAGTTTAATGGGTTCAAACATACCATATCGCTTTTCCCATAGGTCTTGGTCTCATGGTTTTTGTCGATGTTGCATTGCGATACAATTTGTTTGTGTATATATAAATATATGCATGTAAAAATGCAAAGGCATCACATTCGCATAATTGATATTTTATGGAATTTGTGCATTAAATATATAATAAATATAAGTATATATAACATAGCTATATAGGTATGTTAATAATACCAAGTATGTAATTCTCGGTTCATCTCAGGTCAAAAATCTCAGGTTAATTTTTAAATATTAATAAACACAGATATATGTACACATATATAGTTGATACATTATTAATGCATAAGGAGGCATATTGACGTCTAGGGTTATGTGAATATAATTTTATATTAATAATATTTATTTCAACCCGACATACCACATAATATGTATAGCCTAATATCGCCCCAATATTTTTGTTGCATAATGTTGCATAGCTAAAACTTCGCCATCCATCATGATATAGTTAACATAGTTACAAAGGTGTATAATACGTAAGGATGTCTATTTGTCCCACGACAATTCCACGTTGTGAAATTTATTTAAATCGTTGTATTGATACTCCGATTGTTCGCTATTTAATATATTTTCAAATATTTCATTACAATCAATGAAATAAGGACTTTTTTTATATATGACATCCGTAATTTCATTCGTTCAGGATATTAAACTCTTCCAATTCAATGTTCTTCATTGATATGTTTTGGAAAAATTCTAATGTAATTATCACTTTATTTGTTATATATTTATTGCATAATATTATACATATGGATTTCCATATATATTTTATATTTTTGTAATATTGCTCGTCGAATAGCTTAGCCATCATTTCTAATACCGCTCTACGTGTTTTGGAATCCAAATCATGTTTTGCGATATTATCCCTCATATTTTTTATTAGATGGCAGCAACATAAATGAAGCAAATAATAATTATTTGCTTCCTCATATGCATTTGATTGAACCCAACTGTAAGTTGTTTCAATATATTTGCTGATGTTCATTGAATTTAACACTTCACATAAAGCATTAAACATTGCTGGAATGTCATCCGTCACAAAATGGTCTGCAAATTTTTCATCCTGTTTATATAACAATCCCATATGTTGATTGAAATTGTTGAGCAGATGCTTGATAGCTACCACATTATGTGATGTACTCAACATTTCAAATACGGGTATCGTACAATAATCCGTTTCCATATCATCTGGATTTATTGGAACTTTTACCACTGCACTATATAAGGATAGTCTATGGTTTTTATCTGGATATCTTACTAAGCTTCCAGTTGCATCAAAATGAATCGTAACTGATTACCTTCGCTGCATTTTTATTAACATTTTTATTTGTTGATCATTAAAAAAATGAACAAAAAATGGATCACGGCTTATGGCGCGTATATTGCATTGAATTGTCGAATCCATGTCCTGTTTCTTGTTAATTAAATATATGTCTTCTATATCATCTACGTGTTCATCATTTATTGAGAGGGCCTCACTTCTTATTTTCCGGATTACCGCATCCGATTTCACGTTTTGATAATCGCCCTGTTTCAATAAATATGAAATAAGAATTGAAATAAGGGCATCGTTTGTGTACGCATGTGCGTATTGCGTTCTTAATTTATCGCGGACCATCACTCTTTCTTCCGCCCGAACTTGGCGGGTTAGTTTTTCAATATGATTAATTTTATTAATGCTGCTAAAAATCGTAAAATTAATCATATTGTTTTGATCATAACGATTACAATGTAATTTATATACACGACAGTTATCATGTCTGCAGTAAAAATACATTGCAATCGTTTTTGATAAAATTTTACTCCTTTTCAAATAGGTCATACACCCAGTTCGATGTTGTAATTCTTTTCCGAAATATTGTGAATCAACTTTCGAAATGAATTTTCCATCGACGAACATCGTATTCCAAATATCTTTTGAAACACAAATTTTTTCTGGGTTCTCCTCTAATTGATCAAATTTGCTAATTGTATTACTCAGCAATTTATTTGAACAATTTTTTTCAACTTTTCCTGTTTTATTATCAACAGATAAGTTGACTGGTTTTTCATCGCATATTAACTTACTGCAATTTATTATAGACTGTTTTTCTGTTTCTGCAGAGTTTTTGAATTTTCTATACGCATTCAATACTCTTTTTATATTTTGGGGGTTTATTTTAACTTGAATATCTCTACATATTTCAGTAGCTAACTCATTCGAATTTATCAATGATTTATTATCCATACATTGAAATAAATTATTTAGGATACTAACATCCATATTCCTAGCAGTTTTCGGTCTCCCTGCACTCATGATTTTAATATTTGCTTGTAATCAGATCAGATATCCTCAAAATTTATTTATTTTTTTTCTAATATATAATTTAATATAATTATATTAAATTATATTAGAAATTTATTATATAATTTAATAATGGTAATAATATATAATATATAATTTAATAATGCTAATAATATAATATAATAATTATTTTATATAATTTGTATTATTTAATATAATTTATTAAAATATATAATATATATATAATATTTATAAATACCTTGTAAACCTGCCGTTGACTGTTTTTTTTTATTTATATTATAATTTTATATTATAATTTTATTATGTGCGTGAACTTATCCATAGAAAGTTATCCATAAAAAGGTGTGGAACTTATGTGGAACTTATGCGGAACATGATTTTATATACAAAAAAATTGTAAATAAAAAATGTACACGAAGCAAATATGTTTTGAATAAAATATCTGAGAATTATATTATAAAAAAATAACTGTGTGAATATGGAACGGACTTACTTCTTTACTTCTGCGCGCCTACAACCTACAATTGGTTTTGGCGTCCATTAACAGCCTTCTCCAACCGGACCTATTTACCGCCAACGTCCGCCAGCCGGAAACGCCGAGGGCCCGAAGGTCCACTTCTACTTCGTCTTTCCACCTACCCCGCGGTCTTCCTACACTCCTAGATCCGCCCGGCTTACTGTCCAGCATTTTTGACGGTATACGATCGCCATCCATTCGTACCACATGACCAAACCACCTCAGGCGACCGATCTTAATGAACCGAACGATGTCAGGTTCGGTATATAATTTATATAGCTCGAAATCGAACCGCCTACGCCACCATCCCCTTTCCTTTGTCGGTCCAAAGATGAGGCGTAGTATTTTCTTTTCGAACCCTCCGAGTCGCCGTTCGGTGGCCTGTGTCATGCACCACGTTTCAGAACCGTAGGTCACAATTGGTCGAATCAGTGTTTGATATAGCTTTAGTTTCAATGTTTTACTCAATGTCTTCGAGAAGAACATCTTTCGCAAACCGTAAAAGGCCTTGTTTCCCGAAGCAATCCGGGATTGAACTTCCTCCGCTATATCGTTTTCGCTGTTTATGCTGCTTCCAAGGTAGCTAAACCTGTCCGCCGTTTCAAATTTGTTCTGACCAATTGATACGCTTTGATGTTGTGCCATAAACCTACTGTTCGTTGGTGCGATCATATACTTGGTTTTCTCCTCGTTTACCCTTAATCCCATTTCCGAAGCTTCACGTTCCAACAGTAAGAACGCTTCTTTAACGGCACCCATACTTCTACCCACCACGTCAATGTCATCGGCATAGCCGAGTAATTGAACAGATGACGTAAAAATAGTGCTGCTGGTGTTAATGGTCGTCCTTCTTATACATTTTTCCAATATAACATTGAAAAACAATGTAGCCAAAGGGTCCCCTTGCCGTACTCCGTCAATGGTTTCAAATGCATCCGATTTGATCCCCCTTATTTGTACCTGAGATGTAACTTGCGTCAGTGTTAGTTTCGACATGGCTATCAATTTTTGTGGGAATCCAAATTCCTCCATCGTGCGCCATAATTTTTCCCTAATAACACTATCGTATGCGGCCTTAAAATCAACAAATAGATGGTGTGTTACTACGTTGAACTCCCTACACTTTTCCATTATCTGTCGTATGACGAACAGTTGATCAGTTGTTGAGCGATCATTACGGAATCCACATTGGTATTCACCAATGACTTCCTCCGCATATGGTAATAGGCGCTTATGCAACACATAAGCGAGTACCTTATATGTTGCATTCAGCAAAGATATTCCCCGATAGTTGGAACACTCCATCCTGTCTCCCTTCTTGTGTATTGGCACAATTACAGCAAGCTTCCACTCCTGTGGTATAACCTCATAGTTCCAAACATGCACAATTAGCTCGTGTATACTATTCCACAATACATCCCCTCCACATTTTAAGAGTTCACCAGGTACGCCGTCAGATCCAGCCGCCTTTCCATTCTTGAGCTTCAGAATGGCTTCTCTGGTTTCCTCATATGTTGGTTCCGAAATTAGTGGTTGTGCTGTTTGGTACGGAAGTTCGTTTTCTGCATTTATACCAATTGGGTTGCTTGCTGTAAGTAGATCTTTAAAATACTCCGCCCATCTCGCGATGGCTCTTTCTTCATCCGCCAAAATTTCACCGCTGGTATCCTTACAAAGAAGGGGTTGTTGTATAAATCCGCTAGTTACAGATCTTATTCTCCTGTACAAATTTTTACTGTCATTCATGCTGGACAGCGTGTCTATATCCCGCAAAATATCCTGCTCATGACGCATTTTCTTGTTTCGGAATAATTTGCGTTCAATGGATCTTTTGGTTCTGTAGTCATCCATGGCAGTTCGTGTGGCGCGCTGAAGATATTTTAAACGCGCTTGGTTCTTTTCTTCATGAGCCGTTTTACATGCGTCATCGAACCAACCATTTCTGACCACGCCAGGTTTCAACTTTACCGTCTCCTCTGCCGCCATTTTCATGCAATTACGTAATCGATTCCACATATCATTACACGTGTTTTGCTGTTGATCCACATCTGTTCGAACAATTAACTCCACCAATTTATCTTCGTACTGTTGTTTTACTTGGTCATTTTTGAGATTTTCCAAATTGAATCCTCTCGCAATGACTTTTTGGCGGTTTGCACTAACACGATATCTGAACAAAGCTCTTACGATATAATGATCAGAATCAATGTTAGGTCCCCTACAGCTCCTTACATCCAGTATGTCGGACGCATGACGACTGTCAATGAGTACGTGGTCTATTTGGTTTGTTGTTTTAGTATCGGGCGAACACCATGTTCCTTTGTGTATGTTCTTATGTGGGAAACGTGTGCTGGCTACTATCATATTGTTTGATATTGTGAAATCGACTAAACGCTCGCCGTTATTATTGCAGTGTGTATGAAGGCTATGTTGACCAATTGCCGGTCGATATACAATTTCCCTACCAACCTGTGCATTAAAATCGCCAAGCACGATTTTAATGTCACGACTAGGAGCTTGATTGTAAATACGGTTGAGCTTTTCGTAAAACATATCCTTCGTGTCTGCATCTTTGTTTTCTGTTGGGGCGTGTACGTTAATAAAGGTTACATTAAAAAATTTTCCCTTTATTCGTAACGTACAAAATTTTTCGTCAATGGGGTTGAAACCAATGACTGATTCTTTCGCTTTACCCATTACAATAAAGCCGGTGCCGAATAACCCTGTTTTATTTCTACCGCTATAGTAGAATTTGTATTCTTTACTGGATAAGATGTTCTTTCCAGGCCACCGTGTTTCCTGGACCGCTGTTATGTCCAGTTTAGCTTTCTTTAAGCAATCAGTCAAAGTTTTTAAACCGCCCGCGCGCAGTATTGTCCTCACGTTCCATGACGCCAGTTTTAAATCATTGTCCTTGTTCCATTGCCTGAGTCGTTGCCGTTTTTCCTGTCCTGTCCGAGGCACTGTTGCTAGTTTCATAATTTGTTGTTTTTACGGTGTCGGTAATTAGCCGTACGACCAACCACATGGGATTCGCACTTACAATTTTAGCCTGAATGATACGGATTGTATCATTCAGTTACCGTTGGTTACCACGTGGAGGTAAAGTAAGCACTTGATCAGGAACTCAACAGTTGCAACACTGGGTCAGCGACCAGTCAGTGCCTACCCTATTGATCCCAATCCAAACCAACATATGGAACGGACACGGAGCTTATTAATAGTACTGTGCCGTTTGTGTATAATTGAAATGCAATGAAAGAATTTTTTTTCCCGAAGCACTTTCACTGAACCGACACGGTACGGATAGAACACTGTTACTGGTAAACAGCTATTTAATAAATAAACAATATATTCAAAATTAGAAGAAAAAAAATTATAAATATAAAATGCGTTTAATTTTATTTTTTATTTTTTATTTTTATTTTGATGATAATATAAAATTTCCTGTAAGGGTAAACATGAAAAAAATTGTTGTGCACGTATATATATTGTGCCAACTGTATAATTAAATTAGTTTTATTTTATTTTCAATTATAAACAGATCTAAAACTGCAAACGCAACACTTACTGTAAATATTTAGCCATATTGATGGTAGAGCCATTTCGTTTAATCCGGAATAATTGGCTGAAAATAAATAAATAAAACCCTAGTGGAGTAATTTTTTGTCGGTATATATTCACTCCTCACATTAATAATATATAGATTTATATGTATTTTTACCAATCTTATTAGATATATTCCATATCAGTGGAATACTGGCTTTAAATTTGTATTAAGTTTTTCCATTCAACTATGACCCTTAGGTTTTTTAAATGGTATTCTAAGAAACATACATAGTTGAATGGAAAAAATTAATACAAAAATTGTATTTTCTTTCTTTAAAAATTGTATTGTATAAGTTTTTCCATTCAACTATGACCCTTAGATTTTTTAAATGGTATTCTAAGAGACATACATAGTTGAATGGAAACAATTAATAGAAAAATTGTATTAAGTTTTTCCATTCAACTATGACCCTTAGGTTTTTTTTAACCGAATTGTGATTTACAAAAATCACATACAAAGAGATTTTTTTTGTTATTCTTATAATTAAAAAATGAAAATTTTGGATTGGCTATGCATTCGTAATGTAGCCACCTGTAACATTTGTCACAACTAATCCAATTTTCTTCAATGGGTTCTGATTCGGTTTCTGAATCTGAAACCTCTATTAAATCTATATTTGTATAGTCTTTATTTTTTTGCACTCTTTTATGTGTATTATTACTACAATTAATACAAATGTCGAACATATCTTCTGAGCAACGCAATATTCGTTGCTTCAATTCATCCCTATAATGGCATATATCCAAAATAGGTTCATTCGGATATATAAAACGTTTAATATAAAGTAGTGCATATAGCCCACAATTATATGAATCGTTTTGCTTTGGTAAGTTTTCTAAATTAATCGAATTCATAAATTTTTTTTTTGAAAAATTTGTTCGATTAATTTCATCGTATTTTATAAAATACTCATTTATAATATTCGTAACATTTTGAACTACTTTGGTATTGGGGTTGTATGGGTCAATATGATAAACTTTATAGTTTTTCATATCAACACTTACAAGTGTCCAATGTGCCCTTTATTATAGAACATGAAAATAAATTCCACATTAAAATACTTTATTTCATAAAGGGAATGGCCTTCCTTGATGTCAATAAATCTTTTACGATTTAACAGAGTACAAGAAAGTGGGTAATCCAAATACACAAATCTTTCGCTTGTATCTGTTAAAAGTAATGCGCATAGATCCATAATTTTATCATCCAGCCAGGATGATGTTATGGGTCTATCCTTTATTACAAATAACGCTGAATATTCTTCAGCGTTTATTTGAATATTATACTTTCGATTGTCAAAAAATGTTTGAAAAGAAAATTTGGCCACCAAATATTCTTTTTTTGCATGACAATAATAGTCAGGCATTAATAATAATCCATTTTTTAATTGCATTATTATTTCAGAATTTTCAGTGTTTTTATTTTCCATCTTATGCGATGAATGCACGTTTTTAAGTGCTGCCCCCATAAAATGGGTACCTATTGATTTGCGTTTCTTTGACCCCGTTTCTTCGATTTGCATGGATTGCGAATACGTGTCATCATTTTTCGAAACTTTAGATTTGCGTTTCGATGCGAATCTACACTTTGGAATATTTAAATTACATCTTGTCATATTTGCAAGTGTAATTTTTTCGGTTTCTCTTAAGAATCTTCCGGCCTTAATGGAAGGTTTTCCTAGTGATATCTGTTTGGAATAGATATCTGTTTTAATTATATTAAAATACCCTTCTACTCTGGCATTGGAAAAATGCCCTTGTATTTTACCCTGTGGAATTATTTTGGTCCACATGGGTAAGTATGCCAAATATTTTTTGCATAATTCAGCACATAATTCCACGCTGTGAAATTTATTTAAATCGTTGTATTGATACTCCGATTGTTCGCTATTTAATATATTTTCAAATATTTCATTACAATCAATGAAATAAGGACTTTTTTATATATGACATCCGTAACTTCATTCGTTCAGGATATTAAACTCTTCCAATTCAATGTTCTTCATTGACATGTTTTGGAAAAATTCTAATGTAATTATCAGTTTAGATTGAACGATTGGCTTGATCAGTCGCAAAACAACCCATAATAATTATTATAATATTTAAAATTCAAATAAAGAAACCAGATATAATTTATATATAACGTTAAGTTATTATTGTAAATATATTGTATTGCCTACAGTTGGAATACAATAACAAACCATATATATAATATTTAACAATAGTGTAAATATTATAATATACATATAATACATATAGGTAAATAATATCCACGTAACAATAAAATATTCAGAGAAAGAAAGGAAACAAAGTTTTGTTAATGCAATTTGCTTTGGTAAGTACAAAATAAATTAGCAGTAACGGAATAGAAAACCAGCTCGGTATCCCATGCATGGTAATGCAAAAACGAAATTTCAATGTATTGAATAATAGTATGCCTATAAATGAAACACAAAATAGAAAACAAACACAAATAAATCCCATCAAGAAAATGAAACCATCAACAAGCAGCAACAGATATGCAATGTTAGTTGACAATGAAAATGAGGTCAGCTTAGACACACCATCGACTCTCAAAGATAACATAAAGAAAATCAAACTCCCACCGCTGGTGATTACAAATTTAAATTATAAGGAAATAGTTAGCCAAATGCAACAGTTGGCGATAACGCAATATGGTATTAAATATATATCTATAGGTATTAAATTAATGCTGGAGTCACTTGACGATTACAACAAAGCAGTAAAACAGTTTTTGGATATTAAAGTCCACTTCTACTCTCACGACATACCATCAAGGAAATAAAAAATAAATTCGTTCTCTCCGGATTGCCGAATCTGGAATTGGATTATTTAAAGGAAGGCCTGGAGTCAGCAATGGTGCCATATGTGGATGTCAAAAAAATGAGACTTAAAAATACAAGATATGACGAACAAGCATTATATATAGTTTACTTTCAAAATAACATTCGATACCATGACATTAAAACAATCAGATCCATACATAACATCATTATAAGATGGGATCATTACATAGCAATGAAAAATGGACCTACGCAGTGTAATAACTGCCAATTATATGGACATGGGGCTAAAAACTGCAACCTGCCCGTAAAATGTGGTAATTGTGGCAGGGAGCATGTAACATCGGAATGCAAAAGCGACGGTACGAATAGTCAAGAATATAAATGTTGCTTGTGTGGGTTGGCCCACAAGGCAAGAGACCGTAACTGTCCCAAGCGCGCTGAGTTCATTTACATGAGACAGCAAACGTATCTGGGCACCCAAAAACCTGGACTTAAATTTAAAAATGTAGGTAAGGAACCACAGGCGCGGGTTGAAAATACGCGAGCAGACAATTCCATGAACCACCCAGCAATGAGGGTTAGCAACACCCATAAATATTCCGACTGGTTTAAACAGTCTAACACACAAAAAGTGCCAGAAACAAATCCGCAAGCCCAGGAGGAGCTATTATCTGCGAATGTCCTGCTGGACATGACTAGAGAATTGGTTAGAGCACTGCTATCATGCAAAACAAAACTAGAACAAATCGAAGCGGTTGCAGAAATTACAATAAAATATGTATTCCAGAATACAGTTCGATAAGTCTAAACTAATAAATAAAATTCAAAATTTGTGCTTTAACGCTCAAAGCATACTCCCAAAACATCTAGAAATTAATGACCATCTTGACAAAAACGGTATAGAGGTCGCACTATTTACAGAAACATGGCTTAAACCAGCAAATAAATTTTATATACCCAATTATACGCTGTATAGGACGGACAGAGAAAACAGAAATCATGGGGGGGGGGGGGGGGTCGCAATAGCGGTTAAGAATGATATAGATCACATTCACATGCCCAAAATAAAAACTACAGTCATAGAAGTGGAGGCTATAAAAATAAAAAGTCTCAGGGGTAACATAATCCTAATGGCAGCGTATTATCCGGGATCAAATAGTAAAAAAGACTTGGAAATGTTTAAAAGGGATATAAAAATAATTACATCTTATCGCACCAGTTACTTCATTTGCGGGGATCTAAATGCCAAACATAGAATGTGGAACAATGTGCGCGCCAATCCGGCGGGTTCAATTCTTTACGAGGAAATGTCACAACAAAAATTTATAATCCACCATCCACCAACACCAACTTACTTCCCACCTCAACGAAATGCAAGATACCCATCTACCTTGGATATAGTGCTTACAAATGGTCTACATGATATAAATTCTGTAGAAACAATTCAAGCTTTTGATTCCGATCACTTACCTATCGAGTTTAAAATTGAAGCCGGAGCATACAGGGAGGAAAGGAAATATGAATGTTATAATTATAAGGAAGCGAACTGGATACTTTTCAAGGAAATAATAAACAAAAACGTTAATATAAACAGTATTCAAGCCACATCTCCACAGGACATCGAGAATCATATTAATAATTTGATAAAAACAATACACACCGCTGTAGGGCTGTCTGTACCCAAAATCAACTACAACTCTAAACAAAAAACTCTGCCAGCTAACATAACGCACTTAATATCTATTCGGAACACTTGGAGAAGGAGATGGCAGCGTTCCCGTGATCCTATATTACACGCTGAGATTTCCAAAATTAACAAAGAAATTAAGCATCATATTCAACAGCACAGAAATAACAAATTTGCAGAAAGCCTCTCAGCAATGGAGGGTTCTTCAAGCAAATTTTGGAAACTACTGAAAATCCTAAAAACCCGACCCGTAAGCATACCACCGTTAAAGGATGCTACTAAAACCATCGTAAGCACCAATAATGAAAAGGCTGAGTTATTGGCAAACCAGTTTGATAACATGCAACAGATAAACAATAACGTAAGCAATAATGCAACAGAGCAGGCTGTGAAGGAGTCCATAGATAAAATAAGCGGTTACAGTGTCTCAAACACGGACTTAGCAACCATTATGACCAGGCCGAAGGAGGTTCTACACTACATTACAACATTAAAAAACAAAAAATCACCGAGAATTGATGGAATAACAAACGTGGTATTAAAGCAACTTCCTAAAAAAGCAATAGTATTCCTCACCCGAATCTTTAACGAATGCCTAAAGCTGGGATACTACCCAGAAATATGGAAAAGGGCAAAAATTGTACCAATTATGAAACCCCATAAAGACCCAACGCTACCAACAAGTTACAGGCCAATTAGCCTATTAAGCGGAATGAATAAAGTTTTTGAAAAAGCAATACAAACAAGAATAAAGAAGCATATCGAAAGCCATTCTTTGCTACAAAATCAGCAATTCGGATTTCGTGAAAAGCATACCACTTCACATCAAATATTGAGGATCACAGAATCAATTAAAAACAATATGGTTAAGAAAAAGTCCACGGGTCTGGTTGCTATCGACATTGAGAAGGCTTTCGATTCAATATGGCACGATGGGCTACTTCACAAAATGCATACAATCCAATTTTCATATCCAATAGTCCGAATAATAAAATCCTTCCTTTCCAAAAGATCCTTTTTTGTACAAATACATGGAGGTAAGTCCAATATACACGGTCTAGAGGTCGGAGTCCCCCAGGGTAGCTGTCTGAGTCCAATACTATATAACATTTTCACATCTGACATTTTTGTACCACAATGCGAAATGGCATTGTTTGCTGATGATTTGGCATTTTTCTCAGCAAATGTCAACCCCACCTCCATCATACGGAATTTAGAAAAGGGAGCAAAATATCTAACCGAATACTATGCGAAATGGAAGCTAAGAATAAATTGCGATAAATCGCAATCAATTTTTTTTACGAAAAGACGGGCCAAAAGGTATCTACCTAGCAGGGGAATAAAAATAAACAACATCGAAATACCATGGAAAACTGATTTAAAATATTTAGGAGTAATGCTGGACAAAAAACTAATATTTAGTTCACATATCGGATACGTGAGAGACAAGGCTCAAAAGCTAATACGCTTAACATACCCACTAATACATCGTAATTCGAAATTAAACGCTAAAAACAAGATGCAAGTGTATACAAGTATAATACGGCCAGTCTTAATGTATGGTAGTGACGTATGGGGAAAATGTGCAAAGAGCCATTCAAGGCACCTACAGGTAATTCAAAACAAATGCCTTAAAATAATAAAAAATCTTCCATACTACTACAGCACACACAAAAACTGCATACCGAAGCAAATATCAAAATGATACACGAAACCATAAACCACCAAAATAAAAAATTTGTAACATCATGCCATAGTTCCAATAATCCGCTCATCAAACAATTAGTAGAATAAACAGCCTAACTAATAAAAATAATAATGATGTTAAGAAATTAGTTTTTAAGTTCCCATCTGGAACAGTTCCCATCCTTCTCCCATCCTTAACTCATGCAAACACCCCACAAAAATTCCTTCAATAAAAAATTCCTTTTGTAGAACATTAGATTAAGTAATATAAGGTAGTTTAAGGTATTTTAAGTGTAGGTTTAGAAAACTAATGAAGGTTTTTCTATTGTTTTCCTTTGAAATTAAAAAAAAAAAAAAAAAAAAAAAAAAAAAAAAAAATGTTAAATAATAAGAATATACCACACTATAAACATAGATGAAAAACTTTAACTAAAGTTAACCTCCTAGTTTAAGTTAAATATAATTATTATATGATGTATAAAATGAAATGGCATAATAAACGTTATATCTATCTATCTATCTATCTAATGTAATTATCACTTTATTTGTTATATATTTATTGCATAATATTATACATATGGATTTCCATATATATTTTATATTTTTGTAATCCTGCTCGTGGAATAGCTTAGCCATCATTTCTAATACCGCTCTACGTGTTTTGGAATCCAAATCATGTTTTCCGATATTATCCCTCATATTTTTTATTAGATGGCAGCAACATAACGCAACACAACATAGCAACGAAAGTTGTTTCAATATATTTGCTGATGTTCATTGAATTTAACACTTCACATAAAGCATTAAACATTGCTGGAATGTCATCCGTCACAAAATGGTCTGCAAATTTTCATCGTGTTTATATAACAATCCCATATGTTGCTTGAAATTGTTGAGCAGATGCTTGATAGCTACCACATTATGTGATGTACTCAACATTTCAAATACGGGTATCGTACAATAATCCGTTTCCATATCATCTGGATTTATTGGAACTTTTACCACTGCACTATATAAGTATAGTCTATGGTTTTTATCTGGATTTCTTACTAAGCTTCCAGTTGCATCAAAATGAATCGTAACTGATTCCCTTCGCTGCATTTTTATTAACATTTTTATTTGTTGATCATTAAAAAAATGAACAAAAAATGGATCACGGCCTATGGCGCGTATATTGCATTGAATTGTCGAATCCATTTCCTGTTTCTTCTTAATTAAATACACGTCTTCTATATCATCTACGTGTTCATCATTTATTAAGAGGGCCTCACTTCTTATTTTCCGGATTACCGCATCCGATTTCACGTTTTGATAATCGCCCTGTTTCAATAAATATGGATCTATTGAAATTAGGGCATTGTTTGTGTACGCATGTGCGTATTGCGTTCTTAATTTATCGCGGACCATCACTCTTTCTTCCGCCCGAACTTGGCGGGTTAGTTTTTCAATGTGATTAATTTTATTAATGCTGCTAAAAAATCGTAAAAATCGTATAATTTAATATAATTATATTAAATTGCATAATATTATTATATTTATATAATTTAATATAATTATATTAAATTATATATTAGAAAAAAAAAATAAATTTTGAGGATATCTGATGTGATTACAAGCAAATATTAAAATCATGAGTGCAGGGAGACCGAAAGCTGCTAGGAATATGGATGTTAGTATCCTAAATTAGCTACTGAAATATGTAGAAATATTACAAGCCAAGCCAAGTACAAATCATGGAAGAAAATTTTCCCGTAAATAGGGGTGGTAATCCATGCGAGCCCATGCAAAAATCCCTTGCATTTTTATTTTTTTTTTGCGAAGTTAGCCTCCAAGGTCATAACTATCATTAAACCACTAAACGCTAAACTACCATTAAACACTAAACTACCACTAAACACTAAACTACCACAAAAACACTAAACTACCACTAAACCACTAAACTAGTAGATCACTAAACAATCACTTTTATTTTTTTTTATTCACCATGATTATCACTATATCGCATTATTTGCAGTTCTCAAACGAAAAAATATTTAATAATATGTATTTAACATAAATGTTTTAATTAAACAATAAAATTCATATAAAATTACCAACGCATAAAACAACGCACCTACCTAAAATATATGAAAACCAACTAAAAATAATACAATGTTTACAACTTAGTAAAAATAAAAATAAATGAACAATCATATTTTTATAACAGTAATACCACACTATAAATATTCTAAAATTTTTATTTTTCGAAAAAATCGTACGAACGAAATTTTGTCTCTACTCCTTATGCCTCGATTTCTATGAATATATTTCTATGAATACATATGTGATATATGTGATATATAAAAAAAATGTGCTTTTTCTGAAATTTATTTTGCCTGGATAAAAAAACCGAAATTTAATAATACATACCAACTGCTGTTAAATAATTCCATTTTTTATTAGTTTGTAAATTAACTGGATATTTTATTATTATGAAATTAAATCATAAAAATTAAATAAAATGTAAATAAAATGACAAATGAAGTTTGGACGACGGTCAGCCGACGGCTATAGAAGAAAAAATATCAATGTCCGCCGTCAGCCGTCGACATGTCCGCCGTCCAATATTCATAAAAAGCATTACTTTAGGTACTGGTTTCTATTCTGCTAGTACGTTAGTGCAGTACGTGGACGGCGAATTATTTATATGTAGAGTTAAAAAAAATTATTAAAAAATTAAAATTACAAAGTAATAATAAAAGATATAAGAATTATAATAAAATTATTATAATTTTAATATTATAATAAAATATTAAATTTATATTAAAAATATAAAAATAGACGAAACATACATATAAATAGCGACTTATTTGAACCAAACCAAAATTTGTATACACATAAATAGCATATAAACAAAACGATCATATTCATCTGTATCAATTTAGTCTACACATAAACTGGACTAATGAAATTGAAATTCAAAATATTTTTGGTAATTTAAATATAAGCTTATATTTAATTATAATATTGATTAATTATATTTATAAATACATATGTATATTACATTTATTAAATGATTACATATATTTTTTTGCGTATACTCATATTTTTTTTATTTTTGGTTTTTTTGCGGCTATTGTGGTTGTTATGTCTGTTATTGCTGCTGTTGTGCCTGTTGTTTTTTGATGGTGATATATGAAGTTTGTACAACAGAATATCCAAGTCCAGATAATATGAAAATATTTGATATATAAAGATTTGTCTCTTGTGACCGAATATGTTCATTTAAACATTTTGAAAACAATGTTTTTTCTTCATTTTTATTATTTTAATTATGTTATGTTGTTATTTAGTCAAATTAATAAAACAAACGAACAAAGTTTAATTTATTTTTAATAATTATTTTTACAATATACCAAATCTACCAACAAAAACAACGGTCAAAACGTTTCATCGTGTAGAAGCACACACAATAATAATTAATCACTACAATATTTACAGGGTATAATTATTACACCGTCTAGACATAGTATTATAATGAAAATAAATATGCAGTAACACCAACTTTTATGAAAATTTTATTTTTCGAAAACGAAAACTTCGAAAGTTAGAGTAAAATTTTAAGTAAGCTCATAATATTTAAAAAAAATATATTTGTTTTTTTTAGCTTCCGTTTTTCAACTAAATAAAAAAGTAGAAAACAAAAGTTAATTAGTAGTAAAAAATCTAAAAGTGTTTGTGTAAATTTTTTTGTTCTAATAAAATTTTATATAATTAAATAAAATTTTTTTTTTTTTTATTAAATTTATTATTTAGATTTTGTGTTTGCGAAAATATTATATTTTATAAGAATAATTAAAGTGAATTGTAATAAATTCAATAAAAATTATAATTGATGAGTGTATAGGTTTAAAAGGAAGAATTCAAAAAAAATTAATTATTGAATTTGATAATTTAATATTTTAATATAATTTGTGAATTTGTGATATTTGATAAAATTATTTTTTTTTTCTATAAATGTGAAAAAATAAAAGTGAATAAGGGAAAAAATTATTTTAAAAATTATAATAAAAAAAAAATTTATAAGATAATTTGTATAAGTGCTAGTGATAAGTTTAATCACATTTTTTTTCCTAAAAGTGAAATATAAATATTTAAAAAAAACATTATTAAAAATTATTATGGGATTTTTTTTGTTAAAGTGTGTTGAAATTATAATACACTGTATACAACACAAACACTTTGTATATTATAGTATGCTAGATTTTAATATTTTATGAATATTCAAACAATTAATATAATATAATAAATTATATATTAATAAGTATTCGGGTTGATATTTTTATTTCCAACAGGTTATGGGAAATACTAATAAATAATATTGCAGAAATTGAATAAATATGTCATTTTACCAAATTGAAAAATTGGATGAAAAAAATTATGCTACATGGTGTGTCCAGATGCTGAGCATATTAGTTCATTCAGAACTATGGAATGTATTTTGTGGTAAGTTTATAAAGACAGCAGAAATGTCTCAGGAAGATTCAAATAAATTTGATACACAATACGAAAAGGCGTTGGCTTGAATAATGTTAAGCGTAAAACCAAGCCAATTGAATTACATTAAACATATACGAACTTCAACGGAAGTTTGGAAAAAGCTACAGGAAATATATCAACCCAGTGGACCAGCAAGTAAAGTCTCATTATTTAAAAAAATCATGAGGACTGCTATGGCAGAAGGTGATGAAATGTCACAATATTTAAATTCGTTTGTCGATATAATAGAAAATTTAACAGAAGTTGGAATACAGCTAAATGATGAATTGGTGTCTATTATTTTATTATCAAGTTTGCCAAAAATATATGAAAATTTTGTGGTAGCAATGGAAACACGGGATGTATTACCAACGTTCGAAATTTTGAAACTCAAACTTTTAGAAGAAAGTGATAGAAGGAAACAAAATAATAATAATTTGTATAATAATACTAATAATAATACATTGAATACACAACAAGCATTTATGGCACATTCAAATATAAACCAAAATTATAATAAAAATAATAATAAATTTCATAATAATAATAATTTTAATTATAATAAACCTAGTCAAAATTATAAAACTGATGGGAAATGTTATAAAACTGATGGGAAATGTTACTATGCCTCAAAATGTAGATTGGTGAATAAATCAATCAATCAATCGTATATAGGTACAGTACTTGGTGCATGTGATGTAGATATTATAAATATAACAAGTTGGTGTTTAGATAGTGGTGCCACATCTCACATGTGTGGAAATAAAAATTTATTCAAGACATTCGAAACACACAAAGAGAGAATTAAATTAGCTGGTAATAAGTTCATCGAAGGAAATGGAATTGGAACAATAAATTTAACATGGAATACAAGCATATTAACATTAAAAAATGTGTTGTTTGTTCCTGAATTACATGCTAATTTTATATCAATTGCAATACTAGTGTATAATGGTTTGTTAGTTGATTTTGATGATCGTTATGGTATCATAAAAGATACAAGTGGAAATATAATTATTAAAACAATAAAAATTAATAATTCATTTATTTTTCAAAGTGAAGTAAATTCGATTTTTCATTTGAGTAATGAAAATGCTATGAAATGGCATAACAGATATGGTCATTTGAATTTTGCTAGTTTAAGAGAAATGGTCCAAAACAAAATAGTTAATGGTATTGAAAATGAGAATTTTAATAAAGAAATGAATTGTGTAACATGTATAAAAGCCAAGATATGCGTTCAACCATTTACAAAAATTAAGCATAATCGTTCCGAAAAATTGCTGGAGTTAATACATACGGATGTATGTGGTCCAATTAATACATTATCAATTGGAGTATCTAAATATTTTGCCACATTCATAGATGATATGTCACGACAAATATTTGTGTATTTTATTAAATCAAAAGAAGAAGTATTCGAAAAATTTAAAATGTTCAAGGCAATGGTAGAAAACCAAACGGAAAGAAAAATCAAAATGATCAGAAGTGATAATGGTAGAGAATATGTAAATAATAAGTTTGATACATTTTTAGAAGAATATGGTATTAAAAGACAACTTACCGTGGCATATACGCCACAACAAAATGGAGTTGCTGAAAGAGCCAATCGTACGCTAGTAGAAATGGCTAGAAGTATGATTATTCATGCTGGTTTAAATGAATCGTTTTGGGCGGAAGCAATTGCAACAGCTGTATATTTACGAAATCGCTCAATAAGTAAATCATTGTCACATAAAACACCTTATGAAATTTGGAACAAAAATAAACCAATAATAAATCATTTGAAAATATTTGGATCAATTGCGATAGCATTAAAAAATAATATTGTTGGTAAATTTAATGCAAAAGGTAAAGAATATATTATGGTAGGTTATTCAAATACATCCAAAGCGTACCGTTTATATGATACATTTAGTCGAACAATAATCGAAAGAAGAAACGTACAATTTAATGAAAATATATTTAAAAATACAATAAAAGAAAATAATGATTGTATTTTATTAGATGAAAATGAAACTGAAAATTTTGTTCCAGCCAGAGAATTAGTGAATATAAATACAAATATTACAGATATTACAGATGTGGTAATTCACGAGCCGACTACAATTTTGGATAATTGTAATGATATAGTATCAAATGTAGTTGATACTGATATGATAAATGAAAAAATTGGTCCCGGAAGACCAAGAATAATTCGGAATGGTCTATGTGGAAGACCACAAAAGGGGTATAACATATTACATACATTGAGAAACAACAATAATATACAAGTTCCAAAGAATATGAAAGAAGCAACAGAAAGTGAACATTTTAACGAATGGGTGGAAGCAATGAAGAAGGAGTACACTTCATTAATTAATAATAAAACATGGTCGTTGGTCGATCTACCATCTGGACATAAAGCAATTAACAACAAATGGGTTTTCACTTTAAAACGTAATATGAATGGAGATGTTGAACGTTTTAAAGCACGATTAGTAGCAAAAGGTTGTAACCAGCAATACGGTATTGATTATTCAAAAACATTTTCGCCTGTTGTTCGTTATGCAACAATTAGAATGATTATTGCATTAGCAGCCGAATATGAGTTATATATGTAGTAATATAATTATAAAGAACTCTACACTTAGATAATTAAAATTAATTAAAGTAATAGTATTTCAAATTTAAATTAAACAAAGTATTTTTGAAATCAATGAAAAACAGATATAAAAAGGCGGAATTTTGTACGAATAGTTTAGTAATAATTAAATATTTATAATAAATATATTAAAATTATAAATACAGAGTATTTATTATTCCTACATGGGGGCTCAACCAAAAAACAACAACGAAGTATTAGTATTGTGAAACGTAATAGTAACGCGAATAGTGAAAATTGTGAATAGTAAAAAAATGTTGTGAATCATATAAGTATCGGAATGTTATTTTTACAAATATCGCGAAGTGTAAATTAGTGAAGGTATTAATGAGATTTAAAAATGGAAGATAATCAAGGAAAAGAAAATATAAGTATGGATATTGAAGTGTGTAAACAAGTGGTGAAATTTAGGGATTTAAAAAAAATAATGAGCGTATACAGAGGACAAGATGCGGAAAAAATAGAATGGAAACGACGGACGAGTGTGGGGATCAATTTATTTTATACTTAGAAATTAGTTTAAATTATTTTAGTTATAGTATGTTTATTTTACAAAATTATAAATCAAGTATTATTTGGAAAATTATAAAAAATGTATAAAAAGAAATAATTTGTTCAAATAGTTTAGTAGTAATTAAATATTTATAATAAATATATTAAAATTATAAATACTGAGTATTTATTATTCCTATATATATGCCAAATGGATGTTTCAACGGCTTATTTAAATAGTAATTTACATGATGAAGTATATATGACACAACCTGAATATTTTATTGATAATAAAGTTCCGAATAAAGTATTGAAATTAAATAAAGCTATTTATGGGCTAAAGCAATCAGGGCGTGAATGGAATGCAACACTTGATGCAGTATTAAAAAAAATTGGATTTTCACCATGCAAAAGCGAATCATGTGTTTATACAATGAATTCCAAAAATGATATAAATATCATTGCGATATATGTAGATGATTTACTTATAGCGTGTTCCAATAAACAAAGTTTAAATATTATTAAAGGATTAATAGCAAATGAATTTGATGTTATAGATAAAGGTCAGTTACATTTTTTTTTTAGGTCTTGAAATAGAACGAGATGGTGAATTAGGAGCGATTAAAGTTTGTCAAAAGGGATATATAGAAGAATTTTTAAAGCAGTGTGAAATGGAAAATTGTAGGACTGTAGCAACACCATTAGATGTGGGTTTTCAAACGCGATGTATAGATGACAATTGCAAGAGGACTGATGTTACATCATATCAAAGTAAAATTGGTGTGTTAATGTATTTAGCAATATCAACGCGACCAGATATTCTACATTCCGTTTGCAAATTATCGCAGCAAAACAAGGATCCACATGTTGAACACGAGACGGGAGTCAAACATATTCTACGGTATTTGAAAAAGACATTACATTTAAAATTAAATTATAGGAAAACCGGAAAAAATGTTGAGGGTTATGTTGATGCTGATTGGGGTAGTGATGCAAATGATAGAAAATCATATACTGGGTATGCGTTTTTTTTGGGAGGTTGTGCATTTTCTTGGGAATCAAGAAAACAACATTGTGGAGCACTAAGTAGTACAGAGGCAGAATATATGGCACTGTGTGCAGCATCAAAAGAAGCTTGTTTATCTGCGAAAATTGTTAAACGAATTAAATATTAATTATAGTCAAGATCCAATATTAATTAATGGGGATAATTTAAGTTCTCATCACTTGGCAAGAAATTCCGTATATCATACACGTAGTAAGCATATAGATATCAAATATCATTTCACAAGGGAAGCTATCAATAATAAAGAAATCAATTTGAACTATGTTCCAACAAATGAAATGATAGCCGATATTTTAACAAAAAATTTATGCAAACAAGCATTGCAAACTAACTATTTTGTTAGGATTACAATAACATAATTAATACATATAAGAACCAAGTATTTGTATTGAGAAGGAGTGTTGAAATTATAATACACTGTATACAACACAAACACTTTGTATATTATAGTATGCTATATTATAATATATTTTAATGTAATAATAATCGTTATAGCATAATAATGTGTAATTATAAATCAAATTGTAATTTAGATTTTAGTATTTTATGAATATTAAAACAATTAATACAATATAATAAATTATATATTAATAAGTATGCGGGTTGATATTTTTATTTCCAACAAAGTGAATTGAAATAAATTCAATAAAAATTATAATTTATACAAGTGATGAGTGTATAGGTTTAAAAGGAAGAATTCAAAAAAAATTATTAATTATTGAATTTGATAATTTGATAATTTAATATTTTAATATAATTTAATATTTGATAAAATTATTTTTTTTTCTATAATTGTGAAAAAATAAAAGTGAATCAGGGAAAAAATTATTTTACAAATTATAAAAAAAAAAAAATTTTATAAGATAATTTGTATAAGTGCTAGTGATCAGTTTAATCACATTTTTTTCCTAAAAGTGAAATATAAATATTTAAAAAAAACTATCATTAAACCACTAAACGCTAAACTACCACAAAACACTAAACTACCACTAAACACTAAACTACCACAAAAACAATAAACTACCATTAAACACTAAACTACCACTAAGCACTAAACTACCACTAAGCACTAAACTACCACTAAACCACCACTAAACTACCACTAAACTAGTAGATCACTAAACAATCACTTTTATTTTTTTTTATTCACCATGATTATCACTATATCGCATTATTTGCAGTTCTCAAACGAAAAAATATTTAATAATATGTATTTAACATAAATGTTTTAATTAAACAATAAAATTCATATAAAATTACCAACGCATAAAACAACGCACCTACCTAAAATATATGAAAACCAACTAAAAATAATACAATGTTTACAACTTAGTAAAAATAAAAATAAATGAACAATCATATTTTTATAACAGTAATACCACACTATAAATATTCTAAAATTTTTATTTTTCGAAAAAATCGTACGAACGAAATTTTGTCTCTACTCCTTATGCCTCGATTTCTATGAATATATTTCTATGAATACATATGTGATATATGTGATATATAAAAAAAATGTGCTTTTTCTGAAATTTATTTTGCCTGGATAAAAAAACCGAAATTTAATAATACATACCAACTGCTGTTAAATAATTCCATTTTTTATTAGTTTGTAAATTAACTGGATATTTTATTATTATGAAATTAAATCATAAAAATTAAATAAAATGTAAATAAAATGACAAATGAAGTTTGGACGACGGTCAGCCGACGGCTATAGAAGAAAAAATATCAATGTCCGCCGTCAGCCGTCGACATGTCCGCCGTCCAATATTCATAAAAAGCATTACTTTAGGTACTGGTTTCTATTCTGCTAGTACGTTAGTGCAGTACGTGGACGGCGAATTATTTATATGTAGAGTTAAAAAAAATTATTAAAAAATTAAAATTACAAAGTAATAATAAAAGATATAAGAATTATAATAAAATTATTATAATTTTAATATTATAATAAAATATTAAATTTATATTAAAAATATAAAAATAGACGAAACATACATATAAATAGCGACTTATTTGAACCAAACCAAAATTTGTATACACATAAATAGCATATAAACAAAACGATCATATTCATCTGTATCAATTTAGTCTACACATAAACTGGACTAATGAAATTGAAATTCAAAATATTTTTGGTAATTTAAATATAAGCTTATATTTAATTATAATATTGATTAATTATATTTATAAATACATATGTATATTACATTTATTAACCCTTGTCCTCTGTTAAAAAATAATTACACAAGACTGGTCTTGGGTCAATTATGACCCGGAATACAAAATATGTATTTAATATATATAAAACATTTTAATTCGCATTAATTCACAGTAATTCAATTTATTTAACAATGATATTAAAAATAAAAACAAAAAAAACAATCCAATATCAAAAAACAATCGATCTATTATACTAACAAGGAAAGACTCCCGGGTGTGAGAAGCCGATTTGGCTGAATTTTGGATATGTTGTAGTACTCGAAAAATAAAGACACCCATATTTTTTTTTAGCTGCTAAATTTCACTTTTAGGGGGTGAAATCCAAGATGGCGGCAAAAATGAAAATTCGCCATAACTTCTACAATTATGCACCAAATTCACTGAAATTTGAACAAACATCAATTTTGGACTAATCCGCATATTTCATAGAAGAAACTTTTTTTTTAAATGTCAAAACGGTGATTTCATTCAAGATGGCCACTACCCCTGCATGCATCCATTTAATATCGAATTTAATGTATAACTTCTACAATTTTAGTCCGATTACGATGAGCTTCGGATATTTTGTAGTGCTCATGAAAATGAAAAATGCAATTTCTCATTTTTTTGAAAAAATGACTATTTGAGGTTAAATTTAAGATGGCGTCGAAAATGAAATTTGATCATAACTTTCTCAACTTTCATCGGATTTACTTCAAATTTGGTTTGTAACTTTATTGAACTTTGACTCACATATCCCAAAAATAATTTTTTGGAAAAAGACAAGATGGCGGCTTCATTCAATATGGCGGAAAAATCGAAAATTCATCATAACTTCCTAAATTTTAATCGGATTTTCTCGTATCGAATTTAAAAAAAAATATAATTCACTTGAACACATTTTATTTATTTTTTGTCAAAGAAAAACATTAATAATTATTTAATTTATGGGTGATAATGATAATCTTCAAAAAAATGTTCTAAACATATGGTTTTATTGCACCATGAACATGTCACTACTGCTACATGTGAGCATCCTTCAATTTCACACATTGCTATAGTAGATTTAGTGAATGCAACTTCTACTGGATTTTCGAATTCTGCTGGTCTGTGGTTTATATATCTACTTTTAAACCAAGAATATTGAAAAAGATTTTTATATCTTGGTGCGGACAATTGATTATGTACCAGCGACTGCAACTTTATTATATTATTACGTATGTGTAAATCAATTCCTTGGTCATTTAAAAAAACTATCTCGGAGAAGTGGCGCACATAATTCTTCCAGATTCTAAAACCGTATACATCGAGTGGTTGTATATCACCTGTAGTTCCTTTCGGAATGATCATAGTTTCAATTTCTTTTCCAGTTGGGGTGCTGTCTTCAACTACTTTTTTACAATGGCCGCTCCAAGAATCAATAAGCAGTAGGCTTTTTTCACCCGTATGTGGGAAAAACACGTCTTTCAAAAAAATTTTGAAGTGCTCTGGAATTAAAAAAAAAATGGAATTAAAGCGTTTTATAACAATATACTTTGATCAGTTTATTTTAATGAATTAATTTTTACCTGATGTGAGCTTGCCAGATGTAGAAGCTGTGACATGAACATTAGCAGCGTGGAATAAATTTCTTTGGACAATAGGACCGAAACCGCCTGATTGTTCCTTTAAAACTAAAAATAGTACAGGTAATAATTTACCATCTGCCGAAATTATTGGTTGTACAGTATAACTATGAGTTGTAGCCGACAGTGATTTTACAACACACTGTACTCTTTTTATTCCTAATGTGGCTAATGTTCTACCTGCATGCATTTCCAACTGAAAACCACCTTGATCCGTATTGTATATATTTTGTAAACCAAAGCTCGGTATTAAGTTCTTTACAGCATTTACAAATATGTTAGCATTTTCCTTCAACTCATCTGCTTGTTCAAATGTACGTTTGCTAACAAATTTGTTAATTTTCCTAGAAACTAAACGGTGAGCTTTTTTAAAATTGTGAACCCATTTTTTGGAGGCTCTAAAATCTAATATGTCATCGTAACCCAATTCTCGTTTGGCTTGTAGCCCCCATCTTCTAATATCTATGTCGTGGAATATCAATCCAGATTGAGCGGCATTTTTACACCGTTTTAAAACATATTCTCCGATATCTGTAATTTTTTCTACATATGTTCCATTTTGGTCCAGTTGTTCCTGCCATCGGTATAATTGTGTGATACCAGGGACCCTTCTATAACGGTTCTGCACAGCTTGCAGTGAACGAAATGTGGCTCTACCGCATCCTTTCCAAAACCGTACAGCGTTTCTTTTATATTCCAATGTTACCTCTTCATCATCGTCTCTCGTACATTTCCGTTTACCAGAATCAGAGGGAATCCAGGTATCATCACTAACTGGAATATATTCCCAATCTTTATATTGCTCCTGGTAATCTAAACCTACCGCTTGTATATATTCAATGGGTAAAAAATTATCCATTGCATCAATTAATGTGTCTTCCATCCCTTTTGCTAACTCACGCTCATTATTAGTTGTTGGTGTTGTGGGGATGTCCATTACTTGAAATACGGTTAATAAAAGTTGAATCACGTTCATTGGATTCAACTGCATACTTACTTTCTTACAAAACTTATTTAACTTTTTTCTACACACACTTTACTTTGACAAACAATTTACTTTGGATTTCAATATCTTTTCCTAAATATCAAAATGAACTGTTATTTTTTTTAAAACATTTGCTGTATTTATACTAATCGTATTGCATTGGTTTCTAAAAGTAATAATAAATCACACCTTATTATTATTGATTTGTTGTTTTTGTTTAAATTTTAGTAAATTAAATACTAGTTATCGCGTAAAAGATCAATATTTAACATTTAAAAATCACACCTTATTATTATTGATTTGTTGTTTTTGTTTAAATTTTAGTAAATTAAATACTAGTTTTCGCGTAAAAGATCAATGTTTAACATTTAAAAATCACACCATATTATTATTGATTTGAATTTTTGTTTAAATTTTAGCAAATTAAATAATAATTTGCGAGTACCATAACAACGCTACCCCATAATATAATATCCATATTTAAGAAATCCTAGTAAGTTATAGTAAAACATTATTGTTTTTAGTTAGCATATTAAATTGTGTAAAAAAAATATATGGGTGATTTCAATAATTCCGACAGTCTCTACATAACAGAATATTAATTCAACAAACGGATGAAGGTGAAGGTTGATACTTTGTTGAAGAACAAACACATATGAAATTGCAGTATTCGTAGAATGAAATGTAATAGACTTTCCATTCGTGGCTGCCAGGTACATAACCAATGAATTGTTTTGGGATATGTGAGTCAAAGTTCAATAAAATTACAAACCAAATTTGAAGAAAATCCGATTAAAATTTAGGAAGTTATGATGAATTTTCGATTTTTCCGCCATATTGAATGAAGCCGCCATCTTGTCTTTTCAAAAAAATTATTTTTGGGATATGTGAGTCAAAGTTCAATAAAGTTACAAACCAAATTTGAAGTAAATCCTATGAAAGTTGAGAAAGTTATGATCAAATTTCATTTTCGACGCCATCTTAAATTTAACCTCAAATAGTCATTTTTTCAAAAAAATGAGAAATTGCATTTTTCATTTTCATGAGCACTACAAAATATCCGAAGCTCATCGTAATCGGACTAAAATTGTAGAAGTTATACATTAAATTCGATATTAAATGGATGCATGCAGGGGTAGTGGCCATCTTGAATGAAATCACCGTTTTGACATTTAAAAAAAAAGTTTCTTCTATGAAATATGCGGATTAGTCCAAAATTGATGTTTGTTCAAATTTCAGTGAATTTGGTGCATAATTGTAGAAGTTATGGCGAATTTTCATTTTTGCCGCCATCTTGGATTTCACCCCCTAAAAGTGAAATTTAGCAGCTAAAAAAAAATATGGGTGTCTTTATTTTTCGAGTACTACAACATATCCAAAATTCAGCCAAATCGGCTTCTCACACCCGGGAGTCTTTCCTTGTAAGTACAACTATTGCATTTTTTAATTATGTTTGAATGACTCGAACACACAAATCACTTGCATTCATCACATTTGATGGAGTGTTTCAAATCATTTTTACAATGGTGGCATCTTCCTCTCTTGGGTGCTCCTGACATTGATGATTGTAAGGCGCTAACCACTTCTGCTGTTCTGCTTCCTCCAGGTAATCGCTTTCTTCTAACTATTTGTTCTTTTACCAAATACTCTCCAAGTTCTGCTAGAAATAGTCGTCTTTTATATTTTTTACCTTCATTATATTTTGGATTTACTTGGCAATATATAACAAAAGCATTGTATGCTGATAAATCCAACATGTGTGAAAATAACGCCATCGGCCATCTATTGACTTTTCTCTTACAGGTGTAATTGCCTAAAAATGTATAATATATTATATATTATACATTTTTATATATATTATATATACAAATATTCAAATATAAATTCATTAAAATTACCTATTAATTGATCCAAGGAATCAACTCCAACTTTGGTCTGGTTATAAAAGTGTATTACCTCCGGCTTTTTTTGGGCATCATCAGAAACCTTTTTATCATGGTGATAACTGCTGATCAGCAATACAGGTTTATTCCTATCTTTTCCTTTATATGAAACCAGTAGAATATTATTTTCTGCATTATAAAGGAAACGGGAAGAATATTGAATCTGTGATTTTACATCCAAGATTATCGAGGGTAAAAAGGTTTTGTTCCTTCTAACGGTTCCAACCATGGTCAATTTTTTTTTCTTCAATTCTATGGCAAGATCCATTGAAGTGAAAAAATTATCACATGTAATGTTGTGCCCAGTCAATCCCTCAGTCAAATCAAGTACAACTCTTTTCCCTTGATTTATTTCAGGTCGACAATTTCTTGCTTTTCCCGTATAAACCTAAATTGGAATATCGATATGCATACATATTATATTATGAATTGTACCACAACAACTGTTTTCTGTCTCACCTGTAATCTCCAAGCGAACTTAGTTTGGCTGCAACATGCAGCCCAAATTTGTATACCATACTTGGCCGGTTTATTTGGCATATATTGTCGAAATGGACATCGACCACGAAAGGGTACCATTTGTTCATCGACCGTTACATTTTCATACGGATGAAAAAGTCGACGTAGATTATTTTCCCATTTATCCCATAAACACCGTATTGGTGCCAATTTATCCCGTTCTCTTCGTTCAATTCTAGTAGATCTGTCGTCGAATTGAAGAACTCTAGTAATCTCCTGAAATCGCTGCAGTGACATTGTGGCTCGGAATATTGGACGTCCTTTCAGGTCATCCCATACACCCGACAGTGATTCGTGTTTTGACTTGTAAACACCAGATAGAATCAGCAACCCGATGTACGATCTTAGAGTAACCGTATCTAATGTATGCCATTTGTCCCCATATACTAATGTTCCTTCAACGTTTGTGAATTCTAAAACAATGTTTTCCATTTCATTATTGAAACATTGTTGAAACGATGTATGAATAGAATTCACTCTTGAAATCGTATATGTCGATACACCTAAAATGATAAAATAGTTGGATTACGTTCAAGTTGCATAGGTCGTATTTGATATTTACCTAAATTTGCTGATATTATATTTTCGGCTTTCGCTCTTCCGGTTCGTATTCCAGGGATGGTGTCAACCCATTGATACTTTCCATCTTTAGACAAAAAACCATCCCTATCTTCTTCTAAATCGGCTTCAGAAATGTCCGAAGACTCTGATACTACGGATACATTATCCAATTCGTTTTCAGATTCTTCGTCTGCTACATCTGATTCCGTGTTCTCTAATTCTTCAGCGATTTCAAGATTTGTTAAACATCGTATCTAGAAAGACAATTTGAAATTTTCGATAATTGTTATTTATATTGATTATTATTCTTGCTTATAACTCACCCTTGATGACATAATTAAAAAACTCATAAAAAACTGCACAATTTTAAAATTACTTTTCAAATTTTGAAACAATTATAAATAATAAAATAAAACAAAAAATTGAATAACACTTATTCGCATTCAATAACAGGAAATATTGTGAAAATAATTCTCCCCACCAAAATATTTACGACAAAATTATAATATGCGATCTAATTCGATACTACACTTATATCCCCTCTTCTTGCAATTTGAACAATATCTATTTCTATACATATACATGCGTTCATTACTTCTGAGACATTTCACTGATGCATGCGATTTATGAGAGTGTGTTTTTTTTTTGTAAGGAGAAGTATATACAAACAGAAACTTACCAGTTCCAAATGGCATATAAAACACGTTGGGTCGAATTTGACCCAAGACCAAGCTTGTGTATAAAATGCTGTAATTGTCTAATTAACAAAGAATTTAGAACGGATTGTTTATTTATGTATTATTTGGGTGTAAATAGGAAAACTAATAAAGCCGTTTTTAAAAATACCTCATGGTTATGGAATTATTTTAATTTAAAAATCATTTTGGGTCAAATTTGACCCAAACAGAGGATTAGGGTTAAATGATTACATATATTTTTTTGCGTATACTCATATTTTTTTTATTTTTGGTTTTTTTGCGGCTATTGTGGTTGTTATGTCTGTTATTGCTGCTGTTGTGCCTGTTGTTTTTTGATGGTGATATATGAAGTTTGTACAACAGAATATCCAAGTCCAGATAATATGAAAATATTTGATATATAAAGATTTGTCTCTTGTGACCGAATATGTTCATTTAAACATTTTGAAAACAATGTTTTTTCTTCATTTTTATTATTTTAATTATGTTATGTTGTTATTTAGTCAAATTAATAAAACAAACGAACAAAGTTTAATTTATTTTTAATAATTATTTTTACAATATACCAAATCTACCAACAAAAACAACGGTCAAAACGTTTCATCGTGTAGAAGCACACACAATAATAATTAATCACTACAATATTTACAGGGTATAATTATTACACCGTCTAGACATAGTATTATAATGAAAATAAATATGCAGTAACACCAACTTTTATGAAAATTTTATTTTTCGAAAACGAAAACTTCGAAAGTTAGAGTAAAATTTTAAGTAAGCTCATAATATTTAAAAAAAATATATTTGTTTTTTTTAGCTTCCGTTTTTCAACTAAATAAAAAAGTAGAAAACAAAAGTTAATTAGTAGTAAAAAATCTAAAAGTGTTTGTGTAAATTTTTTTGTTCTAATAAAATTTTATATAATTAAATAAAATTTTTTTTTTTTTATTAAATTTATTATTTAGATTTTGTGTTTGCGAAAATATTATATTTTATAAGAATAATTAAAGTGAATTGTAATAAATTCAATAAAAATTATAATTCATGAGTGTATAGGTTTAAAAGGAAGAATTCAAAAAAAAAATAATTATTGAATTTGATAATTTGATAATTTAATATTTTAATATAATTTGTGATATTTGATAAAATTATTTTTTTTCTATAATTGTGCAAAAATAAAAGTGAATAAGGGAAAAAATTGTAATAAAAAAAAATGTATAAGATAATTTGTATAAGTGCTAGTGATAAGTTTAATCACATTTTTTTCCTAAAAGTGAAATATAAATATTTAAAAAAAAAATTATTAAAAATTATTATTGGATTTTTTTTGAAAAAATTAATATATGCATGCGCAGCATTTTCCGTGAAATTCACAAATTTGATAAGAAAATTATTGTTAGTGTAAAAAAAAAGTGTTAAGTGTTAATTGTTAAGTGATATGTGTTTGGAATATATCCATCTTAATAACTCAGCCCCTGGAGGGATTTCAAAGATGGGATATATATGAATCGAAAGAATGAATCTTACTGAATCTTCTGGTTAATGTATGCATGCGGAGAATTTTCCGGGAAATTCACAAATTTGATAAGAAAATTATAATAAGTGTAAAAAAAAGTGTTAAGTGTTAATTGTTAAGTGATGTGTGTTTGGAATATATGCATCCTAATAACTCAGCTCCTGGAGCGATTTCAAAGATGGGATGTATATGAATGGAAAGAAGGAATCTTACTGATTCTTCTGGTTAATGTCTGCATGCGGAGAATTTTCCGGGAAATTCACAAATTTGATAAGAAAATTATTGTTAGTGTAAAAAAAAGTGTTAAGTGTTAATTGTTAAGTGTTAAGTGCTATATATGTTTGGAATATATCCATCTTAATAACTCAGCTCCTGGAGCGATTTCAAAGATGGGATATATATGAATGGAAAGAAGGAATCTTACTGATTCTTCTGGTTAATGTATGCATGCAGAGAATTTTCCGGGAAATTCACAAATTTAATACGAAATGTAAAGCTGGGTGAAAAATAATTCCGGTGATTTATTTTTTATCATGGCCGTATGGCCATATGCCATATCCCATATGTTGTCTTGGAAAAGTGTGATCCATTATTCTGAACCACGTATCGTCCAAATAAAACTTCTAAGAGCATTACAAATTGAAGTTGAATATAGTTCTTTGTTGGTTTTATTTCTTTCACATGAAAACAAAATTGTGAATACATATCCACTCCTTGAGTAATTTAACATTTACAAATATATATGAATCATAAGGGATAATTTATGGTACATTAATCAGTATTATATGATTCAAACAATACCAGGTAAGGTTCAAAATATAAAAAAGTATATACATGGAATCAGCTGTGGTGCGGCAAATATAAGGTAAACGAACATTAACAAAATTAGCTTATAAAATTATTTATTGATTATGATTAAACAATCAATACTTTTTTTCAGATTACATTTTGGAAAATATATTACAAATGTTATCTATATGTTATCTTGTACGCATAAGGACTAAATTTTGGTTAAATTTATTCTATTTTTCAGGTTTTATAAGATACAAAATAGCATTTCCTTAATTACATTATTTTCTTAAATATCTTTGAATTTTGTTCTTATATGATTACATACTATACATATAATGTGGAGTAAAAAATAAGAAGAATATACGTTGAAAATTAATACCCAATGAATATTATTTTTGGAATTATCTACATACATAAATGTTCTGATGGCGAGCGTAGTATTTTGAATTTATATGGTTAGGATTTTGAGAAATTTTGCCAGTTTTGAATAATTTAATTTCGTATATGACTATACATGTTGGATAGTCTATTGGTTAAAAATTATTGGAATTAGTAAATTTTGATTTTTTTTTTTTGAATATTGTTCTTATATGATTACATACTATACATATAATGCGGAGTAAAAAATAAAAAGAATATACGTTGAAAATTAATACACAATGAATATTATATTTGGAATTATCTACATACATAAATGTTCTGATGGACACCGTAGTATTTTGAATTTATATGGTTAGGATTTTGAGAAATTTTGCCAGTTTTGAATAATTTAATTTCGTATATGACTATACATGTTGGATAGTCTATTGGTTAAAAATTATTGGAATTAGTAAATTTTGATTTTTTTTCTTTGAATATTGTTCTTATATGATTACATACTATACATATAATGTGGAGTAAAAAATAAAAAGAATATACGTTGAAAATTAATACACAATGAATATTATTTTTGGAATTATCTACATACATAAATGTTCTGATGGCGACCGTAGTATTTTGAATTTATATGGTTAGGATTTTGAGAAATTTTGCCAGTTTTGAATAATTTAATTTCGTATATGACTATACATGTTGGATAGTCTATTGGTTAAAAATTATTGGAATTAGTAAATTTTGATTTTTTTTTCTTTGAATATTGACTTATATGATTACATACTTGGGTTTATTCAGGCCTCAGCGTGGTTAAATATCTACGGAGATAATTCGTTTAACCACGCTTTTCGTATTCAGAGCCCCTAAATTATCTACGATAATGAATAAATTAACATCACCTTTTCGATGCGAAGTAAATTATTATTATTCTATATCTATCAATGCACGATATTTTCATTTGATTTATTTAAAAAAAAAATTTTTGTGTTCGTTTTATTTTTGTTCTGTGTAGCCAAATATAAATGATTGTTTTTTTTCCTTATAAAAAAAAGTAAACAAAAGCGCAACAAGTAAACTAAAAATTATTATAATTCAAAAAAATTAAAAATTATAAATTAAAATTAAAATTATATTTAAAGTTGATAATAAAAAATATGGATCCTGTGGAAATTGTTACCTTTGCAGTAATTCTCAAGGAATACTTGAAAGAAAAGTAAGTTTCAATTGTTGTGTTTTTTTTTATTTTATAATTGTTGAATATTGTGGTTTAAAGGAACAATAGAAGGATTCTGAGAAAAATAAGAGATTCGAACAACCCGTTTTTAATTACGAGTGAATCTTTTCGGAAAATGTTCAGGTTTCCTCAACATGTTGCATTGGGGTTAATCGGCATTCTGGAAGAAGATAAAGAAGTTTCAGATTTACCTTACGCAGTGCCGTTTTGTGTGAAGGTGATTTAAATAATTACATTTTTATTTTTCATTTTAAGAAAACTGAATTTCTTCCAGGTATTGTGCACTCTCAATTTTTTAGGACATGGATGCTATCAAAAACCCGTCGGATTCTCATATTGTGTTTCTGTAGGTCAAAGCAGCGTGTGTCGCTATATCACTTCAGTGACGAAGTTAATAACGTCGAAATTAATGCCGGAACACATAAAATTTCCTAAAAGTACCACCGATTTAGCAGCAGAAAAAAATAAGTAAGTATTGCGATTTTTTTTATTCTGTAGTTAACGTATGTATCATAAGTTGCTGGACAAAATTGAAACGCCTTAAAACATGAGCAAATATGCTTCAATGTTTACAATTTTTTTTATATATGATTTTAAATGTTGTCTTATGATGCATTGGTTATCATTAGTGAACGCTTTTTTGATTCACAAAACACAAATTACAGTACTATTTTTATTTGAATTAGGTTTTACACAAATTATGGAATTCGAGGTGTTATAGGGGCCATAGATGGTACACACGTAAATATAATTGCACCACCTTTGACTGATATTGAACATCAGCCACACTTATATATTAATAGAAAGAGTGTGTCAAGCATTAATGTTATGTTGGTAAGTGAAGTACAGCAGTTTGACCATCATTAATCACATTATTAGATTTTTTGGAAGTTCTTCGTATTATTATCCCCTTTTTTTTAATATTTTTTATTAGATTTGCGGTGCTGACTTAAGGATATTGGCAGCTGATGCACGATATCCAGGATCGGTACACGACAGTGGTATATTTTACGCATCGGATATCCGACAATTTTTAAAATCAAATTTCGAAGGAGGTGACGAGTCCTCTCATTTAATTGGTAATTTTTACAATTGCATTTTACAATACAAAGTACAATATTATTTATATACTTAGGAGATTCTGGGTACACATTAGAACCGTGGCTTTTCACACCAGTAGCGGGTATTGCTTTAACCAATCGGCAATCTGCATATAACGCGATGCATGTAAGTGCTAGAAATGTGATTGAAAGGACAAACGGAGTAGTTAAAGCGGTATTTAGATGTTGTTTAGGCCACCGTGTCTTACATTACCGTCCAGCTAAAGCCGCATTTATTATATATTCGTGTTTAACGCTACATAATTTTCGGATACATAAAGGAATTATGAGTGATGAGGAAATCACGGACAATATTCATTGTTCGTCCAATGACCATCATGTAAATCCAGGTACTTTTTTTGAAATTCAATTACTCTAAACCTTTTCAAATAATTTTAATTGTTTTTAGATCAAGGTAACAGAAGCGGGTTTTTATGTCGTAAAAGATACATCAATAATTATTATTAATTAATATCATTGTTATTTCATTTTATTATTATTACTACTATTACTATCATTACTATTACTATTACTATCATTTATAATTTAATGTTATTATCAATTAATTATATTTTAAATTCATTTGATTATAAATTAATTTTATTATAAATTCATTTCATCATTTGTATTATTTCAATTCCAATTCGCGTCGCTTTATCTTTAAAAGTTCGCTTTGATAATTATTACTAATGTCGATAGATTCTTTTACCGATTTTCCAACATTGGTAAACGCTTCAGATAATTGCCGTAGTTCGCAAGTCCTTTCATTCACTGTTTTTTCAAAACTGTCCATTATTTCTGAAATCGACTTATGTCTTGCCCTTTTAGAAACTGTTCGTTTCCTTGGTGTACTTCTAGCAGGAATTCGTTCAAATGTTGCTTCAATATCAGTTTCGGCGGGATCCAAAATGAATTTATCATTATTATTATCGTCAGTCATTTCATTATTGTCATTACTAAGATCACAATAATCAATATCATGAATGTTATTACTATAATTAATATCACTACTATCAAAATTATTATTATTATTATTATTATTATTATTATTATTATTATTATTATTATTATTATTATTATTATTATTATTATTATTATTATTATTATTATTAATGAGATCAATAATATTCGTATCCTCTAAGCCACGAATCTGCTCGTTCTTGATTGTATGATCAAATGTAGGCGATACAGATAATCCTACAAAATAAATTAAACATTTATCATCATTTAGGATGAAGTCATAAATTCCAATAGCGGATTTCAAGACGTCTCATTAAACTTAAAATAACTAAAACTCTTATTACGTACCTGCTGTAATTTGACATTGTGATGTACCTGAAAGTACAATACGCCCCATGAGATCAAGAGCGCGCTCCTCTAAATCGGACAAACTTTTTTTTCTACATGGTCCTCCACCCGTACCCCTCATTTTCATCATGTCTTCTCGTGCAGTTTTCCTCAAATAGTTTTTATAAAATCTGAAACGTTCTTTCCATTCTTTGATATTCAAAGACGGACCACTACCGCAACTGTTAAGGTCGCATGTTAAATTTGACCAAAATAATTCCGCACATGATTTATTTTTAAATGTATTCGTCCTAAATTCCACAGACTCTGCTAATTTATTCACATATATTTCGATTTGTTGTTGTGATGTTTTTGTCTTTCTGTTAATTTTTTTGGTATTATTCATTTTGATACGTTTTTTTAATTTTTTTATTAGAATTTAGAATATTTATTTAATTTCATTGATTATCTAGAAATGTATTTTTTCCAACATAAACAACACTAAAACATAATCGTTTTTCATGGCATGCACATATACAATGTTAAATTTTATAGCAAAAAATTATAGTAATAGATTATTTTAAATTGTGCTCTGAATACCAAATATCTTCAATATTTTTCTTCGTAGGTATTTCACCGTGGATAAATTTATATTTAACCACGTTAATTTTAGTACGTAAGAATTGATACAACTATACATATGATGTGGAGTAAAAAATAAAAAGAATATACGTTGAAAATTAATACACAATGAATATTATATTTCGAATTATCTACATACATAAATGTTCTGATGGACACCGTAGTATTTTGAATTTATATGGTTAGGATTTTGAGAAATTTTGCCAGTTTTGAATAATTTAATTTCGTATATGACTATACATGTTGGATAGTCTATTGGTTAAAAATTATTGGAATTATTAAATTTTGATTTTTTTTTTTTTGAATATTGTTCTTATATGACTACATACTATACATATAATGTGGAGTAAAAAATAAAAAGAATATACGTTGAAAATTAATACGCAATGAATATTATTTTTAGAATTATCTACATTCATAAATGTTCTGATGGCGACCGTAGTATTTTGAATTTATATTGGTTAGGATTTTGAGAAATTTTGCCAGTTTTGAATAATTTAACTGGTTAAAAATGACGGTATAATTGTGGAAGGGAAAATCGTATAGAATACAATTTAATATAAAAGGCTGTGCAATATGAATTGAAAATTATATCAAGTTAAAAATTTCGATAGTTCAGTTCATGATTTAAGGATTGTATTTTGTTAGTATTTAAAAGTTATAATAAAAGTTATAATACAAGTAAAATATAAAATGTTGTAATGTTTTAAAATTGTGAAAAAATTAAAAATCTAACCGTATATGTGTGTTTATATACATATGTTTATGTGTGTTATGTTTTGAATATAATATATTCAAATAACAAGTAAATAAAATTAATATTAAATATAACGATATTTTTGAACCTTATATGTGTGTTATATTTTGAATATAATATATGTGATATATTCAAATAACAAGTACAATATAAATAATATTTTGTATTGTTTCAAAATTGTAATAATGATTCACAAATTCGAAAAGTTGATTAGATATTTGAATATTGTGTCTGAATCATACGCGTATCTTGGTTTTGTTCACTCTGTTCAGTGAACCACCTGCTAAAAATATTGATAAATAATTAAGAAAATACAGATTTTAATATTTTTCTTAATTTTTGATGAATAAAATAATATTAAGTGTCCCAAAAAATTTGCAGCGCTGATTATTTATATCATTATATCAGTAAAAAATATAAGAGATAATATTCTTTATATCATATATATAAAGAAATCATATATATAAAGAAACGTCGCATAAAAGAAAAACGAAAACGAAAAAATACATACACCTTTAATCTATATATACTCTTTCTTTTGTGCATTTTTTTAATCGCACTCCCATAGTGTGCACAATTTTAAATGAACCAAAAAATATTGTTGTTATACATAGTTGTTTAATTGTATATGGCAAATACATTTATATTTTCCGAAAATGCGAGGTATACGAATATACAAATAATACAAATACTATTTTAATTTTCGTTCACTATAAATTGTGCACAATATAATACAAATGCTTGTTTCTTTTTTCTTATATATGCTGTATGGTTGTTTGTATGCTTTATTTTTTATCATTCAAATCTCGCATACTCATATACTGCCTGCTGCGGTGTATATAATCATAGAAAATATATAAATATTTTTTTTGTGTTTTTTTTTTATTTTTCTCATTTCTATATATGGCATGAATAAAAAATAGATATTATTTACTATATAAAATTATATGCGATATTTTTTCATTCTTTCGCAAATGCTTGTTATGCGTACTTCATTATTTTTCCAAACATTGTTCAATTAAATAATTTCAATTTCAATTTCAATACACATTTAAATAAATTCCGCAACTTTATAATTTGATAATTGTTTGATTCCATATTCTTTAATATAGTTTCCTGTTTTTTTTTTCACATTTAATTGTAATATGAATTTTTATGAATGTAATTCAAATGATGGATGCATTATTGAACAGTTTTTAAAAACGCCTTTTTCAAGGCGAACTGTTGAAATAAAAAATATATTGGTTAAACTCGAAAGGCCACAACCGGATTTGCAAAATTTAACGAAACAATGCAAAACTCAAGGCAGAGAAGTCACTCGTCGATTTCCTGTGTCGATTTATCAAAAACATGAATGGATAACTGGTTGCAATAAGTTGAATAAAATTTTTTGTTGGCCATGTTTATTTTTTTTGCCAAATCGTGACACCATTTGGTTGAATCCTGGTTATTCAGATTTAAATCATTTAAGTGCAGCAGTTTTTAATCATGAAAAAACCATGAGTCATTTAACTGCTGTACTAGATATGAAAACTTTTGGTGATGTTCGGATTGATTTAATGTTGGATTCACAACTCAAACATTCCGTAACTACTCATAATGAAAATGTTACAAAAAATCGCTTGGTATTGAGAAGATTAATTGATATGACATGCTTCCTTGGTATGCAAGAATTGTCTTTTAGGGGGCATGATGAGACTGCTGATTCGGTGAATAGAGGAAATTTCATAGAAATCATGAATGTTTTAGCCAAATATGATTCAATTCTGTCGCAACATTTAAATAATGCTGGTCAGTTTCGTGGAACCTCACCAATCATTCAAAATGATTTAATTGAATCCATTGCAAAATTAATAAATCCAAAATATTCAAATATTCAAAAATCTGTATTACAGAGTTACATATTATTCCAGGTGGTTGTCCCCCCCCCACCCCCAAGGTGTTTAGTAGTTTTTTTTGTTCTTTACCAGTTTTTAAAGTGAACAAGTACCCTTGGAGGTCCAGATCCGCCACTGGTCTGAATGCAACATAGCATGTTGAATAAGCGGGTATCCTGTTAACATTTTGAATCTTCCATCACCGTTATTCAACTTAGTTAAGGTATTTGGATAAATTATGTAATTGAATGCAGGATCACATATTGAATAAGCGGCTGATCACATTTTGGTTCAATTCAACCTACAATTAGTTATAAGTTATAAGTCAATTCAATTTAGTTTTAAGAAGTATTTTAATATATTTTTTTAAATAGAAAAAATAAAATTCTTTTTTTTTTAAATATGTGTATGTGTTATTACACATTGATTTACACCATTAAATAATTTTTTACCAACTTAGTAACTTTTACTTTGATTACGCCATGTCTGAAAAAAATATCTACCGGTCAAAATATATACAGATATTCAGTGGGGGTTAATGAAATTAATTATTGCTTCAATTTTAAAAAGAAGCTCTATTGAAAAAAAGAAATGTAATTTCGATCGTGCACGCAGTATTATAAATATTTATAATAACTTAATAACCGAATTACATTTAGAGCATTTATAACATAATCCATATAAAAAAGAAAAAATTTTAAAAGTAATTTATATTTTTAAAAAAATTATATCAAATGAGTTGAAAATAAATATTAATGATGAATTGAAAATCATATTTAATGGTTTACAAGAAACTCATAAATATAAAGGCGATTACGAGTTATTGCAAACACTTTTAGATACAAAAATCATTTCAAAAACTGACGAGTTATTAGATACACCATGCTTCCTTACTAATGAAACCTCAACTGTGGGCAAAGATGATCATTCGAAAAGTGTTGATAATGATGGTATTGATGATATTGATGATATATATATTTGCCATTGATGATATAAATATTATAAAAAATGAAATTGACACTCGGCATTATGTTCGATATCGTTATAGCTCAAACTTTGACGATAAACCAAATAGAGATATTTTAACTGAGCTTCCTCCAGGATGTTTAATTCTACATGGGAAATATGATTACAACGACGCAACGTTTACAATAAACGATGATGAGTTTAACTACGCTTGTCGTAATGATACCACACATAATATTAACATAAAAATATATGATCTTTGTCGAGAGATGTATAAGACACTAAACAATGTATGTCTTTTAAATTACAAAACATTAAATGTAACTAAATCGACAATAGTGTTATATGCATATTGCGGAATTTCAAAGAGTTGCGCTAATTTTAAATTTATAATAACAAAGGAAACAAAGGTCGTTGAAGTTAAGAGAAATTCAAATTTATTATACCATCCGAATGATAGCAAACGTAAATTTCAATATAGGGGTATTGCGCGTGTAATACAAAAATCAAATTTGTTGCATAAGAAGGGTATTAAAGAATACCACAAACAATTTGAAAAAATACCTCCTGCCCTTAAAAAATACGGGAATCCATGCGGAGAAACCACAAAAGAGGTTTACCGAAAAATCCGTTCGGAAGCTTTGGCCAGAAATGACGAAAATCAAATTATATTTATAGATTTATGGCTAATGCAGGAGAAACAATATTCGGATTATATACAAAAAGTATCTTCTCCATTAGAAATATATCTATGGTCAAAGCTGCAGCTTACGACCCTTTTGGCAAATAAGTCGAAAGTCCTGACACTTACAAGGAAAGACTCCCGGGTGTGAGAAGCCGATTTGGCTGAATTTTGGATATGTTGTAGTACTCGAAAAATAAAGAGACCCATATTTTTTTTTAGCTGCTAAATTTCACTTTTAGGGGGTGAAATCCAAGATGGCGGCAAAAATGAAAATTCGCCATAACTTCTACAATTATGCACCAAATTCACTGAAATTTGAACAAACATCAATTTTGGACTAATCCGCATATTTCATAGAAGAAACTTTTTTTTTAAATGTCAAAACTGTGATTTCATTCAAGATGGCCACTACCCCTGCATGCATCCATTTAATATCGAATTTAATGTATAACTTCTACAATTTTAGTCCGATTACGATGAGCTTCGGATATTTTGTAGTGCTCATGAAAATGAAAAATGCAATTTCTCATTTTTTTGAAAAAATGACTATTTGAGGTTAAATTTAAGATGGCGTCGAAAATGAAATTTGATCATAACTTTCTCAACTTTCATCGGATTTACTTCAAATTTGGTTTGTAATTTTATTGAACTTTGACTCACATATCCCAAAAATAATTTTTTGGAAAAGACAAGATGGCGGCTTCATTCAATATGGCGGAAAAATCGAAAATTCATCATAACTTCCCAAATTTTCACCGGATTTTCTTCAAATTTGGTTTGTAATTTTATTGAACTTTGACTCACATATCCCAAAAATAATTTTTTGGAAAAAGACAAGATGGCGGCTTCATTCAATATGGCGGAAAAATCGAAAATTCATCATAACTTCCCAAATTTTCACCGGATTTTCTTCAAATTTGGTTTGTAATTTTATTGAACTTTGACTCACATATCCCAAAACAATTCATTGGTTATGTACCTGGCAGCCACGAATGGAAAGTCTATTACATTTCATTCTACGAATACTGCAATTTCATCTGTGTTTGTTCTTCAACAAAGTATCAACCTTCACCTTCATCCGTTTGTTGAATTAATATTCTGTTATGTAGAGACTGTCGGGATTATTGAAATCACCCATATATTTTTTTTACACAATTTAATATGCTAACTAAAAACAATAATGTTTTACTATAACTTACTAGGATTTCTTAAATATGGATATTATATTATGGGGTAGCGTTGTTATGGTACTCGCAAATTATTATTTAATTTGCTAAAATTTAAACAAAAATTCAAATCAATAATAATATGGTGTGATTTTTAAATGTTAAATATTGATCTTTTACGCGAAAACTAGTATTTAATTTACTAAAATTTAAACAAAAACAACAAATCAATAATAATAAGGTGTGATTTTTAAATGTTAAATATTGATCTTTTACGCGATAACTAGTATTTAATTTACTAAAATTTAAACAAATCAATAATAATAAGGTGTGATTTATTATTACTTTTAGAAACCAATGCAATACGATTAGTATAAATACAGCAAATGTTTTAAAAAAAATAACAGTTCATTTTGATATTTAGGAAAAGATATTGAAATCCAAAGTAAATTGTTTGTCAAAGTAAAGTGTGTGTAGAAAAAAGTTAAATAAGTTTTGTAAGAAAGTAAGTATGCAGTTGAATCCAATGAACGTGATTCAACTTTTATTAACCGTATTTCAAGTAATGGACATCCCCACAACACCAACAACTAATAATGAGCGTGAGTTAGCAAAAGGGATGGAAGACACATTAATTGATGCAATGGATAATTTTTTACCCATTGAATATATACAAGCGGTAGGTTTAGATTACCAGGAGCAATATAAAGATTGGGAATATATTCCAGTTAGTGATGATACCTGGATTCCCTCTGATTCTGGTAAACGGAAATGTACGAGAGACGATGATGAAGAGGTAACATTGGAATATAAAAGAAACGCTGTACGGTTTTGGAAAGGATGCGGTAGAGCCACATTTCGTTCACTGCAAGCTGTGCAGAACCGTTATAGAAGGGTCCCTGGTATCACACAATTATACCGATGGCAGGAACAACTGGACCAAAATGGAACATATGTAGAAAAAATTACAGATATCGGAGAATATGTTTTAAAACGGTGTAAAAATGCCGCTCAATCTGGATTGATATTCCACGACATAGATATTAGAAGATGGGGGCTACAAGCCAAACGAGAATTGGGTTACGATGACATATTAGATTTTAGAGCCTCCAAAAAATGGGTTCACAATTTTAAAAAAGCTCACCGTTTAGTTTCTAGGAAAATTAACAAATTTGTTAGCAAACGTACATTTGAACAAGCAGATGAGTTGAAGGAAAATGCTAACATATTTGTAAATGCTGTAAAGAACTTAATACCGAGCTTTGGTTTACAAAATATATACAATACGGATCAAAGTGGTTTTCAGTTGGAAATGCATGCAGGTAGAACATTAGCCACATTAGGAATAAAAAGAGTACAGTGTGTTGTAAAATCACTGTCGGCTACAACTCATAGTTATACTGTACAACCAATAATTTCGGCAGATGGTAAATTATTACCTGTACTATTTTTAGTTTTAAAGGAACAATCAGGCGGTTTCGGTCCTATTGTCCAAAGAAATTTATTCCACGCTGCTAATGTTCATGTCACAGCTTCTACATCTGGCAAGCTCACATCAGGTAAAAATTAATTCATTAAAATAAATTGATCAAAGTATATTGTTATAAAACGCTTTAATTCCATTTTTTTTTTAATTCCAGAGCACTTCAAAGTTTTTTGAAAGACGTGTTTTTCCTACATACGGGTGAAAAAAGCCTACTGCTTATTGATTCTTGGAGCGGCCATTGTAAAAAAGTAGTGGAAGACAGCACCCCAACTGGAAAAGAAATTGAAACTATGATCATCCGAAAGGAACTACAGACGATATACAACCACTCGATGTATACGGTTTTAGAATCTGGAAGAATTATGTGCGCCACTTCTCCGAGATAGTTTTTTTTAAATGACCAAGGAATTGATTTACACATACGTAATAATATAATAAAGTTGCAGTCGCTGGTACATAATCAATTGTCCGCACCAAGATATAAAAATCTTTTTCAATATTCTTGGTTTAAAAGTAGATATATAAACCACAGACCAGCAGAATTCGAAAATCCAGTAGAAGTTGCATTCACTAAATCTAGTATAGCACAATGTGTGAAATTGAAGGATGCTCAAATGTAGCAGTAGTGACATGTTCATGGTGCAATAAAACCATATGTTTAGAACATTTTTTTGAAGATTATCATTATCACCCATAAATTAAATAATTATTAATGTTTTTCTTTGACAAAAAATAAATAAAATGTGTTCAAGTGAATTATATTTTTTTTTAAATTCGATACGAGAAAATCCGATTAAAATTTGGGAAATTATGATGAATTTTCGATTTATCCGCCATATTGAATGAAACCGCCATCTTGTATTTTTCCAAAAAATTATTTTTGGGATATGTGAGTCAAAGTTCAATAAAATTACAAACCAAATTTGAAGAAAATCCGGTGAAAGTTGGGAAGTTATGATGAATTTTCGATTTTTCCGCCATATTGAATGAAGCCGCCATCTTGTCTTTTCCAAAAAATTATTTTTGGGATATGTGAGTCAAAGTTCAATAAAATTACAAACCAAATTTGAAGTAAATCCGATGAAAGTTGAGAAAGTTATGATCAAATTTCATTTTCGACGCCATCTTAAATTTAACCTCAAATAGTCATTTTTTCAAAAAAATGAGAAATTGCATTTTTCATTTTCATGAGCACTACAAAATATCCGAAGCTCATCGTAATCGGACTAAAATTGTAGAAGTTATACATTAAATTCGATATTAAATGGATGCATGCAGGGGTAGTGGCCATCTTGAATGAAATCACCGTTTTGACATTTAAAAAAAAAGTTTCTTCTATGAAATATGCGGATTAGTCCAAAATTGATGTTTGTTCAAATTTCAGTGAATTTGGTGCATAATTGTAGAAGTTATGGCGAATTTTCATTTTTGCCGCCATCTTGGATTTCACCCCCTAAAAGTGAAATTTAGCAGCTAAAAAAAAATATGGGTCTCTTTATTTTTCGAGTACTACAACATATCCAAAATTCAGCCAAATCGGCTTCTCACACCCGGGAGTCTTTCCTTGTTAGCAGAAATACCCTATTTCTAGATTGTACGGGTTCGTTGGTGAAAAAAACCAATGTACAATCTAAACCGGTATTTTATTATGCCTTAATTGCAACATAAATAATTTGAAAATAGCATTACCGATAGCTGAGGCAGTTTTATGCTATCACTGCGGTAACGATATAAAAAATTGGCTCCTCAAACTGCGAGAATATTGCATAATCCATAAGCACACGTTCCTAATGCCCGATGGTGAATAGTCCATAAGCACACGTTCCTAATGCCCGATGGTGAAAAGAAAAAAAAAGGTTTGAAGTGGCCCATTTGCAAAGGTGTATGCACCGACGTTAGTCATGCCATGATTAATGCAGCTATTGGTGCATTTAATTATGATCAAGGTATGCATGACATACTTGATTATTTAAAAAAAGCATATTCGTTCCTCATCAATTCTGCCGGTAAACCTAAATTTATAATTATGCAATGGTGCTCAGGACATTTTGCACGAATTGTTTATAAAGACCTGGAAAATAAAATCCCAAATGAAGGAAGTTTTAAAAACTTTATCATCGATGTCATAGGGATGGCTTTTAATATTTCTAAGTTTGGTGAATCTGAGAAATGGTTCGAATCAAATTGCAAATTACTATTCTTCATTGTACGTCATTATACGAAGAAGGAATGATTTATTTGATCCAAATGGCAAAAGATGTTCCGTCTGCGAACATTACAGAAATTCCCACCGAATATCCCTTTCAGTGGCAATCCGACGTACCCAATATTGATAAAAGTTCAATATTTGAAAGTAGCCGCTTTACAATTCATTTTAAAAATATTATGGAGGTAATTAAAACCATGGTTGAAGACAAAATGCCAATTGATGAAATTACCGACAATAAATATTACAGTCCAACCTTATGCAAATTTATATTAAATAAGTATTGCGCATATTTGCCGTTTTGGACGAATATTTTAGGAGTTTATGTTGAAACCAGTGGTGCTACTCGTACAAGCAATGCCCCAATATAGTCGTATTTTAAAAATTTAAAAAAATAAGTTGTTGATGATTCTAAAAATATGAAAGCTAATCGGTTCGTACGTATTACACAAAAACACATAGAATCAGTGATATGCGAAATTAATAATAAAGTTTTCGAAAACAATTTTAATGAATTACCCATTAAAAACAAACATGGAAAAACTATAAAAAAATCCCATAAGCTTACCAGAAAATAAAGAGGATGTTTTTATGGAAAACCAAGCCGATTCTCAGGAGCAATGGAGTAAAAACAAAAAATGCATAAACATTTATTTTTAAGCAAAACAATAGGCAGTAAAAAATTTACTAATGAATTCATCAAAGAAACATCGTTAAAGATAAATGTCAATAATAAAGATAAATATCAATAAAGATAAATGTCATAAAGCCGAAGAGGTAATGAATATTGATGATATACCAATAAATAATGAATCAATAGAAATATTACAGGTAAATACCAATGATAATAAAGTCGAGGAGATAGCAGATATTGATGATATATCAATACCGTATGAATGCCCATTGCAATATGTTGTGAATTTGAAAAAATTGTATTCAAATGTTTATGGAGCCAAATAATTGAATAACTTTGAATATATTTTAACAATAGTGGATTCAGATTCATTACAGCCTTTAAAACTACCTACTAATTTCATTTTAGACGCAGCTATTACAGTTGTAATAAAAGAATCTACGATTAAAAATGTGTTGTTAGTCAGTAGTACAAGAAATTCAGAACTTTTTCAGGAGTATATCCCCCTATTAACATTACAAAATTTAATACCGTTTATTCCAAATATATTAATTTTACCCATTCTAAAAAACTGCCACTTTACCATTATGATAGGGGATTTTACATTTAGGCAATTTGTTTATCTGGATCCTTTTGGTGAGGATGAATATATAATAGAATATAAATTTGAAATTTTTAAAAATATTTTAAAATCTTTGGGTTTGAATTCAAATGATTGGCATCATTTTCAAATACCACACGATCGCCAAAGCGATGCAAATAATTGTGGAGTGTTTATTATACATTTTGTAAAAAATTATATATTAAGTAAATCATTATATATTAAGTAAATGGGATTAAATATTTTGGAATACCGACAAGGAATTAAAAACAGAATTTTATCCCATAATTATAAAATTGAAAACATATGTGTTCATTGCGCAAAATTTTGGGCAAAGGAAGAAACCCATATATTATGGGTTGAATGCGAACGTTGTAAAAGATGGATATGCGAAAAGTGTTTGCAATATTATTATAAAAAGAAAATAGAAGACGTAAAGCCTCTTATATTTATGTGTAAAGCTTGCAATGTATAATTGCAAGTGATTTGTATTTCAATGAACTATAGTCTATTTATATTCTTAAATTTTTTTCTGAATTAAGATTTTTACTTTTAAGATTCGTTCGTAAATATTATTATAGTTGTTATTATTAGATATAAGGAAAAGATTAGTATTATATGTGTTAGTATTAAGATAAGTTAATTAGATTAATTATTAGGATTAGAATAAGTTATTAGGATTAGTATAAATAATGTAGTACAAATTATATGTACAATTAAATTAATAATGAATTTTGTAAAAGAATGGTTTAAAGAACAACTAACAACTAGAATTAATATTTTTATAATTAAATAATTGGGCAATATATATTTTTTTATTTAAATAACAATTATAAAAGGTTTTTTAAAATTGATCTGAAATATGCCACAATGCTCGGCCATTTGACTAAAATTGGAGTTTTAGTTTGTAAACCAAAATGTAGGTTGCTAAAACGTGTTAATATTGGATTTAAACTTAAAGCTTCTCTGCATGCATACATTAACCTGAAAATTCTCTGCATGCATACATTAACCTGAAGAATCAACAAGATCCATTCTTCCCATTCATATACATCCCATCTTTGAAATCGCTCCAGGAGCTGAGTTATTAGGATGGATATATTCCAAACACACATCACCACACTAAACAATTTTTTTTTACACGAACAATACTTTCCTTATCAAATTTGTGAATTTCCCGGAAAATTCTCCGAATCCAGGAGCTGAGTTATTAGGATGGATATATTCCAAACACATATAGCACTTAATACTTAATACTTTTTTTTACAGTAACAATAATTTTCTTATCAAATTTGTGAATTTCCCGGAAAATTCTCCACATGCATACATTAATTTTAAGATTCAGTAAGATTCATTCTTTCGAATCATGTATACCCCATTTTTGAAATCGCTCCAGGAGCTGAGTTATTAGGATGGATATATTCCAAACACACATCACTTAACAATTAACACTTAACACTTTTTTTTACACTTATTATAATTTTCTTATCAAATTTGTGAATTTCCCGGAAAATTCTCCGCATGCATACATTAACCAGAAGATTCAGTAAGATTCATTCTTTCGAATCATGTATACCCCATCTTTGAAATCCCTCCAGGAGCTGAGTTATTAGGATGGATATATTCCAAACACACATCACTTAACAATTAACACTTAACACATTTTTTTTACACTAACAATAATTTTCTTATCAAATTTGTGAATTTCCCGGAAAATTCTCCGCATGCATACATTAACCAGAAGAATCAGTAACATTCATTCTTTCGATTCATACATATCCCATCTTTAAAATTGCTCCAGGAGCTGAGTTATTAGGATATATTCCAAACACACATTACTTAATACTTGATACTTTTTTTTACGCTAACAATACTTTTCTTATCAAATTTGTGAATTTCCCGGAAAATTCTCCGCATACATACATTAATCTGAAGATTAGTCTGAATAAGATTCATTCTTTCGATTCATATATATCCCATCTTTGAAATCGCTCCAGGAGCTCAGATATTTTATTCAAAACATATTTGCTTCGTGTACATTTTTTATTTACAATTTTTTTTTGTATATAAAATCATGTTCCGCATAAGTTCCACATAAGTTCCACACCTTTTTATGGATAAGTTCACGCACGTAATAAAATTATAATATAAAATTATAATATAAATAAAAAAAACAGTCAACGGCTTACAAGGTATTTATAAATATTATATATATATTATATATTTTAATAAATTATATTAAATAATGTTGGTTTGGATTGGGATCAATAGGGTAGGCACTGACTGGTCGCTGACCCAGTGTTGCAACTGTTGAGTTCCTGATCAAGTGCTTACTTTACCTCCACGTGGTAACCAACGGTAACTGAATGATACAATCCGTATCATTCAGGCTAAAATTGTAAGTGCGAATCCCATGCGGTTGGTCGTACGGCTAATTACCGACACCGTAAAAACAACAAATTATGAAACTAGCAACAGTGCCTCGGACAGGACAGGAAAAACGGCAACGACTCAGGCAATGGAACAAGGACAATGATTTAAAACTGGCGTCATGGAACGTGAGAACAATACTGCGCGCGGGCGGTTAAAAAACTTTGACTGATTGCTTAAAGAAAGAAAAAAACTGGACATAACAGCGGTCCAGGAAACACGGTGGCCTGGAAAGAACATCTTATCCAGTAAAGAATACAAATTCTACTACAGTGGTAGAAATAAAACAGGGTTATTCGGCACCCGCTTTATTGTAATGTGTGAAGCGAAAGAATCGGTCATTGGTTTCAACCCCATTGATGAAAGATTTTGTACATTACGAATAAAGGAAAAATTTTTTAATGTAACCTGTATTAACGTATACGCCCCAACAGAAAACAAAGATGCAGACACGAAGGATATGTTTTACGAAAAGCTCAATCGTATTTACAATCAACCTCCTAGTCGTGACATTAAAATCGTGCTTGGCGATTTTAATGCACAGGTGGGTAGGGAAATTGTATATCGACCGGCAATTGGTCAACATAGCCTTCATACACACTGCAATAATAACGGCGAGCGTTTAGTCGATTACACAATATCAAACAATATGATAGTAGCCAGCACACGTTTCCCACATAAGAACATACACAAAGGAACATGGTGTTCGCCCGATACAAAAACAACAAACCAAATAGACCACGTACTCATTGACAGTCGTCATGCGTCCGACATACTGGATGTAAGGAGCTGTAGGTGACCTAACATTGATTCTGATCATTATCTCGTAAGAGCTTTGTTCAGATATCGTGTTAGTGCAAACCGCCAAAAAGTCATTGCATACCTTAACCTGAAGAATCAACAAGATCCATTCTTCCCATTCATATACATCCCATCATTGAAATCGCTCCAGGAGCTGAGTTATTAGGATGGATATATTCCAAACACACATCACCACACTAAACAATTTTTTTTTTACATGAACAATACTTTCCTTATCAAATTTGTGAATTTCCCGGAAAATTCTCCGAATCCAGGAGCTGAGTTATTAGGATGGATATATTCCAAACACATATAGCACTTAATACTTAATACTTTTTTTTACAGTAACAATAATTTTCTTATCAAATTTGTGAATTTCCCGGAAAATTCTCCACATGCATACATTAATTTTAAGATTCAGTAAGATTCATTCTTTCGAATCATGTATACCCCATTTTTGAAATCCCTCCAGGAGCTGAGTTATTAGGATGGATATATTCCAAACACACATCACTTAACAATTAACACTTAACACATTTTTTTTACACTAACAATAATTTTCTTATCAAATTTGTGAATTTCCCGGAAAATTCTCCGTATGCATACATTAACCAGAAGAATCAGTAACATTCATTCTTTCGATTCATACATATCCCATCTTTAAAATTGCTACAGGAGCTGAGTTATTAGGATATATTCCAAACACACATTACTTAATACTTGATACTTTTTTTTACGCTAACAATACTTTTCTTATCAAATTTGTGAATTTCCCGGAAAATTCTCCGCATACATACATTAATCTGAAGATTAATCTGAATAAGATTCATTCTTTCGATTCATATATATCCCATCTTTGAAATCGCTCCAGGAGCTCAGATATTTTATTCAAAACATATTTGCTTCGTGTACATTTTTTATTTACAATTTTTTTTTGTATATAAAATCATGTTCCGCATAAGTTCCACATAAGTTCCACACCTTTTTATGGATAACTTTCTATGGATAAGTTCACGCACGTAATAAAATTATAATATAAAATTATAATATAAATAAAAAAAACAGTCAACGGCAGGTTTACAAGGTATTTATAAATATTATATATATATTATATATTTTAATAAATTATATTAAATAATGTTGGTTTGGATTGGGATCAATAGGGTAGGCACTGACTGGTCGCTGACCCAGTGTTGCAACTGTTGAGTTCCTGATCAAGTGCTTACTTTACCTCCACGTGGTAACCAACGGTAACTGAATGATACAATCCGTATCATTCAGGCTAAAATTGTAAGTGCGAATCCCATGCGGTTGGTCGTACGGCTAATTACCGACACCGTAAAAACAACAAATTATGAAACTAGCAACAGTGTCTCGGACAGGACAGGAAAAACGGCAACGACTCAGGCAATGGAACAAGGACAATGATTTAAAACTGGCGTCATGGAACGTGAGAACAATACTGCGCGCGGGTGGTTAAAAAACTTTGACTGATTGCTTAAAGAAAGCTAAACTGGACATAACAGCGGTCCAGGAAACACGGTGGCCTGGAAAGAACATCTTATCCAGTAAAGAATACAAATTCTACTACAGTGGTAGAAATAAAACAGGGTTATTCGGCACCGGCTTTATTGTAATGTGTGAAGCGAAAGAATCGGTCATTGGTTTCAACCCCATTGATGAAAGATTTTGTACATTACGAATAAAGGAAAAATTTTTTAATGTAACCTGTATTAACGTATACGCCCCAACAGAAAACAAAGATGCAGACACGAAGGATATGTTTTACGAAAAGCTCAATCGTATTTACAATCAACCTCCTAGTCGTGACATTAAAATCGTGCTTGGCGATTTTAATGCACAGGTGGGTAGGGAAATTGTATATCGACCGGCAATTGGTCAACATAGCCTTCATACACACTGCAATAATAACGGCGAGCGTTTAGTCGATTACACAATATCAAACAATATGATAGTAGCCAGCACACGTTTCCCACATAAGAACATACACAAAGGAACATGGTGTTCGCCCGATACTAAAACAACAAACCAAATAGACCACGTACTCATTGACAGTCGTCATGCGTCCGACATACTGGATGTAAGGAGCTGTAGGGGACCTAACATTGATTCTGATCCCATATAACATTCTATGTGATTGGAACTTGATTATAGTGATGAGAACTTTATTCAGGTGTATGGAACGTACTATCCACTAACATTTTAACACTAAATGTGTTTATCCTTTTAAATGATCTTATAAGAGTAACTCACACGTAGCAGAAACCTTTATTGGAACATTAAATAAAATATTTTTAAGGGTAACATTTATTAGTGCCGGGCGGTGATCGGTATCATTCATTGACACTTAAATGTGATAACCACTTTACATTGATATTTGGGTAACCCTGGAACGTACCAGGTACTCATGAAAGCACTGTAAAGTTACAAAAACTAGAAACTCTTTAGAGAGTTTTCCATAAGTAGCAGCAACGTGAATGGTATTATCCATGGCACTTATAAGTGGCATTTATGAAAATAAATGTTTTCACTTATAAGTGGCGAACACTAGAGAATCTCACCATAAATTGATTGGGTATATTTTTTTAGAAGAAAAATATATACGCGAAGTGTGGCTGAATGGTTAAGTTGACGACTAAAACTAATAATAAGCTGAGGTTGCTGGTTCGATGCTCGAGGTGGACCCAGAATAAAAGTAAGTACCATTTAGTGAAAATTTGATATATATAATATAATTAAGAATTAACATAGAATAATTTAGTATTAATAAAAAAATTAATTAAAAAAAAGTAGTGATTTCAAAAAAATTAAAAAAAAGATAAATAAAATATATAATAAAATAATCTAATATAAAAAAATGTAAATTAAAAAAAAGTAATAATAAAAAAAAATATATATAATAAAATATAAAAAAAATTAATATTAAATATAAAAAATATAATAAAAACATTTTTTTGGTTTTTTTTGAGTAAAATTATTGCAAGCACAACCCCTTTTTCTATGCTTTTTCAAGGTTTATCTGCATTTGTAAAGATAATCTTTGAATAATAAAATAGGAATGGGAACGTCCCAAATACGCGCTTGGAACTAAACCTGCCACTTAAAGTGAACATTCCATTCACGAACCGGGGACGTTCTGGCCACTTGAAAATCATTCGCCATTTTGGTGCATGGCACTACCCTTTCACTACCCTTTCACTACCCAGTCACTCAGAATACCTAGTTCCCGGTACCTCTATATGTAAATATAAGGTGATTGGAACGTTCTAGACACATTGAATGTTACCTGGGATCATTATCTCGTAAGAGCTTTGTTCAGATATCGTGTTAGTGCAAACCGCCAAAAAGTCATTGCGAGAGGATTCAATTTGGAAAATCTCAAAAATGACCAAGTAAAACAACAGTATGAAGATAAATTGGTGGAGTTAATTGTTCGAACAGATGTGGATCAACAGCAAAACACGTGTAATGATATGTGGAATCGATTACGTAATTGCATAAAAATGGCGGCAGAGGAGACGGTAAAGTTGAAACCTGGCGTGGTCAGAAATGGTTGATTCGATGACGAATGTAAAACGGCTCATGAAGTAAAGAACCAAGCGCGTTTAAAATATCTTCAGCGCGCCACACGAACTGCCATGGATGACTACAGAACCAAAAGATCCATTGAACGCAAATTATTCCGAAACAAGAAAATGCGTCATGAGCAGGATATTTTGCGGGATATAGACACGCTGTCCAGCATGAATGACAAAAAAATTTGTACAGGAGAATAAGATCTGTAACTAGCGGATTTATACAACAGCCCCTTCTTTGTAAGGATACCAGCGGTGAAATTTTGGCGGATGAAGGAAGAGCCATCGCGAGATGGGCTGAGTATTTTAAAGATCTACTTACAGCAAGCAACCCAATTGGTAGAAATGCAGAAAACGAACTTCCGTACCAAACAGCACAACCACTAATTTCGGAACCAACATATGAGGAAACCAGAGAAGCCATTCTGAAGCTCAAGAATGGAAAGGCGGCTGGATCTGACGGCGTACCTGGTGAACTCTTAAAATGTGGTGGGGATGTATTGTGGAATAGTATACACGAGCTAATTGTGCATGTTTGGAACTATGAGGTTATACCACAGGAGTGGAAGCTTGCTGTATTTGGGCCAATACACAAGAAGGGAGACAGGATGGAGTGTTCCAACTATCGGGGAATATCTTTGCTGAATGTAACATATGCTTATATGTTGCATAAGCGCCTATTACCATATGCGGAGGAAGTCATTGGTGAATACCAATGTGGATTCCGTAATGATTTCATTTTTTTTTGGTTTCATTTTAGACGCAGCTATTACAGTTGTAATAAAAGAATATACGATTAAAAATGTGTTGTTAGTCAGTAGTACAAGAAATTCAGAACTTTTTCAGGAGTATATCCCCCTATTAACATTACAAAATTTAATACCGTTTATTCCAAATATATTAATTTTACCCATTCTAAAAAACTGCCACTTTACCATTATGATAGGGGATTTTACATTTAGGCAATTTGTTTATCTGGATCCTTTTGGTGAGGATGAATATATAATAGAATATAAATTTGAAATTTTTAAAAATATTTTAAAATCTTTGGGTTTGAATTCAAATGATTGGCATCATTTTCAAATACCACACGATCGCCAAAGCGATGCAAATAATTGTGGAGTGTTTATTATACATTTTGTAAAAAATTATATATTAAGTAAATCATTATATATTAAGTAAATGGGATTGAATATTTTGGAATACCGACAAGGAATTAAAAACAGAATTTTATCCCATAATTATAAAATTGATTGAATTGATGAATTATAAAACATATGTGTTCATTGCGCAAAATTTTGGGCAAAGGAAGAAACCCATATATTATGGGTTGAATGCGAACGTTGTAAAAGATGGATATGCGAAAAGTGTTTGCAATATTATTATAAAAAGAAAATAGAAGACGTAAAGCCTCTTATATTTATTTGTAAAGCTTGCAATGTATAATTGCAAGTGATTTGTATTTCAATGAACTATAGTCTATTTATATTCTTAAATTTTTTTCTGAATTAAGATTTTTACTTTTAAGATTCGTTCGTAAATATTATTATAGTTGTTATTATTAGATATAAGGAAAAGATTAGTATTATATGTGTTAGTATTAAGATAAGTTAATTAGATTAATTATTAGGATTAGAATAAGTTATTAGGATTAGTATAAATAATGTAGTACAAATTATATGTACAATTAAATTAATAATGAATTTTGTAAAAGAATGGTTTAAAGAACAACTAACAACTAGAATTAATATTTTTATAATTAAATAATTGGGCAATATATATTTTTTTATTTAAATAACAATTATAAAAGGTTTTTTAAAATTGATCTGAAATATGCCACAATGCTCGGCCATTTGACTAAAATTGGAGTTTTAGTTTGTAAACCAAAATGTAGGTTGCTAAAACGTGTTAATATTGGATTTAAAGTTAAAGCTTCTCTGCATGCATACATTAACCTGAAGAATCAACAAGATCCATTCTTCCCATTCATATACATCCCATCTTTGAAATCGCTCCAGTAGCTGAGTTATTAGGATGGATATATTCCAAACACACATCACCACACTAAACAATTTTTTTTTACACGAACAATACTTTCCTTATCAAATTTGTGAATTTCCCGGAAAATTCTCCGAATCCAGGAGCTGAGTTATTAGGATGGATATATTCCAAACACATATAGCACTTAATACTTAATACTTTTTTTTACAGTAACAATAATTTTCTTATCAAATTTGTGAATTTCCCGGAAAATTCTCCACATGCATACATTAATTTTAAGATTCAGTAAGATTCATTCTTTCGAATCATGTATACCCCATTTTTGAAATCGCTCCAGGAGCTGAGTTATTAGGATGGATATATTCCAAACACACATCACTTAACAATTAACACTTAACACTTTTTTTTACACTTATTATAATTTTCTTATCAAATTTGTGAATTTCCCGGAAAATTCTCCGCATGCATACATTAACCAGAAGATTCAGTAAGATTCATTCTTTCGAATCATGTATACCCCATCTTTGAAATCCCTCCAGGAGCTGAGTTATTAGGATGGATATATTCCAAACACACATCACTTAACAATTAACACTTAACACATTTTTTTTACACTAACAATAATTTTCTTATCAAATTTGTGAATTTCCCGGAAAATTCTCCGCATGCATACATTAACCAGAAGAATCAGTAACATTCATTCTTTCGATTCATACATATCCCATCTTTAAAATTGCTCCAGGAGCTGAGTTATTAGGATATATTCCAAACACACATTACTTAATACTTGATACTTTTTTTTACGCTAACAATACTTTTCTTATCAAATTTGTGAATTTCCCGGAAAATTCTCCGCATACATACATTAATCTGAAGATTAGTCTGAATAAGATTCATTCTTTCGATTCATATATATCCCATCTTTGAAATCGCTCCAGGAGCTCAGATATTTTATTCAAAACATATTTGCTTCGTGTACATTTTTTATTTACAATTTTTTTTTGTATATAAAATCATGTTCCGCATAAGTTCCACATAAGTTCCACACCTTTTTATGGATAACTTTCTATGGATAAGTTCACGCACGTAATAAAATTATAATATAAAATTATAATATAAATAAAAAAAACAGTCAACGGCAGGTTTACAAGGTATTTATAAATATTATATATATATTATATATTTTAATAAATTATATTAAATAATGTTGGTTTGGATTGGGATCAATAGGGTAGGCACTGACTGGTCGCTGACCCAGTGTTGCAACTGTTGAGTTCCTGATCAAGTGCTTACTTTACCTCCACGTGGTAACCAACGGTAACTGAATGATACAATCCGTATCATTCAGGCTAAAATTGTAAGTGCGAATCCCATGCGGTTGGTCGTACGGCTAATTACCGACACCGTAAAAACAACAAATTATGAAACTAGCAACAGTGCCTCGGACAGGACAGGAAAAACGGCAACGACTCAGGCAATGGAACAAGGACAATGATTTAAAACTGGCGTCATGGAACGTGAGAACAATACTGCGCGCGGGCGGTTAAAAAACTTTGACTGATTGCTTAAAGAAAGAAAAAAACTGGACATAACAGCGGTCCAGGAAACACGGTGGCCTGGAAAGAACATCTTATCCAGTAAAGAATACAAATTCTACTACAGTGGTAGAAATAAAACAGGGTTATTCGGCACCCGCTTTATTGTAATGTGTGAAGCGAAAGAATCGGTCATTGGTTTCAACCCCATTGATGAAAGATTTTGTACATTACGAATAAAGGAAAAATTTTTTAATGTAACCTGTATTAACGTATACGCCCCAACAGAAAACAAAGATGCAGACACGAAGGATATGTTTTACGAAAAGCTCAATCGTATTTACAATCAACCTCCTAGTCGTGACATTAAAATCGTGCTTGGCGATTTTAATGCACAGGTGGGTAGGGAAATTGTATATCGACCGGCAATTGGTCAACATAGCCTTCATACACACTGCAATAATAACGGCGAGCGTTTAGTCGATTACACAATATCAAACAATATGATAGTAGCCAGCACACGTTTCCCACATAAGAACATACACAAAGGAACATGGTGTTCGCCCGATACAAAAACAACAAACCAAATAGACCACGTACTCATTGACAGTCGTCATGCGTCCGACATACTGGATGTAAGGAGCTGTAGGTGACCTAACATTGATTCTGATCATTATCTCGTAAGAGCTTTGTTCAGATATCGTGTTAGTGCAAACCGCCAAAAAGTCATTGCATACCTTAACCTGAAGAATCAACAAGATCCATTCTTCCCATTCATATACATCCCATCATTGAAATCGCTCCAGGAGCTGAGTTATTAGGATGGATATATTCCAAACACACATCACCACACTAAACAATTTTTTTTTTACACGAACAATACTTTCCTTATCAAATTTGTGAATTTCCCGGAAAATTCTCCGAATCCAGGAGCTGAGTTATTAGGATGGATATATTCCAAACACATATAGCACTTAATACTTAATACTTTTTTTTACAGTAACAATAATTTTCTTATCAAATTTGTGAATTTCCCGGAAAATTCTCCACATGCATACATTAATTTTAAGATTCAGTAAGATTCATTCTTTCGAATCATGTATACCCCATTTTTGAAATCCCTCCAGGAGCTGAGTTATTAGGATGGATATATTCCAAACACACATCACTTAACAATTAACACTTAACACATTTTTTTTACACTAACAATAATTTTCTTATCAAATTTGTGAATTTCCCGGAAAATTCTCCGTATGCATACATTAACCAGAAGAATCAGTAACATTCATTCTTTCGATTCATACATATCCCATCTTTAAAATTGCTACAGGAGCTGAGTTATTAGGATATATTCCAAACACACATTACTTAATACTTGATACTTTTTTTTACGCTAACAATACTTTTCTTATCAAATTTGTGAATTTCCCGGAAAATTCTCCGCATACATACATTAATCTGAAGATTAATCTGAATAAGATTCATTCTTTCGATTCATATATATCCCATCTTTGAAATCGCTCCAGGAGCTCAGATATTTTATTCAAAACATATTTGCTTCGTGTACATTTTTTATTTACAATTTTTTTTTGTATATAAAATCATGTTCCGCATAAGTTCCACATAAGTTCCACACCTTTTTATGGATAACTTTCTATGGATAAGTTCACGCACGTAATAAAATTATAATATAAAATTATAATATAAATAAAAAAAACAGTCAACGGCAGGTTTACAAGGTATTTATAAATATTATATATATATTATATATTTTAATAAATTATATTAAATAATGTTGGTTTGGATTGGGATCAATAGGGTAGGCACTGACTGGTCGCTGACCCAGTGTTGCAACTGTTGAGTTCCTGATCAAGTGCTTACTTTACCTCCACGTGGTAACCAACGGTAACTGAATGATACAATCCGTATCATTCAGGCTAAAATTGTAAGTGCGAATCCCATGCGGTTGGTCGTACGGCTAATTACCGACACCGTAAAAACAACAAATTATGAAACTAGCAACAGTGTCTCGGACAGGACAGGAAAAACGGCAACGACTCAGGCAATGGAACAAGGACAATGATTTAAAACTGGCGTCATGGAACGTGAGAACAATACTGCGCGCGGGCGGTTAAAAAACTTTGACTGATTGCTTAAAGAAAGCTAAACTGGACATAACAGCGGTCCAGGAAACACGGTGGCCTGGAAAGAACATCTTATCCAGTAAAGAATACAAATTCTACTACAGTGGTAGAAATAAAACAGGGTTATTCGGCACCGGCTTTATTGTAATGTGTGAAGCGAAAGAATCGGTCATTGGTTTCAACCCCATTGATGAAAGATTTTGTACATTACGAATAAAGGAAAAATTTTTTAATGTAACCTGTATTAACGTATACGCCCCAACAGAAAACAAAGATGCAGACACGAAGGATATGTTTTACGAAAAGCTCAATCGTATTTACAATCAACCTCCTAGTCGTGACATTAAAATCGTGCTTGGCGATTTTAATGCACAGGTGGGTAGGGAAATTGTATATCGACCGGCAATTGGTCAACATAGCCTTCATACACACTGCAATAATAACGGCGAGCGTTTAGTCGATTACAAAATATCAAACAATATGATAGTAGCCAGCACACGTTTCCCACATAAGAACATACACAAAGGAACATGGTGTTCGCCCGATACTAAAACAACAAACCAAATAGACCACGTACTCATTGACAGTCGTCATGCGTCCGACATACTGGATGTAAGGAGCTGTAGGGGACCTAACATTGATTCTGATCCCATATAACATTCTATGTGATTGGAACTTGATTATAGTGATGAGAACTTTATTCAGGTGTATGGAACGTACCATCCACTAACATTTTAACACTAAATGTGTTTATCCTTTTAAATGATCTTATAAGAGTAACTCACACGTAGCAGAAACCTTTATTGGAACATTAAATAAAATATTTTTAAGGGTAACATTTATTAGTGCCGGGCGGTGATCGGTATCATTCATTGACACTTAAATGTGATAACCACTTTACATTGATATTTGGGTAACCCTGGAACGTACCAGGTACTCATGAAAGCACTGTAAAGTTACAAAAACTAGAAACTCTTTAGAGAGTTTTCCATAAGTAGCAGCAACGTGAATGGTATTATCCATGGCACTTATAAGTGGCATTTATGAAAATAAATGTTTTCACTTATAAGTGGCGAACACTAGAGAATCTCACCATAAATTGATTGGGTATATTTTTTTAGAAGAAAAATATATACGCGAAGTGTGGCTGAATGGTTAAGTTGACGACTAAAACTAATAATAAGCTGAGGTTGCTGGTTCGATGCTCGAGGTGGACCCAGAATAAAAGTAAGTACCATTTAGTGAAAATTTGATATATATAATATAATTAAGAATTAACATAGAATAATTTAGTATTAATAAAAAAATTAATTAAAAAAAAGTAGTGATTTCAAAAAAATTAAAAAAAAGATAAATAAAATATATAATAAAATAATCTAATATAAAAAAATGTAAATTAAAAAAAAGTAATAATAAAAAAAAATATATATAATAAAATATAAAAAAAATTAATATTAAATATAAAAAATATAATAAAAACATTTTTTTGGTTTTTTTTGAGTAAAATTATTGCAAGCACAACCCCTTTTTCTATGCTTTTTCAAGGTTTATCTGCATTTGTAAAGATAATCTTTGAATAATAAAATAGGAATGGGAACGTCCCAAATACGCGCTTGGAACTAAACCTGCCACTTAAAGTGAACATTCCATTCACGAACCGGGGACGTTCTGGCCACTTGAAAATCATTCGCCATTTTGGTACATGGCACTACCCTTTCACTACCCTTTCACTACCCAGTCACTCAGAATACCTAGTTCCCGGTACCTCTATATGTAAATATAAGGTGATTGGAACGTTCTAGACACATTGAATGTTACCTGGGATCATTATCTCGTAAGAGCTTTGTTCAGATATCGTGTTAGTGCAAACCGCCAAAAAGTCATTGCGAGAGGATTCAATTTGGAAAATCTCAAAAATGACCAAGTAAAACAACAGTATGAAGATAAATTGGTGGAGTTAATTGTTCGAACAGATGTGGATCAACAACAAAACACGTGTAATGATATGTGGAATCGATTACGTAATTGCATAAAAATGGCGGCAGAGGAGACGGTAAAGTTGAAACCTGGCGTGGTCAGAAATGGTTGATTCGATGACGAATGTAAAACGGCTCATGAAGTAAAGAACCAAGCGCGTTTAAAATATCTTCAGCGCGCCACACGAACTGCCATGGATGACTACAGAACCAAAAGATCCATTGAACGCAAATTATTCCGAAACAAGAAAATGCGTCATGAGCAGGATATTTTGCGGGATATAGACACGCTGTCCAGCATGAATGACAAAAAAATTTGTACAGGAGAATAAGATCTGTAACTAGCGGATTTATACAACAGCCCCTTCTTTGTAAGGATACCAGCGGTGAAATTTTGGCGGATGAAGGAAGAGCCATCGCGAGATGGGCTGAGTATTTTAAAGATCTACTTACAGCAAGCAACCCAATTGGTAGAAATGCAGAAAACGAACTTCCGTACCAAACAGCACAACCACTAATTTCGGAACCAACATATGAGGAAACCAGAGAAGCCATTCTGAAGCTCAAGAATGGAAAGGCGGCTGGATCTGACGGCGTACCTGGTGAACTCTTAAAATGTGGTGGGGATGTATTGTGGAATAGTATACACGAGCTAATTGTGCATGTTTGGAACTATGAGGTTATACCACAGGAGTGGAAGCTTGCTGTATTTGGGCCAATACACAAGAAGGGAGACAGGATGGAGTGTTCCAACTATCGGGGAATATCTTTGCTGAATGCAACATATGCTTATATGTTGCATAAGCGCCTATTACCATATGCGGAGGAAGTCATTGGTGAATACCAATGTGGATTCCGTAATGATTTCATTTTTTTTTGGTTTCATTTTAGACGCAGCTATTACAGTTGTAATAAAAGAATCTACGATTAAAAATGTGTTGTTAGTCAGTAGTACAAGAAATTCAGAACTTTTTCAGGAGTATATCCCCCTATTAACATTACAAAATTTAATACCGTTTATTCCAAATATATTAATTTTACCCATTCTAAAAAACTGCCACTTTACCATTATGATAGGGGATTTTACATTTAGGCAATTTGTTTATCTGGATCCTTTTGGTGAGGATGAATATATAATAGAATATAAATTTGAAATTTTTAAAAATATTTTAAAATCTTTGGGTTTGAATTCAAATGATTGGCATCATTTTCAAATACCACACGATCGCCAAAGCGATGCAAATAATTGTGGAGTGTTTATTATACATTTTGTAAAAAATTATATATTAAGTAAATCATTATATATTAAGTAAATGGGATTGAATATTTTGGAATACCGACAAGGAATTAAAAACAGAATTTTATCCCATAATTATAAAATTGATTGAATTGATGAATTATAAAACATATGTGTTCATTGCGCAAAATTTTGGGCAAAGGAAGAAACCCATATATTATGGGTTGAATGCGAACGTTGTAAAAGATGGATATGCGAAAAGTGTTTGCAATATTATTATAAAAAGAAAATAGAAGACGTAAAGCCTCTTATATTTATGTGTAAAGCTTGCAATGTATAATTGCAAGTGATTTGTATTTCAATGAACTATAGTCTATTTATATTCTTAAATTTTTTTCTGAATTAAGATTTTTACTTTTAAGATTCGTTCGTAAATATTATTATAGTTGTTATTATTAGATATAAGGAAAAGATTAGTATTATATGTGTTAGTATTAAGATAAGTTAATTAGATTAATTATTAGGATTAGAATAAGTTATTAGGATTAGTATAAATAATGTAGTACAAATTATATGTACAATTAAATTAATAATGAATTTTGTAAAAGAATGGTTTAAAGAACAACTAACAACTAGAATTAATATTTTTATAATTAAATAATTGGGCAATATATATTTTTTTATTTAAATAACAATTATAAAAGGTTTTTTAAAATTGATCTGAAATATGCCACAATGCTCGGCCATTTGACTAATATTGGAGTCTTAGTTTGTAAACCAAAATGTAGGTTGCTAAAACGTGTTAATATTGGATTTAAAGTTAAAGCTTCTCTGCATGCATACATTAACCTGAAGAATCAACAAGATCCATTCTTCCCATTCATATACATCCCATCTTTGAAATCGCTCCAGTAGCTGAGTTATTAGGATGGATATATTCCAAACACACATCACCACACTAAACAATTTTTTTTTACACGAACAATACTTTCCTTATCAAATTTGTGAATTTCCCGGAAAATTCTCCGAATCCAGGAGCTGAGTTATTAGGATGGATATATTCCAAACACATATAGCACTTAATACTTAATACTTTTTTTTACAGTAACAATAATTTTCTTATCAAATTTGTGAATTTCCCGGAAAATTCTCCACATGCATACATTAATTTTAAGATTCAGTAAGATTCATTCTTTCGAATCATGTATACCCCATTTTTGAAATCGCTCCAGGAGCTGAGTTATTAGGATGGATATATTCCAAACACACATCACTTAACAATTAACACTTAACACTTTTTTTTACACTTATTATAATTTTCTTATCAAATTTGTGAATTTCCCGGAAAATTCTCCGCATGCATACATTAACCAGAAGATTCAGTAAGATTCATTCTTTCGAATCATGTATACCCCATCTTTGAAATCCCTCCAGGAGCTGAGTTATTAGGATGGATATATTCCAAACACACATCACTTAACAATTAACACTTAACACATTTTTTTTACACTAACAATAATTTTCTTATCAAATTTGTGAATTTCCCGGAAAATTCTCCGCATGCATACATTAACCAGAAGAATCAGTAACATTCATTCTTTCGATTCATACATATCCCATCTTTAAAATTGCTCCAGGAGCTGAGTTATTAGGATATATTCCAAACACACATTACTTAATACTTGATACTTTTTTTTACGCTAACAATACTTTTCTTATCAAATTTGTGAATTTCCCGGAAAATTCTCCGCATACATACATTAATCTGAAGATTAATCTGAATAAGATTCATTCTTTCGATTCATATATATCCCATCTTTGAAATCGCTCCAGGAGCTCAGATATTTTATTCAAAACATATTTGCTTCGTGTACATTTTTTATTTACAATTTTTTTTTGTATATAAAATCATGTTCCGCATAAGTTCCACATAAGTTCCACACCTTTTTATGGATAACTTTCTATGGATAAGTTCACGCACGTAATAAAATTATAATATAAAATTATAATATAAATAAAAAAAACAGTCAACGGCAGGTTTACAAGGTATTTATAAATATTATATATATATTATATATTTTAATAAATTATATTAAATAATGTTGGTTTGGATTGGGATCAATAGGGTAGGCACTGACTGGTCGCTGACCCAGTGTTGCAACTGTTGAGTTCCTGATCAAGTGCTTACTTTACCTCCACGTGGTAACCAACGGTAACTGAATGATACAATCCGTATCATTCAGGCTAAAATTGTAAGTGCGAATCCCATGCGGTTGGTCGTACGGCTAATTACCGACACCGTAAAAACAACAAATTATGAAACTAGCAACAGTGCCTCGGACAGGACAGGAAAAACGGCAACGACTCAGGCAATGGAACAAGGACAATGATTTAAAACTGGCGTCATGGAACGTGAGAACAATACTGCGCGCGGGCGGTTAAAAAACTTTGACTGATTGCTTAAAGAAAGCTAAACTGGACATAACAGCGGTCCAGGAAACACGGTGGCCTGGAAAGAACATATTATCCAGTAAAGAATACAAATTCTACTACAGTGGTAGAAATAAAACAGGGTTATTCGGCACCGGCTTTATTGTAATGTGTGAAGCGAAAGAATCGGTCATTGGTTTCAACCCCATTGATGAAAGATTTTGTACATTACGAATAAAGGAAAAATTTTTTAATGTAACCTGTATTAACGTATACGCCCCAACAGAAAACAAAGATGCAGACACGAAGGATATGTTTTACGAAAAGCTCAGTCGTATTTACAATCAACCTCCTAGTCGTGACATTAAAATCGTGCTTGGCGATTTTAATGCACAGGTGGGTAGGGAAATTGTATATCGACCGGCAATTGGTCAACATAGCCTTCATACACACTGCAATAATAACGGCGAGCGTTTAGTCGATTACACAATATCAAACAATATGAAAGTAGCCAGCACACGTTTCCCACATAAGAACATACACAAAGGAACATGGTGTTCGCCCGATACAAAAACAACAAACCAAATAGACCACGTACTCATTGACAGTCGTCATGCGTCCGACATACTGGATGTAAGGAGCTGTAGGTGACCTAACATTGATTCTGATCATTATCTCGTAAGAGCATTGTTCAGATATCGTGTTAGTGCAAACCGCCAAAAAGTCATTGCGAGAGGATTCAATTTGGAAAATCTCAAAAATGACCAAGTAAAACAACAGTATGAAGATAAATTGGTGGAGTTAATTGTTCGAACAGATGTGGATCAACAGCAAAACAAGTGTAATGATATGTGGAATCGATTACGTAATTGCATGAAAATGGCGACAGAGGAGACGGTAAAGTTGAAACCTGGCGTGGTCAGAAATGGTTGATTCGATGACGAATGTAAAACGGCTCATGAAGTAAAGAACCAAGCGCGTTTAAAATATCTTCAGCGCGCCACACGAACTGCCATGGATGACTACAGAACCAAAAGATCCATTGAACGCAAATTATTCCGAAACAAGAAAATGCGTCATGAGCAGGATATTTTGCGGGATATAGACACGCTGTCCAGCATGAATGACAAAAAAATTTGTACAGGAGAATAAGATCTGTAACTAGCGGATTTATACAACAGCCCCTTCTTTGTAAGGATACCAGCGGTGAAATTTTGGCGGATGAAGGAAGAGCCATCGCGAGATGGGCTGAGTATTTTAAAGATCTACTTACAGCAAGCAACCCAATTGGTAGAAATGCAGAACACGAACTTCCGTACCAAACAGCACAACCACTAATTTCGGAACCAACATATGAGGAAACCAGAAAAGCCATTCTGAAGCTCAAGAATGGAAAGGCGGCTGGATCTGACGGCGTACCTGGTGAACTCTTAAAATGTGGTGGGGATGTATTGTGGAATAGTATACACGAGCTAATTGTGCATGTTTGGAACTATGAGGTTATACCACAGGAGTGGAAGCTTGCTGTATTTGGGCCAATACACAAGAAGGGAGACAGAATGGAGTGTTCCAACTATCGGGGAATATCTTTGCTGAATGCAACATATGTAGAGGTACTCGCTTATATGTTGCATAAGCGCCTATTACCATATGCGGAGGAAGTCATTGGTGAATACCAATGTGGATTCCGTAATGATTTCATTTTTTTTTGGTTTCATTTTAGACGCAGCTATTACAGTTGTAATAAAAGAATCTACGATTAAAAATGTGTTGTTAGTCAGTAGTACAAGAAATTCAGAACTTTTTCAGGAGTATATCCCCCTATTAACATTACAAAATTTAATACCGTTTATTCCAAATATATTAATTTTACCCATTCTAAAAAACTGCCACTTTACCATTATGATAGGGGATTTTACATTTAGGCAATTTGTTTATCTGGATCCTTTTGGTGAGGATGAATATATAATAGAATATAAATTTGAAATTTTTAAAAATATTTTAAAATCTTTGGGTTTGAATTCAAATGATTGGCATCATTTTCAAATACCACACGATCGCCAAAGCGATGCAAATAATTGTGGAGTGTTTATTATACATTTTGTAAAAAATTATATATTAAGTAAATCATTATATATTAAGTAAATGGGATTAAATATTTTGGAATACCGACAAGGAATTAAAAACAGAATTTTATCCCATAATTATAAAATTGAAAACATATGTGTTCATTGCGCAAAATTTTGGGCAAAGGAAGAAACCCATATATTATGGGTTGAATGCGAACGTTGTAAAAGATGGATATGCGAAAAGTGTTTGCAATATTATTATAAAAAGAAAATAGAAGACGTAAAGCCTCTTATATTTATGTGTAAAGCTTGCAATGTATAATTGCAAGTGATTTGTATTTCAATGAACTATAGTCTATTTATATTCTTAAATTTTTTTCTGAATTAAGATTTTTACTTTTAAGATTCGTTCGTAAATATTATTATAGTTGTTATTATTAGATATAAGGAAAAGATTAGTATTATATGTGTTAGTATTAAGATAAGTTAATTAGATTAATTATTAGGATTAGAATAAGTTATTAGGATTAGTATAAATAATGTAGTACAAATTATATGTACAATTAAATTAATAATGAATTTTGTAAAAGAATGGTTTAAAGAACAACTAACAACTAGAATTAATATTTTTATAATTAAATAATTGGGCAATATATATTTTTTTATTTAAATAACAATTATAAAAGGTTTTTTAAAATTGATCTGAAATATGCCACAATGCTCGGCCATTTGACTAAAATTGGAGTTTTAGTTTGTAAACCAAAATGTAGGTTGCTAAAACGTGTTAATATTGGATTTAAAGTTAAAGCTTCTCTGCATGCATACATTAACCTGAAGAATCAACAAGATCCATTCTTCCCATTCATATACATCCCATCTTTGAAATCGCTCCAGGAGCTGAGTTATTAAGATGGATATATTCCAAACACACATCACCACACTAAACAATTTTTTTTTACACGAACAATACTTTCCTTATCAAATTTGTGAATTTCCCGGAAAATTCTCCGAATGCAGGAGCTGAGTTATTAGGATGGATATATTCCAAACACATATAGCACTTAATACTTAATACTTTTTTTTACAGTAACAATAATTTTCTTATCAAATTTGTGAATTTCCCGGAAAATTCTCCACATGCATACATTAATTTTAAGATTCAGTAAGATTCATTCTTTCGAATCATGTATACCCCATTTTTGAAATCGCTCCAGGAGCTGAGTTATTAGGATGGATATATTCCAAACACACATCACTTAACAATTAACACTTAACACTTTTTTTTACACTTATTATAATTTTCTTATCAAATTTGTGAATTTCCCGGAAAATTCTCCGCATGCATACATTAACCAGAAGATTCAGTAAGATTCATTCTTTCGAATCATGTATACCCCATCTTTGAAATCCCTCCAGGAGCTGAGTTATTAGGATGGATATATTCCAAACACACATCACTTAACAATTAACACTTAACACATTTTTTTTACACTAACAATAATTTTCTTATCAAATTTGTGAATTTCCCGGAAAATTCTCCGCATGCATACATTAACCAGAAGAATCAGTAACATTCATTCTTTCGATTCATACATATCCCATCTTTAAAATTGCTCCAGGAGCTGAGTTATTAGGATATATTCCAAACACACATTACTTAATACTTGATACTTTTTTTTACGCTAACAATACTTTTCTTATCAAATTTGTGAATTTCCCGGAAAATTCTCCGCATACATACATTAATCTGAAGATTAATCTGAATAAGATTCATTCTTTCGATTCATATATATCCCATCTTTGAAATCGCTCCAGGAGCTCAGATATTTTATTCAAAACATATTTGCTTCGTGTACATTTTTTATTTACAATTTTTTTTTGTATATAAAATCATGTTCCGCATAAGTTCCACATAAGTTCCACACCTTTTTATGGATAACTTTCTATGGAATATAAATAAAAAAAACAGTCAACGGCAGGTTTACAAGGTATTTATAAATATTATATATATATTATATATTTTAATAAATTATATTAAATAATGTTGGTTTGGATTGGGATCAATAGGGTAGGCACTGACTGGTCGCTGACCCAGTGTTGCAACTGTTGAGTTCCTGATCAAGTGCTTACTTTACCTCCACGTGGTAACCAACGGTAACTGAATGATACAATCCGTATCATTCAGGCTAAAATTGTAAGTGCGAATCCCATGCGGTTGGTCGTACGGCTAATTACCGACACCGTAAAAACAACAAATTATGAAACTAGCAACAGTGCCTCGGACAGGACAGGAAAAACGGCAACGACTCAGGCAATGGAACAAGGACAATGATTTAAAACTGGCGTCATGGAACGTGAGAACAATACTGCGCGCGGGCGGTTAAAAAACTTTGACTGATTGCTTAAAGAAAGCTAAACTGGACATAACAGCGGTCCAGGAAACACGGTGGCCTGGAAAGAACATCTTATCCAGTAAAGAATACAAATTCTACTACAGTGGTAGAAATAAAACAGGGTTATTCGGCACCGGCTTTATTGTAATGTGTGAAGCGAAAGAATCGGTCATTGGTTTCAACCCCATTGATGAAAGATTTTGTACATTACGAATAAAGGAAAAATTTTTTAATGTAACCTGTATTAACGTATACGCCCCAACAGAAAACAAAGATGCAGACACGAGGGATATGTTTTACGAAAAGCTCAATCGTATTTACAATCAACCTCCTAGTCGTGACATTAAAATCGTGCTTGGCGATTTTAATGCACAGGTGGGTAGGGAAATTGTATATAGACCGGCAATTGGTCAACATAGCCTTCATACACACTGCAATAATAACGGCGAGCGTTTAGTCGATTACACAATATCAAACAATATGATAGTAGCCAGCACACGTTTCCCACATAAGAACATACACAAAGGAACATGGTGTTCGCCCGATACTAAAACAACAAACCAAATAGACCACGTACTCATTGACAGTCGTCATGCGTCCGACATACTGGATGTAAGGAGCTGTAGGGGACCTAACATTGATTCTGATCATTATCTCGTAAGAGCTTTGTTCAGATATCGTGTTAGTGCAAACCGCCAAAAAGTCATTGCGAGAGGATTCAATTTGGAAAATCTCAAAAATGACCAAGTAAAACAACAGTATGAAGATAAATTGGTGGAGTTAATTGTTCGAACAGATGTGGATCAACAGCAAAACACGTGTAATGATATGTGGAATCGATTACGTAATTGCATGAAAATGGCGGCAGAGGAGACGGTAAAGTTGAAACCTGGCGTGGTCAGAAATGGTTGATTCGATGACGAATGTAAAACGGCTCATGAAGTAAAGAACCAAGCGCGTTTAAAATATCTTCAGCGCGCCACACGAACTGCCATGGATGACTACAGAACCAAAAGATCCATTGAACGCAAATTATTCCGAAACAAGAAAATGCGTCATGAGCAGGATATTTTGCGGGATATAGACACGCTGTCCAGCATGAATGACAAAAAAATTTGTACAGGAGAATAAGATCTGTAACTAGCGGATTTATACAACAGCCCCTTCTTTGTAAGGATACCAGCGGTGAAATTTTGGCGGATGAAGGAAGAGCCATCGCGAGATGGGCTGAGTATTTTAAAGATCTACTTACAGCAAGCAACCCAATTGGTAGAAATGCAGAAAACGAACTTCCGTACCAAACAGCACAACCACTAATTTCGGAACCAACATATGAGGAAACCAGAGAAGCCATTCTGAAGCTCAAGAATGGAAAGGCGGCTGGATCTGACGGCGTACCTGGTGAACTCTTAAAATGTGGTGGGGATGTATTGTGGAATAGTATACACGAGCTAATTGTGCATGTTTGGAACTATGAGGTTATACCACAGGAGTGGAAGCTTGCTGTATTTGGGCCAATACACAAGAAGGGAGACAGAATGGAGTGTTCCAACTATCGGGGAATATCTTTACTGAATGCAACATATGTAGAGGTACTCGCTTATATGTTGCATAAGCGCCTATTACCATATGTCATTGGTGAATACCAATGTGGATTCCGTAATGATGGCTCAACAACTGATCAGCTGTTCGTCATACGACAGATAATGGAAAAGTGTAGGGAGTTCAACGTAGTAAAACACCATCTATTTGTTGATTTTAAGGCCGCATACGACAGTGTTATTAGGGAAAAATTATGGCGCACGATGGAGGAATTTGGATTCCCACAAAAATTGATAGCCATGTCAAAACTAACACTGACGCAAGTTACATCTCAGGTACAAATAAGGGGGATCAAATCGGATGCATTTGAAACCATTGACGGAGTACGGCAAGGGGACCCTTTGGCTACATTGTTTTTCAATGTTATATTGGAAAAATGTATAAGGAGGACGACCATTAACACCAGCAGCACTATTTTTACGTCATCTGTTCAATTACTCGGCTATGCCGATGACATTGACGTGGTGGGTAGAAGTATGGGTGCCGTTAAAGAAGCGTTCTTACTGTTGGAACGTGAAGCTTCGGAAATGGGATTAAGGGTAAACGAGGAGAAAACCAAGTATATGATCGCACCAACGAACAGTAGGTTTATGGCACAACATCAAAGCGTATCAATTGGTCAGAACAAATATGAAACGGCGGACTGGGTTTAGCTACCTTGGAAGCAGCATAAACAGCGAAAACGATATAGCGGAGGAAGTTCAATCCCGGATTGCTTCGGGAAACAAGGCCTTTTACGGTTTGCGAAAGATGTTCTTCTCGAAGACATTGAGTAAAACATTGAAACTAAAGCTATATCAAACACTGATTCGACCAATTGTGACCTACGGTTCTGAAACGTGGTGCATGACACAGGCCACCGAACGGCGACTTTTAAGGGTTCGAAAAGAAAATACTACGCCTCATCTTTGGACCGACAAAGGAAAGGGGATGGTGGCGTAGGCGGTTCGATTTCGAGCTATATAAACTATATACCGAACCCGACATCGTTCGGTTCATTAAGATCGGTCGCCTGAGGTGGTTTGGTCATGTGGTACGAATGGATGGCGATCGTATACCGTCAAAAATGTTGGACAGTAAGCCGGGCGGATCTAGGAGTGTAGGAAGACCGCGGGGTAGGTGGAAAGACGAAGTAGAAGTGAAACTTCGGGCCCTCGGCGTTTCCGGCTGGCGGACGTTGGCGGTAAACAGGTCCGGTTGGAGAAGGCTGTTAATGGACGCCAAAACCAATTGTAGGTTGTAGGCGCGCAGAAGTAAGAAGCAAAAGTATATTAAATAATACAAATTATATAAAATAATTATTATATTATATTATTAGCATTATTAAACTATATATTATATATTATTACCATTATTAAATTATATAATAAATTTCTAATATAATTTAATATAATTATATTAAATTATATATTAGAAAAAAACATAAATTTTGAGGATATCTGATCTGATTACAAGCAAATATTAAAATCATGAGTGCAGGGATACCGAAAACTGCTAGGAATATGGATGTTAGTATCCTAAATAATTTATTTCAATGTATGGATAATAAATCATTGAAAAATTCGGATGAGTTAGCTACTGAAATATGTAGAGATATTCAAGTTAAAATAAACCCCCAAAATATAAAAAGAGTATTGAATGCGTATAGAAAATTCAAAAACTCTGCAGAAACAGAAAAACAGTCTGTAATAAATTGCAGTAAGTTAATATGCGATGAAAAACCAGTAAACTTATCTGTTGATAATAAAACAGGAAAAGTTGAAAAAAATTGTTCAAATAAATTGCTGAGTAATACAATTAGCAAATTTGATCAATTAGAGGAGAACCCAGAAAAAATTTGTGTTTCAAAAGATATTTGGAATACGATGTTCGTCGATGGAAAATTCATTTCGAAAGTTTATTCACAATACTTCGGAAAAGAATTACAACATTGAACTGGGTGTATGACCTATTTGAAAAGGAGTAAAATTTTATCAAAAACGATTGCAATGTATTTTTACTGCAGACATGATAACTGTCGTGTATATAAATTACATTGTAATCGTTATGATCAAAACAATATGATTAATTTTACGATTTTTAGCAGCATTAATAAAATTAATCATATTGAAAAACTAACCCGCCAAGTTCGGGCGGAAGAAAGAGTGATGGTCCGCGATAAATTAAGAACGCAATACGCACATGCGTACACAATGCCCTTATTTCAATAGATCCATATTTATTGAAACAGGGCGATTATCAAAACGTGAAATCGGATGCGGTAATCAGGAAAATAAGAAGTGAGGCCCTCTCAATAAATGATGAACACGTAGATGATATAGAAGACATGTATTTAATTAAAAAGAAACAGGAAATGGATTCGACAATTCATTTCATTTTTTGTTCATTTTGTTCATTTTTTTAATGATCAACAAATAAAAATGTTAATAAAAATGCAGCGAAGGTAATCAGTTACGATTCATTTTGATGCAACTGGAAGCTTAGTAAGAAATCCAGATAAAAACCATAGACTATACTTATATAGTGCAGTGGTAAAAGTTCCAATAAATCCAGATGATATGGAAACGGATTATTGTACGATACCCGTATTTGAAATGTTGAGTACATCACATAATGTGGTAGCTATCAAGCATCTGCTCAACAATTTCAAGCAACATATGGGATTGTTATATAAACACGATAAAAAATTTGCAGACCATTTTGTGACGGATGACATTCCAGCAATGTTTAATGCTTTATGTGAAGTGTTAAATTCAATGAACATCAGCAAATATATTGAAACAACTTACAGTTGGGTTCAATCAAATGCATATGAGGAAGCAAATAATTATTATTTGCTTCATTTATGTTGCTGCCATCTAATAAAAAATATGAGGGATAATATCGCAAAACATGATTTGGATTCCAAAACACGTAGAGCGGTATTAGAAATGATGGCTAAGCTATTCGACGAGCAGGATTACAAAAATATAAAATATATATGGAAATCCATATGTATAATATTATGCAATAAATATATAACAAATAAAGTGATAATTACATTAGAATTTTTCCAAAACATGTCCATGAAGAACATTGAATTGGAAGAGTTTAATATCCTGAACGAATGAAATTACGGATGTCATATATAAAAAAAGTCCTTATTTCATTGATCGTAATGAAATATTTGAAAATATATTAAATAGCGAACAATCGGAGTATCAATACAACGATTTAAATAAATTTCACAGCGTGGAATTATGTGCTGAATTATGCAAAAAATATTTGGCATACTTACCCATGTGGACCAAAATAATCCCACAGGGTAAAATACAAGGGCATTTTTCCAATGCCAGAGTAGAAGGGTATTTTAATATAATTAAAACAGATATCTATTCCAAACAGATATCACTAGGAAAACCTTCCATTAAGGCCGGAAGATTCTTAAGAGAAACCGAAAAAATTACACTTGCAAATATGACAAGATGTAATTTAAATATTCCAAAGTGTAGATTGGCATCGAAACGCAAATCTAAAGTTTCGAAAAATGATGACACGTATTCGCAATCCATGCAAATCGAAGAAACGTGGTCAAAGAAACGCAAATCAATAGGTACCCATTTTATGGGGGCAGCACTTAAAAACGTGCATTCATCTCATAAGATGGAAAATAAAAACACTGAAAATTCTGAAATAATAATGCAATTAAAAAATGGATTATTATTAATGCCTGACTATTATTGTCATGCAAAAAAAGAATATTTGGTGGCCAAATTTTCTTTTCAAACATTTTTTGACAATCGAAAGTATAATATTCAAATAAACGCTGAAGAATATTCAGCGTTATTTGTAATAAAGGATAGACCCATAACATCATCCTGGCTGGATGATAAAGTTATGGATCTATGCGCATTACTTTTAACAGATACAAGCGAAAGATTTGTGTATTTTGATTACACACTTTCTTGTACTCTGTTAAATCGTAAAAGATTTATTGACATCAAGGAAGGCCATTCCCTTTATGAAATAAAGTATTTTAATGTGGAATTTATTTTCATGTTCTATAATACAGGAGCTCATTGGATACTTGTAGGTGTTGATATGAAAAACTATAAAGTTTATCATATTGACCCATACAACCCCAATACCAAAGGAGTTCAAAATGTTACGAATATTATAAATGAGTATTTTATAAAATACGATGAAATTAATCGAACAAATTTTTTAAAAAAAAAAATTTATGAATTCGATTAATTTAGAAAACTTACCAAAGCAAAACGATTCATATAATTGTGGGCCATATGCACTACTTTATATGAAACGTTGTATATATCCGAATGAACCTATTTTGGATATATGCCATTATAGGGATGAATTGAAGCAACGAATATTGCGTTGCTCAGAAGATATGTTCGACATTTGTATTAATTGTAGTAATAATACACATAAAAGAGTGCAAAAAAATAAAGACTATACAAATATAGATTTAATAGAGGTTTCAGATTCAGAAACCGAATCAGAACCCATTGAAGAAAATTGGATTAGTTGTGACAAATGTTACAGGTGGCTACATTACGAATGCATAGCCAATCCAAAATTTTCATTTTTTAATTATAAGAATAACAAAAAAAATCTCTTTGTATGTGATTTTTGTAAATCACAATTCGGTTAAAAAAAACCTAAGGGTCATAGTTGAATGGAAAAACTTAATACAATTTTTCTATTAATTGTTTCCATTCAACTATGTATGTCTCTTAGAATACCATTTAAAACATCTAAGGGTCATAGTTGAATAGAAAAACTTAATACAATTTTTGTATTAATTTTTTCCATTCAACTATGTATGTTTCTTAGAATACCATTTCAAAAACCCAAGGGTCATAGTTGAATGGAAAAACTTAATACAAATTTAAAGCCAGTATTCCACTTATATGGAATATATCTAATAATATTGGTGAAAATACATATAAATCTATATATTATTAATGTGAAGATGAATATATACCGACAAAAAATTACTCCACTAGGGTTTTATTTATTTATTTTCAGCCAATTATTCCGGATTAAACGAAATGGCTCTACCATCAATATGGCTAAATATTTACAGTAAGTGTTGCGTTTGCAGTTTTAGATCTGTTTATAATTGAAAATAAAATAAAACTAATTTAATTATACAGTTGGCACAATATATATACGTGCACAACAATTTTTTTCATGTTTACCCTTACAGGAAATTTTATATTATCATCAAAATAAAAGTAAAAAATAAAAAATAAAATTAAACGCATATTATATTTATAATTTTTTTTCTTCTAATTTTGAATATATTGTTTATTTATTAAATAACTATACCAGTAACAGTGTTCTATCCGTACCGTGTCGGTTCAGTGAAAGTGCTTCGGGAAAAAGAATTCTTTCATTGCATTTCAATTATACACAAACGGCACAGTACTATTAATAAGCTCCGTGTCCGTTCCACATTCACACAGTTATTTTTTTATAATATAATTCTCAGATATTTTATTCAAAACATATTTGCTTCGTGTACATTTTTTATTTACAATTTTTTTTTGTATATAAAATCATGTTCCGCATAAGTTCCACATAAGTTCCACACCTTTTTATGGATAACTTTCTATGGATAAGTTCACGCACGTAATAAAATTATAATATAAAATTATAATATAAATAAAAAAAACAGTCAACGGCAGGTTTACAAGGTATTTATAAATATTATATATATATTATATATTTTAATAAATTATATTAAATAATGTTGGTTTGGATTGGGATCAATAGGGTAGGCACTGACTGGTCGCTGACCCAGTGTTGCAACTGTTGAGTTCCTGATCAAGTGCTTACTTTACCTCCACGTGGTAACCAACGGTAACTGAATGATACAATCCGTATCATTCAGGCTAAAATTGTAAGTGCGAATCCCATGCGGTTGGTCGTACGGCTAATTACCGACACCGTAAAAACAACAAATTATGAAACTAGCAACAGTGCCTCGGACAGGACAGGAAAAACGGCAACGACTCAGGCAATGGAACAAGGACAATGATTTAAAACTGGCGTCATGGAACGTGAGAACAATACTGCGCGCGGGCGGTTAAAAAACTTTGACTGATTGCTTAAAGAAAGAAAAAAACTGGACATAACAGCGGTCCAGGAAACACGGTGGCCTGGAAAGAACATCTTATCCAGTAAAGAATACAAATTCTACTACAGTGGTAGAAATAAAACAGGGTTATTCGGCACCCGCTTTATTGTAATGTGTGAAGCGAAAGAATCGGTCATTGGTTTCAACCCCATTGATGAAAGATTTTGTACATTACGAATAAAGGAAAAATTTTTTAATGTAACCTGTATTAACGTATACGCCCCAACAGAAAACAAAGATGCAGACACGAAGGATATGTTTTACGAAAAGCTCAATCGTATTTACAATCAACCTACTAGTCGTGACATTAAAATCGTGCTTGGCGATTTTAATACACAGGTGGGTAGGGAAATTGTATATCGACCGGCCATTGGTCAACATAGCCTTCATACACACTGCAATAATAACGGCGAGCGTTTAGTCGATTACACAATATCAAACAATATGATAGTAGCCAGCACACGTTTCCCACATAAGAACATACACAAAGGAACATGGTGTTCGCCCGATACAAAAACAACAAACCAAATAGACCACGTACTCATTGACAGTCGTCATGCGTCCGACATACTGGATGTAAGGAGCTGTAGGTGACCTAACATTGATTCTGATCATTATCTCGTAAGAGCTTTGTTCAGATATCGTGTTAGTGCAAACCGCCAAAAAGTCATTGCATACCTTAACCTGAAGAATCAACAAGATCCATTCTTCCCATTCATATACATCCCATCATTGAAATCGCTCCAGGAGCTGAGTTATTAGGATGGATATATTCCAAACACACATCACCACACTAAACAATTTTTTTTTTACACGAACAATACTTTCCTTATCAAATTTGTGAATTTCCCGGAAAATTCTCCGAATCCAGGAGCTGAGTTATTAGGATGGATATATTCCAAACACATATAGCACTTAATACTTAATACTTTTTTTTACAGTAACAATAATTTTCTTATCAAATTTGTGAATTTCCCGGAAAATTCTCCACATGCATACATTAATTTTAAGATTCAGTAAGATTCATTCTTTCGAATCATGTATACCCCATTTTTGAAATCCCTCCAGGAGCTGAGTTATTAGGATGGATATATTCCAAACACACATCACTTAACAATTAACACTTAACACATTTTTTTTACACTAACAATAATTTTCTTATCAAATTTGTGAATTTCCCGGAAAATTCTCCGTATGCATACATTAACCAGAAGAATCAGTAACATTCATTCTTTCGATTCATACATATCCCATCTTTAAAATTGCTACAGGAGCTGAGTTATTAGGATATATTCCAAACACACATTACTTAATACTTGATACTTTTTTTTACGCTAACAATACTTTTCTTATCAAATTTGTGAATTTCCCGGAAAATTCTCCGCATACATACATTAATCTGAAGATTAATCTGAATAAGATTCATTCTTTCGATTCATATATATCCCATCTTTGAAATCGCTCCAGGAGCTCAGATATTTTATTCAAAACATATTTGCTTCGTGTACATTTTTTATTTACAATTTTTTTTTGTATATAAAATCATGTTCCGCATAAGTTCCACATAAGTTCCACACCTTTTTATGGATAACTTTCTATGGATAAGTTCACGCACGTAATAAAATTATAATATAAAATTATAATATAAATAAAAAAAACAGTCAACGGCAGGTTTACAAGGTATTTATAAATATTATATATATATTATATATTTTAATAAATTATATTAAATAATGTTGGTTTGGATTGGGATCAATAGGGTAGGCACTGACTGGTCGCTGACCCAGTGTTGCAACTGTTGAGTTCCTGATCAAGTGCTTACTTTACCTCCACGTGGTAACCAACGGTAACTGAATGATACAATCCGTATCATTCAGGCTAAAATTGTAAGTGCGAATCCCATGCGGTTGGTCGTACGGCTAATTACCGACACCGTAAAAACAACAAATTATGAAACTAGCAACAGTGTCTCGGACAGGACAGGAAAAACGGCAACGACTCAGGCAATGGAACAAGGACAATGATTTAAAACTGGCGTCATGGAACGTGAGAACAATACTGCGCGCGGGCGGTTAAAAAACTTTGACTGATTGCTTAAAGAAAGCTAAACTGGACATAACAGCGGTCCAGGAAACACGGTGGCCTGGAAAGAACATCTTATCCAGTAAAGAATACAAATTCTACTACAGTGGTAGAAATAAAACAGGGTTATTCGGCACCGGCTTTATTGTAATGTGTGAAGCGAAAGAATCGGTCATTGGTTTCAACCCCATTGATGAAAGATTTTGTACATTACGAATAAAGGAAAAATTTTTTAATGTAACCTGTATTAACGTATACGCCCCAACAGAAAACAAAGATGCAGACACGAAGGATATGTTTTACGAAAAGCTCAATCGTATTTACAATCAACCTCCTAGTCGTGACATTAAAATCGTGCTTGGCGATTTTAATGCACAGGTGGGTAGGGAAATTGTATATCGACCGGCAATTGGTCAACATAGCCTTCATACACACTGCAATAATAACGGCGAGCGTTTAGTCGATTACACAATATCAAACAATATGATAGTAGCCAGCACACGTTTCCCACATAAGAACATACACAAAGGAACATGGTGTTCGCCCGATACTAAAACAACAAACCAAATAGACCACGTACTCATTGACAGTCGTCATGCGTCCGACATACTGGATGTAAGGAGCTGTAGGGGACCTAACATTGATTCTGATCCCATATAACATTCTATGTGATTGGAACTTGATTATAGTGATGAGAACTTTATTCAGGTGTATGGAACGTACTATCCACTAACATTTTAACACTAAATGTGTTTATCCTTTTAAATGATCTTATAAGAGTAACTCACACGTAGCAGAAACCTTTATTGGAACATTAAATAAAATATTTTTAAGGGTAACATTTATTAGTGCCGGGCGGTGATCGGTATCATTCATTGACACTTAAATGTGATAACCACTTTACATTGATATTTGGGTAACCCTGGAACGTACCAGGTACTCATGAAAGCACTGTAAAGTTACAAAAACTAGAAACTCTTTAGAGAGTTTTCCATAAGTAGCAGCAACGTGAATGGTATTATCCATGGCACTTATAAGTGGCATTTATGAAAATAAATGTTTTCACTTATAAGTGGCGAACACTAGAGAATCTCACCATAAATTGATTGGGTATATTTTTTTAGAAGAAAAATATATACGCGAAGTGTGGCTGAATGGTTAAGTTGACGACTAAAACTAATAATAAGCTGAGGTTGCTGGTTCGATGCTCGAGGTGGACCCAGAATAAAAGTAAGTACCATTTAGTGAAAATTTGATATATATAATATAATTAAGAATTAACATAGAATAATTTAGTATTAATAAAAAAATTAATTAAAAAAAAGTAGTGATTTCAAAAAAATTAAAAAAAAGATAAATAAAATATATAATAAAATAATCTAATATAAAAAAATGTAAATTAAAAAAAAGTAATAATAAAAAAAAATATATATAATAAAATATAAAAAAAATTAATATTAAATATAAAAAATATAATAAAAACATTTTTTTGGTTTTTTTTGAGTAAAATTATTGCAAGCACAACCCCTTTTTCTATGCTTTTTCAAGGTTTATCTGCATTTGTAAAGATAATCTTTGAATAATAAAATAGGAATGGGAACGTCCCAAATACGCGCTTGGAACTAAACCTGCCACTTAAAGTGAACATTCCATTCACGAACCGGGGACGTTCTGGCCACTTGAAAATCATTCGCCATTTTGGTACATGGCACTACCCTTTCACTACCCTTTCACTACCCAGTCACTCAGAATACCTAGTTCCCGGTACCTCTATATGTAAATATAAGGTGATTGGAACGTTCTAGACACATTGAATGTTACCTGGGATCATTATCTCGTAAGAGCTTTGTTCAGATATCGTGTTAGTGCAAACCGCCAAAAAGTCATTGCGAGAGGATTCAATTTGGAAAATCTCAAAAATGACCAAGTAAAACAACAGTATGAAGATAAATTGGTGGAGTTAATTGTTCGAACAGATGTGGATCAACAGCAAAACACGTGTAATGATATGTGGAATCGATTACGTAATTGCATAAAAATGGCGGCAGAGGAGACGGTAAAGTTGAAACCTGGCGTGGTCAGAAATGGTTGATTCGATGACGAATGTAAAACGGCTCATGAAGTAAAGAACCAAGCGCGTTTAAAATATCTTCAGCGCGCCACACGAACTGCCATGGATGACTACAGAACCAAAAGATCCATTGAACGCAAATTATTCCGAAACAAGAAAATGCGTCATGAGCAGGATATTTTGCGGGATATAGACACGCTGTCCAGCATGAATGACAAAAAAATTTGTACAGGAGAATAAGATCTGTAACTAGCGGATTTATACAACAGCCCCTTCTTTGTAAGGATACCAGCGGTGAAATTTTGGCGGATGAAGGAAGAGCCATCGCGAGATGGGCTGAGTATTTTAAAGATCTACTTACAGCAAGCAACCCAATTGGTAGAAATGCAGAAAACGAACTTCCGTACCAAACAGCACAACCACTAATTTCGGAACCAACATATGAGGAAACCAGAGAAGCCATTCTGAAGCTCAAGAATGGAAAGGCGGCTGGATCTGACGGCGTACCTGGTGAACTCTTAAAATGTGGTGGGGATGTATTGTGGAATAGTATACACGAGCTAATTGTGCATGTTTGGAACTATGAGGTTATACCACAGGAGTGGAAGCTTGCTGTATTTGGGCCAATACACAAGAAGGGAGACAGGATGGAGTGTTCCAACTATCGGGGAATATCTTTGCTGAATGCAACATATGCTTATATGTTGCATAAGCGCCTATTACCATATGCGGAGGAAGTCATTGGTGAATACCAATGTGGATTCCGTAATGATTTCATTTTTTTTTGGTTTCATTTTAGACGCAGCTATTACAGTTGTAATAAAAGAATCTACGATTAAAAATGTGTTGTTAGTCAGTAGTACAAGAAATTCAGAACTTTTTCAGGAGTATATCCCCCTATTAACATTACAAAATTTAATACCGTTTATTCCAAATATATTAATTTTACCCATTCTAAAAAACTGCCACTTTACCATTATGATAGGGGATTTTACATTTAGGCAATTTGTTTATCTGGATCCTTTTGGTGAGGATGAATATATAATAGAATATAAATTTGAAATTTTTAAAAATATTTTAAAATCTTTGGGTTTGAATTCAAATGATTGGCATCATTTTCAAATACCACACGATCGCCAAAGCGATGCAAATAATTGTGGAGTGTTTATTATACATTTTGTAAAAAATTATATATTAAGTAAATCATTATATATTAAGTAAATGGGATTGAATATTTTGGAATACCGACAAGGAATTAAAAACAGAATTTTATCCCATAATTATAAAATTGATTGAATTGATGAATTATAAAACATATGTGTTCATTGCGCAAAATTTTGGGCAAAGGAAGAAACCCATATATTATGGGTTGAATGCGAACGTTGTAAAAGATGGATATGCGAAAAGTGTTTGCAATATTATTATAAAAAGAAAATAGAAGACGTAAAGCCTCTTATATTTATGTGTAAAGCTTGCAATGTATAATTGCAAGTGATTTGTATTTCAATGAACTATAGTCTATTTATATTCTTAAATTTTTTTCTGAATTAAGATTTTTACTTTTAAGATTCGTTCGTAAATATTATTATAGTTGTTATTATTAGATATAAGGAAAAGATTAGTATTATATGTGTTAGTATTAAGATAAGTTAATTAGATTAATTATTAGGATTAGAATAAGTTATTAGGATTAGTATAAATAATGTAGTACAAATTATATGTACAATTAAATTAATAATGAATTTTGTAAAAGAATGGTTTAAAGAACAACTAACAACTAGAATTAATATTTTTATAATTAAATAATTGGGCAATATATATTTTTTTATTTAAATAACAATTATAAAAGGTTTTTTAAAATTGATCTGAAATATGCCACAATGCTCGGCCATTTGACTAAAATTGGAGTTTTAGTTTGTAAACCAAAATGTAGGTTGCTAAAACGTGTTAATATTGGATTTAAAGTTAAAGCTTCTCTGCATGCATACATTAACCTGAAGAATCAACAAGATCCATTCTTCCCATTCATATACATCCCATCTTTGAAATCGCTCCAGTAGCTGAGTTATTAGGATGGATATATTCCAAACACACATCACCACACTAAACAATTTTTTTTTACACGAACAATACTTTCCTTATCAAATTTGTGAATTTCCCGGAAAATTCTCCGAATCCAGGAGCTGAGTTATTAGGATGGATATATTCCAAACACATATAGCACTTAATACTTAATACTTTTTTTTACAGTAACAATAATTTTCTTATCAAATTTGTGAATTTCCCGGAAAATTCTCCACATGCATACATTAATTTTAAGATTCAGTAAGATTCATTCTTTCGAATCATGTATACCCCATTTTTGAAATCGCTCCAGGAGCTGAGTTATTAGGATGGATATATTCCAAACACACATCACTTAACAATTAACACTTAACACTTTTTTTTACACTTATTATAATTTTCTTATCAAATTTGTGAATTTCCCGGAAAATTCTCCGCATGCATACATTAACCAGAAGATTCAGTAAGATTCATTCTTTCGAATCATGTATACCCCATCTTTGAAATCCCTCCAGGAGCTGAGTTATTAGGATGGATATATTCCAAACACACATCACTTAACAATTAACACTTAACACATTTTTTTTACACTAACAATAATTTTCTTATCAAATTTGTGAATTTCCCGGAAAATTCTCCGCATGCATACATTAACCAGAAGAATCAGTAACATTCATTCTTTCGATTCATACATATCCCATCTTTAAAATTGCTCCAGGAGCTGAGTTATTAGGATATATTCCAAACACACATTACTTAATACTTGATACTTTTTTTTACGCTAACAATACTTTTCTTATCAAATTTGTGAATTTCCCGGAAAATTCTCCGCATACATACATTAATCTGAAGATTAATCTGAATAAGATTCATTCTTTCGATTCATATATATCCCATCTTTGAAATCGCTCCAGGAGCTCAGATATTTTATTCAAAACATATTTGCTTCGTGTACATTTTTTATTTACAATTTTTTTTTGTATATAAAATCATGTTCCGCATAAGTTCCACATAAGTTCCACACCTTTTTATGGATAACTTTCTATGGATAAGTTCACGCACGTAATAAAATTATAATATAAAATTATAATATAAATAAAAAAAACAGTCAACGGCAGGTTTACAAGGTATTTATAAATATTATATATATATTATATATTTTAATAAATTATATTAAATAATGTTGGTTTGGATTGGGATCAATAGGGTAGGCACTGACTGGTCGCTGACCCAGTGTTGCAACTGTTGAGTTCCTGATCAAGTGCTTACTTTACCTCCACGTGGTAACCAACGGTAACTGAATGATACAATCCGTATCATTCAGGCTAAAATTGTAAGTGCGAATCCCATGCGGTTGGTCGTACGGCTAATTACCGACACCGTAAAAACAACAAATTATGAAACTAGCAACAGTGCCTCGGACAGGACAGGAAAAACGGCAACGACTCAGGCAATGGAACAAGGACAATGATTTAAAACTGGCGTCATGGAACGTGAGAACAATACTGCGCGCGGGCGGTTAAAAAACTTTGACTGATTGCTTAAAGAAAGCTAAACTGGACATAACAGCGGTCCAGGAAACACGGTGGCCTGGAAAGAACATCTTATCCAGTAAAGAATACAAATTCTACTACAGTGGTAGAAATAAAACAGGGTTATTCGGCACCGGCTTTATTGTAATGTGTGAAGCGAAAGAATCGGTCATTGGTTTCAACCCCATTGATGAAAGATTTTGTACATTACGAATAAAGGAAAAATTTTTTAATGTAACCTGTATTAACGTATACGCCCCAACAGAAAACAAAGATGCAGACACGAAGGATATGTTTTACGAAAAGCTCAATCGTATTTACAATCAACCTCCTAGTCGTGACATTAAAATCGTGCTTGGCGATTTTAATGCACAGGTGGGTAGGGAAATTGTATATAGACCGGCAATTGGTCAACATAGCCTTCATACACACTGCAATAATAACGGCGAGCGTTTAGTCGATTACACAATATCAAACAATATGATAGTAGCCAGCACACGTTTCCCACATAAGAACATACACAAAGGAACATGGTGTTCGCCCGATACTAAAACAACAAACCAAATAGACCACGTACTCATTGACAGTCGTCATGCGTCCGACATACTGGATGTAAGGAGCTGTAGGGGACCTAACATTGATTCTGATCATTATCTCGTAAGAGCTTTGTTCAGATATCGTGTTAGTGCAAACCGCCAAAAAGTCATTGCGAGAGGATTCAATTTGGAAAATCTCAAAAATGACCAAGTAAAACAACAGTATGAAGATAAATTGGTGGAGTTAATTGTTCGAACAGATGTGGATCAACAGCAAAACACGTGTAATGATATGTGGAATCGATTACGTAATTGCATGAAAATGGCGGCAGAGGAGACGGTAAAGTTGAAACCTGGCGTGGTCAGAAATGGTTGATTCGATGACGAATGTAAAACGGCTCATGAAGTAAAGAACCAAGCGCGTTTAAAATATCTTCAGCGCGCCACACGAACTGCCATGGATGACTACAGAACCAAAAGATCCATTGAACGCAAATTATTCCGAAACAAGAAAATGCGTCATGAGCAGGATATTTTGCGGGATATAGACACGCTGTCCAGCATGAATGACAAAAAAATTTGTACAGGAGAATAAGATCTGTAACTAGCGGATTTATACAACAGCCCCTTCTTTGTAAGGATACCAGCGGTGAAATTTTGGCGGATGAAGGAAGAGCCATCGCGAGATGGGCTGAGTATTTTAAAGATCTACTTACAGCAAGCAACCCAATTGGTAGAAATGCAGAAAACGAACTTCCGTACCAAACAGCACAACCACTAATTTCGGAACCAACATATGAGGAAACCAGAGAAGCCATTCTGAAGCTCAAGAATGGAAAGGCGGCTGGATCTGACGGCGTACCTGGTGAACTCTTAAAATGTGGTGGGGATGTATTGTGGAATAGTATACACGAGCTAATTGTGCATGTTTGGAACTATGAGGTTATACCACAGGAGTGGAAGCTTGCTGTATTTGGGCCAATACACAAGAAGGGAGACAGAATGGAGTGTTCCAACTATCGGGGAATATCTTTACTGAATGCAACATATGTAGAGGTACTCGCTTATATGTTGCATAAGCGCCTATTACCATATGTCATTGGTGAATACCAATGTGGATTCCGTAATGATGGCTCAACAACTGATCAGCTGTTCGTCATACGACAGATAATGGAAAAGTGTAGGGAGTTCAACGTAGTAAAACACCATCTATTTGTTGATTTTAAGGCCGCATACGACAGTGTTATTAGGGAAAAATTATGGCGCACGATGGAGGAATTTGGATTCCCACAAAAATTGATAGCCATGTCAAAACTAACACTGACGCAAGTTACATCTCAGGTACAAATAAGGGGGATCAAATCGGATGCATTTGAAACCATTGACGGAGTACGGCAAGGGGACCCTTTGGCTACATTGTTTTTCAATGTTATATTGGAAAAATGTATAAGGAGGACGACCATTAACACCAGCAGCACTATTTTTACGTCATCTGTTCAATTACTCGGCTATGCCGATGACATTGACGTGGTGGGTAGAAGTATGGGTGCCGTTAAAGAAGCGTTCTTACTGTTGGAACGTGAAGCTTCGGAAATGGGATTAAGGGTAAACGAGGAGAAAACCAAGTATATGATCGCACCAACGAACAGTAGGTTTATGGCACAACATCAAAGCGTATCAATTGGTCAGAACAAATATGAAACGGCGGACTGGGTTTAGCTACCTTGGAAGCAGCATAAACAGCGAAAACGATATAGCGGAGGAAGTTCAATCCCGGATTGCTTCGGGAAACAAGGCCTTTTACGGTTTGCGAAAGATGTTCTTCTCGAAGACATTGAGTAAAACATTGAAACTAAAGCTATATCAAACACTGATTCGACCAATTGTGACCTACGGTTCTGAAACGTGGTGCATGACACAGGCCACCGAACGGCGACTTTTAAGGGTTCGAAAAGAAAATACTACGCCTCATCTTTGGACCGACAAAGGAAAGGGGATGGTGGCGTAGGCGGTTCGATTTCGAGCTATATAAACTATATACCGAACCCGACATCGTTCGGTTCATTAAGATCGGTCGCCTGAGGTGGTTTGGTCATGTGGTACGAATGGATGGCGATCGTATACCGTCAAAAATGTTGGACAGTAAGCCGGGCGGATCTAGGAGTGTAGGAAGACCGCGGGGTAGGTGGAAAGACGAAGTAGAAGTGAAACTTCGGGCCCTCGGCGTTTCCGGCTGGCGGACGTTGGCGGTAAACAGGTCCGGTTGGAGAAGGCTGTTAATGGACGCCAAAACCAATTGTAGGTTGTAGGCGCGCAGAAGTAAGAAGCAAAAGTATATTAAATAATACAAATTATATAAAATAATTATTATATTATATTATTAGCATTATTAAACTATATATTATATATTATTACCATTATTAAATTATATAATAAATTTCTAATATAATTTAATATAATTATATTAAATTATATATTAGAAAAAAACATAAATTTTGAGGATATCTGATCTGATTACAAGCAAATATTAAAATCATGAGTGCAGGGATACCGAAAACTGCTAGGAATATGGATGTTAGTATCCTAAATAATTTATTTCAATGTATGGATAATAAATCATTGAAAAATTCGGATGAGTTAGCTACTGAAATATGTAGAGATATTCAAGTTAAAATAAACCCCCAAAATATAAAAAGAGTATTGAATGCGTATAGAAAATTCAAAAACTCTGCAGAAACAGAAAAACAGTCTGTAATAAATTGCAGTAAGTTAATATGCGATGAAAAACCAGTAAACTTATCTGTTGATAATAAAACAGGAAAAGTTGAAAAAAATTGTTCAAATAAATTGCTGAGTAATACAATTAGCAAATTTGATCAATTAGAGGAGAACCCAGAAAAAATTTGTGTTTCAAAAGATATTTGGAATACGATGTTCGTCGATGGAAAATTCATTTCGAAAGTTTATTCACAATACTTCGGAAAAGAATTACAACATTGAACTGGGTGTATGACCTATTTGAAAAGGAGTAAAATTTTATCAAAAACGATTGCAATGTATTTTTACTGCAGACATGATAACTGTCGTGTATATAAATTACATTGTAATCGTTATGATCAAAACAATATGATTAATTTTACGATTTTTAGCAGCATTAATAAAATTAATCATATTGAAAAACTAACCCGCCAAGTTCGGGCGGAAGAAAGAGTGATGGTCCGCGATAAATTAAGAACGCAATACGCACATGCGTACACAATGCCCTTATTTCAATAGATCCATATTTATTGAAACAGGGCGATTATCAAAACGTGAAATCGGATGCGGTAATCAGGAAAATAAGAAGTGAGGCCCTCTCAATAAATGATGAACACGTAGATGATATAGAAGACATGTATTTAATTAAAAAGAAACAGGAAATGGATTCGACAATTCATTTCATTTTTTGTTCATTTTGTTCATTTTTTTAATGATCAACAAATAAAAATGTTAATAAAAATGCAGCGAAGGGAATCAGTTACGATTCATTTTGATGCAACTGGAAGCTTAGTAAGAAATCCAGATAAAAACCATAGACTATACTTATATAGTGCAGTGGTAAAAGTTCCAATAAATCCAGATGATATGGAAACGGATTATTGTACGATACCCGTATTTGAAATGTTGAGTACATCACATAATGTGGTAGCTATCAAGCATCTGCTCAACAATTTCAAGCAACATATGGGATTGTTATATAAACACGATGAAAAATTTGCAGACCATTTTGTGACGGATGACATTCCAGCAATGTTTAATGCTTTATGTGAAGTGTTAAATTCAATGAACATCAGCAAATATATTGAAACAACTTACAGTTGGGTTCAATCAAATGCATATGAGGAAGCAAATAATTATTATTTGCTTCATTTATGTTGCTGCCATCTAATAAAAAATATGAGGGATAATATCGCAAAACATGATTTGGATTCCAAAACACGTAGAGCGGTATTAGAAATGATGGCTAAGCTATTCGACGAGCAGGATTACAAAAATATAAAATATATATGGAAATCCATATGTATAATATTATGCAATAAATATATAACAAATAAAGTGATAATTACATTAGAATTTTTCCAAAACATGTCCATGAAGAACATTGAATTGGAAGAGTTTAATATCCTGAACGAATGAAATTACGGATGTCATATATAAAAAAAGTCCTTATTTCATTGATCGTAATGAAATATTTGAAAATATATTAAATAGCGAACAATCGGAGTATCAATACAACGATTTAAATAAATTTCACAGCGTGGAATTATGTGCTGAATTATGCAAAAAATATTTGGCATACTTACCCATGTGGACCAAAATAATCCCACAGGGTAAAATACAAGGGCACTTTTCCAATGCCAGAGTAGAAGGGTATTTTAATATAATTAAAACAGATATCTATTCCAAACAGATATCACTAGGAAAACCTTCCATTAAGGCCGGAAGATTCTTAAGAGAAACCGAAAAAATTACACTTGCAAATATGACAAGATGTAATTTAAATATTCCAAAGTGTAGATTGGCATCGAAACGCAAATCTAAAGTTTCGAAAAATGATGACACGTATTCGCAATCCATGCAAATCGAAGAAACGTGGTCAAAGAAACGCAAATCAATAGGTACCCATTTTATGGGGGCAGCACTTAAAAACGTGCATTCATCTCATAAGATGGAAAATAAAAACACTGAAAATTCTGAAATAATAATGCAATTAAAAAATGGATTATTATTAATGCCTGACTATTATTGTCATGCAAAAAAAGAATATTTGGTGGCCAAATTTTCTTTTCAAACATTTTTTGACAATCGAAAGTATAATATTCAAATAAACGCTGAAGAATATTCAGCGTTATTTGTAATAAAGGATAGACCCATAACATCATCCTGGCTGGATGATAAAGTTATGGATCTATGCGCATTACTTTTAACAGATACAAGCGAAAGATTTGTGTATTTTGATTACACACTTTCTTGTACTCTGTTAAATCGTAAAAGATTTATTGACATCAAGGAAGGCCATTCCCTTTATGAAATAAAGTATTTTAATGTGGAATTTATTTTCATGTTCTATAATACAGGAGCACATTGGATACTTGTAGGTGTTGATATGAAAAACTATAAAGTTTATCATATTGACCCATACAACCCCAATACCAAAGGAGTTCAAAATGTTACGAATATTATAAATGAGTATTTTATAAAATACGATGAAATTAATCGAACAAATTTTTTAAAAAAAAAAATTTATGAATTCGATTAATTTAGAAAACTTACCAAAGCAAAACGATTCATATAATTGTGGGCCATATGCACTACTTTATATGAAACGTTGTATATATCCGAATGAACCTATTTTGGATATATGCCATTATAGGGATGAATTGAAGCAACGAATATTGCGTTGCTCAGAAGATATGTTCGACATTTGTATTAATTGTAGTAATAATACACATAAAAGAGTGCAAAAAAATAAAGACTATACAAATATAGATTTAATAGAGGTTTCAGATTCAGAAACCGAATCAGAACCCATTGAAGAAAATTGGATTAGTTGTGACAAATGTTACAGGTGGCTACATTACGAATGCATAGCCAATCCAAAATTTTCATTTTTTAATTATAAGAATAACAAAAAAAATCTCTTTGTATGTGATTTTTGTAAATCACAATTCGGTTAAAAAAAAACCTAAGGGTCATAGTTGAATGGAAAAACTTAATACAATTTTTCTATTAATTGTTTCCATTCAACTATGTATGTCTCTTAGAATACCATTTAAAACATCTAAGGGTCATAGTTGAATAGAAAAACTTAATACAATTTTTGTATTAATTTTTTCCATTCAACTATGTATGTTTCTTAGAATACCATTTCAAAAACCCAAGGGTCATAGTTGAATGGAAAAACTTAATACAAATTTAAAGCCAGTATTCCACTTATATGGAATATATCTAATAATATTGGTGAAAATACATATAAATCTATATATTATTAATGTGAAGATGAATATATACCGACAAAAAATTACTCCACTAGGGTTTTATTTATTTATTTTCAGCCAATTATTCCGGATTAAACGAAATGGCTCTACCATCAATATGGCTAAATATTTACAGTAAGTGTTGCGTTTGCAGTTTTAGATCTGTTTATAATTGAAAATAAAATAAAACTAATTTAATTATACAGTTGGCACAATATATATACGTGCACAACAATTTTTTTCATGTTTACCCTTACAGGAAATTTTATATTATCATCAAAATAAAAGTAAAAAATAAAAAATAAAATTAAACGCATTTTATATTTATAATTTTTTTTCTTCTAATTTTGAATATATTGTTTATTTATTAAATAACTATACCAGTAACAGTGTTCTATCCGTACCGTGTCGGTTCAGTGAAAGTGCTTCGGGAAAAAGAATTCTTTCATTGCATTTCAATTATACACAAACGGCACAGTACTATTAATAAGCTCCGTGTCCGTTCCACATTCACACAGTTATTTTTTTATAATATAATTCTCAGATATTTTATTCAAAACATATTTGCTTCGTGTACATTTTTTATTTACAATTTTTTTGTATATAAAATCATGTTCCGCATAAGTCCCACATAAGTTCCACACCTTTTTATGGATAACTTTCTATGGATAAGTTCACGCACATAATAAAATTATAATATAAATAAAAAAAAACAGTCAACGGCAGGTTTACAAGGTATTTATAAATATTATATATATATTATATATTTTAATAAATTATATTAAATAATACAAATTATATAAAATAATTATTATATTATATTATTAGCATTATTAAATTATATATTATATATTATTACCATTATTAAATTATATAATAAATTTCTAATATAATTTAATATAATTATATTAAATTATATATTAGAAAAAAACATAAATTTTGAGGATATCTGATCTGATTACAAGCAAATATTAAAATCATGAGTGCAGGGAGACCGAAAACTGCTAGAAATATGGATGTTAGTATCCTAAATAATTTATTTCAATGTATGGATAATAAATCATTGAAAAATTCGGATGAGTTAGCTACTGAAATATGTAGAGATATTCAAGTTAAAATAAACCCCCAAAATATAAAAAGAGTATTGAATGCGTATAGAAAATTCAAAAACTCTGCAGAAACAGAAAAACAGTCTATAATAAATTGCAGTAAGTTAATATGCGATGAAAAACAAGTCAACTTATCTGTTGATAATAAAACAGGAAAAGTTGAAAAAAATTGTTCAAATAAATTGCTGAGTAATACAATTAGCAAATTTGATCAATTAGAGGAGAACCCAGAAAAAATTTGTGTTTCAAAAGATATTTGGAATACGATGTTCGTCGATGGAAAATTCATTTCGAAAGTTTATTCACAATATTTCGGAAAAGAATTACAACATCGAACTGGGTGTATGACCTATTTGAAAAGGAGTAAAATTTTATCAAAAACGATTGCAATGTATTTTTACTGCAGACATGATAACTGTCGTGTATATAAATTACATTGTAATCGTTATGATCAAAACAATATGATTAATTTTACGATTTTTAGCCGCATTAATAAAATTAATCATATTGAAAAACTAACCCGCCAAGTTCGGGCGGAAGAAAGAGTGATGGTCCGCGATAAATTAAGAACGCAATACGCACATGCGTACACAATGCCCTTATTTCAATAGATCCATATTTATTGAAACAGGGCGATTATCAAAACGTGAAATCGGATGCGGTAATCCGGAAAATAAGAAGTGAGGCCCTCTCAATAAATGATGAACACGTAGATGATATAGAAGACATGTATTTAATTAAAAAGAAACAGGAAATGGATTCGACAATTCAATGCAATATACGCGCCATAGGCCGTGATCCATTTTTTGTTCATTTTTTTAATGATCAACAAATAAAAATGTTAATAAAAATGCAGCGAAGGGAATCAGTTACGATTCATTTTGATGCAAGTGGAAGCTTAGTAAGAAATCCAGATAAAAACCATAGACTATACTTATATAGTGCAGTGGTAAAAGTTCCAATAAATCGAGAAGATATGGAAACGGATTATTGTACGATACCCGTATTTGAAATGTTGAGTACATCACATAATGTGGTAGCTATCAAGCATCTGCTCAACAATTTCAAGCAACATATGGGATTGTTATATAAACACGATGAAAAATTTGCAGACCATTTTGTGACGGATGACATTCCAGCAATGTTTAATGCTTTATGTGAAGTGTTAAATTCAATGAACATCAGCAAATATATTGAAACAACTTTCGTTGCTATGTTGTGTTGCGTTATGTTGCTGCCATCTAATAAAAAATATGAGGGATAATATCGCAAAACATGATTTGGATTCCAAAACACGTAGAGCGGTATTAGAAATGATGGCTAAGCTATTCGACGAGCAGGATTACAAAAATATAAAATATATATGGAAATCCATATGAATAATATTATGCAATAAATATATAACAAATAAAGTGATAATTACATTAGAATTTTTCCAAAACATGTCAATGAAGAACATTGAATTGGAAGAGTTTAATATCCTAAACGAATGAAATTACGGATGTCATATATAAAAAAAGTCCTTATTTCATTGATTGTAATGAAATATTTGAAAATATATTAAATAGCGAACAATCGGAGTATCAATACAACGATTTAAATAAATTTCACAGCGTGGAATTATGTGCTGAATTATGCAAAAAATATTTGGCATACTTACCCATGTGGACCAAAATAATTCCACAGGGTAAAATACAAGGGCATTTTTCCAATGCCAGAGTAGAAGGGTATTTTAATATAATTAAAACAGATATCTATTCCAAACAGATATCACTAGGAAAACCTTCCATTAAGGCCGGAAGATTCTTAAGAGAAACCGAAAAAATTACACTTGCAAATATGACAAGATGTAATTTAAATATTCCAAAGTGTAGATTGGCATCGAAACGCAAATCTAAAGTTTCGAAAAATGATGACACGTATTCGCAATCCATGCAAATCGAAGAAACGTGGTCAAAGAAACGCAAATCAATAGGTACCCATTTTATGGGGGCAGCACTTAAAGACGTGCATTCATCGCATAAGATGGAAAATAAAAACACTGCAAATTCTGAAATAATAATGCAATTAAAAAATGGATTATTATTAATGCCTGAGTATTATTGTCATGAAAAAAAAGAATATTTGGTGGCCAAATTTTCTTTTCAAACATTTTTTGACAATCGAAAGTATAATTTCAAAATATGTGTTAAATCTCGACCAAATTCAATGTTGAGGAAATTTATTGTACTCGGCATAATGGTCATAGGATAATAAAAAAATGCAATATTTAATTACATTTAAAAATATATATAATATTTTTTATTATTCCCAACGTTTCGTTGTATTTAACAACATTATCAAGGGTAACTATATTTATACAAGTAAATTGCAATAACAATATTATTCTTAAATATAAAAATGAATAGACTAATATATAAATCGAAAAATTATTTTCAAAAAAACTTACGGATAAAAAATTATTAATACATTTTCAAATAATAAATATATTTCGTCTGGAAATTTAAATAAATAAAAAGAATGTTGTAGAAAAGAACACATAAATAAACATTCTACAACGTACAAATACACACTATAGAATAATTTTGAAATTTTGAAAAGATTAAATAATTAATTTAAATTTTTGCGTATATATAGATAAACGTTATTTTTATTTTGAAAATGATGATGTATATTATTAATGTTATGTTAAATATTATTTAATTTAATTTCTTTCGTTTAGGTGGTTGTATTAAGGTATGGGTGTTGTTAATGTTGTTAGGATATGGTTGTGATATGTATTTTCTTTTTTTGTTACAATTATTGATGTTAAAAGTGTTATCTAAAACGTTACAAAATACAGGTGCAATATTATCTGTATCTCGTTTTGTGTTATATGTGTAATGATTCTGTGATGAGTCTTTTAGACCAATGTGATTGTGTTGCTAAAATTGATACATTATTAAAATCGGGAAAATGGTTATCCGAAATAAAATGGTTTACTAAAGCTGTTTTTGGAGTTGATGGGTCATATGTTATTTTTAAGTCTCGTTTATGATTTTTTATTCTATTTTCTAAATATTGTTTTGTTTGACCAACATATGATAGGTTACACGGGGAAATGCCATCACCAAGGCAGGGGATTTTATAAATGGTGTTGGCTTTTTTGTTGGATGGGATGGGATCTTTAAGTTTGGTGTAAATGTTTCTTAGGCATTTGTGATTTTTGAAAGCCAACTGTGTGTTATCTGTGTAGGTGTTTATAACATCATTAATCCTTTCTGAAACATTTTTTATATAAATGAGGCTTTTGAATGTTTTTTTGTTGTCAGTTGTGGTTTCATCAATATTCATTATCTCGGTGGAGTTTATTTTATTTAGTTCTGTATGTATTAGTTTTCTAATTATCTCGGGAGGATAATTGTTCAATTTTAATATATTTTGGATTTTGTATTTGTTTTTATTATGGAATTTGTTTGAACTTAGTGTTAGTACTGTATGGACAAAATTTTTTGCTGTATTTATTTTTTGAAAAAACGGATGATAAGAGTAATAGTTGAGGATACGATTAGACGCGAAAGTTTTTTTGTACCAGTCTGTTTCGATGATATTATTTTTATTGCGAATGATAACGAGGTCTAGATAATTTAGTCTATTGTTTCTTTCTTTTTCTATTGTAAATTGTAATTTTGGGTGAAATTTATTTAGCTCATTTATTGTATCATTGATGGTGGTGGATGGTATTATAGCAAATAGGTCGTCGACATATTTTACTAAAATTTTTGGTGATGATGTTAAATTATTAGTCACTGTAGTTAATAATTGATTGGTAACAATATCTGCAATAATTGATGATAACGGGTTACCCATGGGCATTCCGTATATTTGTTTGTAATGGGTATTTTTAAACACAAAATAATTGCAGGATAGTAAACAAAAACGTAGCATCTCAAAAAATTGTTCTTTTGGGATGTTAGTATTCTCTTTAATAGTGTCCCATTTTTCATCAATTATTTGTATCGCCAATTTTACTGGTAGGTTTGTAAATAGGGATATGATATCAAAACTTACTAAAATATCTGTAGTTTCAATTGACATCCCTATTAATCTGTTTTTTAAATCTATGGAGTTTTTTATGTTGAAATGGTAATCGGATATACAATGTTTTAATATGTGTGCTAATAATTTTGACATTTCAGTGGATACGGTATTAATTGTTGCAATTACGGGTCGCATTGGTATGTTCTTTTTATGTGTTTTAGGGAGAGCATATAGTTTAGGTGAGGTACTATTGTATGTTATTAATCTATTCTTATCTATTTGGTTAATGAGTTTATCTGTATACAATTTCTGTGTTAATCTATTGTTTTTGATTTGTAAAAAACTAGTGGGGTCACGTTTTAACTTTTCATAAGTGGATGCGTCTTTTAATAATTCAAATATTCCCTTATCATACGAATCTTTGTACATAATGACGGTGGATTTTCCCTTGTCACTATTAAGAATCATGATATTATTGTTTTGTTTGATGAATTGTTTGGTATTATTATATATACGATTTAATGTGGTATTGATGAAAGTTTTGTTTTCTCGTTGTTGTATTTGTTCATGGTGTAGTATGATGTTAGCAATTTTAGCCCTGGCAATATTTTTTAGTTTCATAATTTGGATTGATTTTATGGCTTCTTCTGAGTCAGCTATTATATTAAATAAGGGGAATTCATTTATCACAACCATATCCTAACAACATTAACAACACCCATACCTTAATACAACCACCTAAACGAAAGAAATTAAATTAAATAATATTTAACATAATATTTAACATAACATTAATAATATACATCATCATTTTCAAAATAAAAATAACGTTTATCTACATATACGCAAAAATTTAAATTAATTATTTAATCTTTTCAAAATTTCAAAATTATTCTATAGTGTGTATTTGTACGTTGTAGAATGTTTATTTATGTGTTCTTTTCTACAACATTCTTTTTATTTATTTAAATTTCCAGACGAAATATATTTATTATTTGAAAATGTATTAATAATTTTTTATCCGTAAGTTTTTTTGAAAATAATTTTTCGATTTATATATTAGTCTATTCATTTTTATATTTAAGAATAATATTGTTATTGCAATTTACTTGTATAAATATAGTTACCCTTGATAATGTTGTTAAATACAACGAAACGTTGGGAATAATAAAAAATATTATATATATTTTTAAATGTAATTAAATATTGCATTTTTTTATTATCCTATGACCATTATGCCGAGTACAATAAATTTCCTCAACGAAAGTATAATATTCAAATAAACGCTGAAGAATATTCAGCGTTATTTGTAATAAAGGATAGACCCATAACATCATCCTGGCTGGATGATAAAGTTATGGATCTATGCGCATTACTTTTAACAGATACAAGCGAAAGATTTGTGTATTTTGATTACCCATTTGCTTGTACTCTGTTAAATCGTAAAAGATTTATTGACATCAAGGAAGGCCATTCCCTGTATGAAATAAAGTATTTTAATGGGGAATTTATTTTCATGTTCTATAATACAGGAGCACATTGGATACTTGTAGGTGTTGATATGAAAAACTATAAAGTTTATCATATTGACCCATACAACCCCAATACCAAAGGAGTTCAAAATGTTACGAATATTATAAATGAGTATTTTATAAAATACGATGAAATTAATCGAACAAATTTTTTAAAAAAAAAAATTTATGAATTCGATTAATTTAGAAAACTTACCAAAGCAAAACGATTCATATAATTGTGGGCCATATGCACTACTTTATATGAAACGTTGTATATATCCGAATGAACCTATTTTGGATATATGCCATTATAGGGATGAATTGAAGCAACGAATATTGCGTTGCTCAGAAGATATGTTCGACATTTGTATTAATTGTAGTAATATTACACATAAAATAGTGCAAAAAAATAAAGACTATACAAATATAGATTTAATAGAGGTTTCAGATTCAGAAACCGAATCAGAACCCATTGAAGAAAATTGTATTAGTTGTGACAAATGTTACAGGTGGCTACATTACGAATGCATAGCCAATCCAAAATTTTCATTTTTTAATTATAAGAATAACAAAAAAAATCTCTTTGTATGTGATTTTTGTAAATCACAATTCGGTTAAAAAAAACCTAAGGGTCATAGTTGAATGGAAAAACTTAATACAATTTTTCTATTAATTGTTTCCATTCAACTATGTATGTCTCTTAGAATACCATTTAAAACATCTAAGGGTCATAGTTGAATAGAAAAACTTAATACAATTTTTGTATTAATTTTTTCCATTCAACTATGTATGTTTCTTAGAATACCATTTCAAAAACCCAAGGGTCATAGTTGAATGGAAAAACTTAATACAAATTTAAAGCCAGTATTCCACTTATATGGAATATATCTAATAATATTGGTGAAAATACATATAAATCTATATATTATTAATGTGAAGATGAATATATACCGACAAAAAATTACTCCGCTAGGGTTTTATTTATTTATTTTCAGCCAATTATTCCGGATTAAACGAAATGGCTCTACCATCAATATGGCTAAATATTTACAGTAAGTGTTGCGTTTGCAGTTTTAGATCTGTTTATAATTGAAAATAAAATAAAACTAATTTAATTATACAGTTGGCACAATATATATACGTGCACAACAATTTTTTTCATGTTTACCCTTACAGGAAATTTTATATTATCATCAAAATAAAAGTAAAAAATAAAAAATAAAATTAAACGCATTTTGTATTTATAATTTTTTTTCTTCTAATTTTGAATATATTGTTTATTTATTAAATAACTATACCAGTAACAGTGTTCTATCCGTACCGTGTCGGTTCAGTGAAAGTGCTTCGGGAAAAAGAATTCTTTCATTGCATTTCAATTATACACAAACGGCACAGTACTATTAATAAGCTCCGTGTCCGTTCCACATTCACACAGTTATTTTTTTATAATATAATTCTCAGATATTTTATTCAAAACATATTTGCTTCGTGTACATTTTTTATTTACAATTTTTTTGTATATAAAATCATGTTCCGCATAAGTTCCACATAAGTTCCACACCTTTTTATGGATAACTTTCTATGGATAAATTCACACACATAATAAAATTATAATATAAAACTATAATATAAATAAAAAAAACAGTCAACGGCAGGTTTACAAGGTATTTATAAATATTATATATATATTATATATTTTAATAAATTATATTAAATAATACAAATTATATAAAATAATTATTATATTATATTATTAGCATTATTAAATTATATATTATATATTATTACCATTATTAAATTATATAATAAATTTCTAATATAATTTAATATAATTATATTAAATTATATATTAGAAAAAAACATAAATTTTGAGGATATCTGATCTGATTACAAGCAAATATTAAAATCATGAGTGCAGGGAGACCGAAAACTGCTAGGAATATGGATGTTAGTATCCTAAATAATTTATTTCAATGTATGGATAATAAATCATTGAAAAATTCGGATGAGTTAGCTACTGAAATATGTAGAGATATTCAAGTTAAAATAAACCCCCAAAATATAAAAAGAGTATTGAATGCGTATAGAAAATTCAAAAACTCTGCAGAAACAGAAAAACAGTCTATAATAAATTGCAGTAAGTTAATATGCGATGAAAAACCAGTCAACTTATCTGTTGATAATAAAACAGGAAAAGTTGAAAAAAATTGTTCAAATAAATTGCTGAGTAATACAATTAGCAAATTTGATCAATTAGAGGAGAACCCAGAAAAAATTTGTGTTTCAAAAGATATTTGGAATACGATGTTCGTCGATGGAAAATTCATTTCGAAAGTTTATTCACAATATTTCGGAAAAGAATTACAACATCGAACTGGGTGTATGACCTATTTGAAAAGGAGTAAAATTTTATCAAAAACGATTGCAATGTATTTTTACTGCAGACATGATAACTGCGTGTATATAAATTACATTGTAATCGTTATGATCAAAACAATATGATTAATTTTACGATTTTTAGCCGCATTAATAAAATTAATCATATTGAAAAACTAACCCGCCAAGTTCGGGCGGAAGAAAGAGTGATGGTCCGCGATAAATTAAGAACGCAATACGCACATGCGTACACAATGCCCTTATTTCAATAGATCCATATTTATTGAAACAGGGCGATTATCAAAACGTGAAATCGGATGCGGTAATCCGGAAAATAAGAAGTGAGGCCCTCTCAATAAATGATGAACACGTAGATGATATAGAAGACATGTAGTTAATTAAAAAGAAACAGGAAATGGATTCGACAATTCAATGCAATATACGCGCCATAGGCCGTGATCCATTTTTTGTTCATTTTTTTAATGATCAACAAATAAAAATGTTAATAAAAATGCAGCGAAGGGAATCAGTTACGATTCATTTTGATGCAAGTGGAAGCTTAGTAAGAAATCCAGATAAAAACCATAGACTATACTTATATAGTGCAGTGGTAAAAGTTCCAATAAATCCAGAAGATATGGAAACGGATTATTGTACGATACCCGTATTTGAAATGTTGAGTACATCACATAATGTGGTAGCTATCAAGCATCTGCTCAACAATTTCAAGCAACATATGGGATTGTTATATAAACACGATGAAAAATTTGCAGACCATTTTGTGACGGATGACATTCCAGCAATGTTTAATGCTTTATGTGAAGTGTTAAATTCAATGAACATCAGCAAATATATTGAAACAACTTACAGTTGGGTTCAATCAAATGCATATGAGGAAGCAAATAATTATTATTTGCTTCATTTATGTTGCTGCCATCTAATAAAAAATATGAGGGATAATATCGCAAAACATGATTTGGATTCCAAAACACGTAGAGCGGTATTAGAAATGATGGCTAAGCTATTCGACGAGCAGGATTACAAAAATATAAAATATATATGGAAATCCATATGTATAATATTATGCAATAAATATATAACAAATAAAGTGATAATTACATTAGAATTTTTCCAAAACATGTCCATGAAGAACATTGAATTGGAAGAGTTTAATATACTGAACGAATGAAATTACGGATGTCATATATAAAAAAAGTCCTTATTTCATTGATCGTAATGAAATATTTGAAAATATATTAAATAGCGAACAATCGGAGTATCAATACAACGATTTAAATAAATTTCACAGCGTGGAATTATGTGCTGAATTATGCAAAAAATATTTGGCATACTTACCCATGTGGACCAAAATAATCCCACAGGGTAAAATACAAGGGCATTTTTCCAATGCCAGAGTAGAAGGGTATTTTAATATAATTAAAACAGATATCTATTCCAAACAGATATCACTAGGAAAACCTTCCATTAAGGCCGGAAGATTCTTAAGAGAAACCGAAAAAATTACACTTGCAAATATGACAAGATGTAATTTAAATATTCCAAAGTGTAGATTGGCATCGAAACGCAAATCTAAAGTTTCGAAAAATGATGACACGTATTCGCAATCCATGCAAATCGAAGAAACGTGGTCAAAGAAACGCAAATCAATAGGTACCCATTTTATGGGGGCAGCACTTAAAAACGTGCATTCATCTCATAAGATGGAAAATAAAAACACTGAAAATTCTGAAATAATAATGCAATTAAAAAATGGATTATTATTAATGCCTGACTATTATTGTCATGCAAAAAAAGAATATTTGGTGGCCAAATTTTCTTTTCAAACATTTTTTGACAATCGAAAGTATAATATTCAAATAAACGCTGAAGAATATTCAGCGTTATTTGTAATAAAGGATAGACCCATAACATCATCCTGGCTGGATGATAAAGTTATGGATCTATGCGCATTACTTTTAACAGATACAAGCGAAAGATTTGTGTATTTTGATTACACACTTTCTTGTACTCTGTTAAATCGTAAAAGATTTATTGACATCAAGGAAGGCCATTCCCTTTATGAAATAAAGTATTTTAATGTGGAATTTATTTTCATGTTCTATAATACAGGAGCTCATTGGATACTTGTAGGTGTTGATATGAAAAACTATAAAGTTTATCATATTGACCCATACAACCCCAATACCAAAGGAGTTCAAAATGTTACGAATATTATAAATGAGTATTTTATAAAATACGATGAAATTAATCGAACAAATTTTTTAAAAAAAAAAATTTATGAATTCGATTAATTTAGAAAACTTACCAAAGCAAAACGATTCATATAATTGTGGGCCATATGCACTACTTTATATGAAACGTTGTATATATCCGAATAAACCTATTTTGGATATATGCCATTATAGGGATGAATTGAAGCAACGAATATTGCGTTGCTCAGAAGATATGTTCGACATTTGTATTAATTGTAGTAATAATACACATAAAAGAGTGCAAAAAAATAAAGACTATACAAATATAGATTTAATAGAGGTTTCAGATTCAGAAACCGAATCAGAACCCATTGAAGAAAATTGGATTAGTTGTGACAAATGTTACAGGTGGCTACATTACGAATGCATAGCCAATCCAAAATTTTCATTTTTTAATTATAAGAATAACAAAAAAAATCTCTTTGTATGTGATTTTTGTAAATCACAATTCGGTTAAAAAAAAAACCTAAGGGTCATAGTTGAATGGAAAAACTTAATACAATTTGTCTATTAATTGTTTCCATTCAACTATGTATGTCTCTTAGAATACCATTTAAAAAACCTAAGGGTCATAGTTGAATGGAAAAACTTAATACAAATTTAAAGCCAGTATTCCACTTATATGGAATATATCTAATAATATTGGTGAAAATACATATAAATCTATATATTATTAATGTGAGGAGTGAATATATACCGACAAAAAATTACTCCGCTAGGGTTTTATTTATTTATTTTCAGCCAATTATTCCGGATTAAACGAAATGGCTCTACCATCAATATGGCTAAATATTTACAGTAAGTGTTGCGTTTGCAGTTTTAGATCTGTTTATAATTGAAAATAAAATAAAACTAATTTAATTATACAGTTGGCACAATATATATACGTGCACAACAATTTTTTTCATGTTTACCCTTACAGGAAATTTTATATTATCATCAAAATAAAAGTAAAAAATAAAAAATAAAATTAAACGCATTTTGTATTTATAATTTTTTTTCTTCTAATTTTGAATATATTGTTTATTTATTAAATAACTATACCAGTAACAGTGTTCTATCCGTACCGTGTCGGTTCAGTGAAAGTGCTTCGGGAAAAAGAATTCTTTCATTGCATTTCAATTATACACAAACGGCACAGTACTATTAATAAGCTCCGTGTCCGTTCCACATTCACACAGTTATTTTTTTATAATATAATTCTCAGATATTTTATTCAAAACATATTTGCTTCGTGTACATTTTTTATTTACAATTTTTTTGTATATAAAATCATGTTCCGCATAAGTTCCACATAAGTTCCACACCTTTTTATGGATAACTTTCTATGGATAAATTCACACACATAATAAAATTATAATATAAAACTATAATATAAATAAAAAAAACAGTCAACGGCAGGTTTACAAGGTATTTATAAATATTATATATATATTATATATTTTAATAAATTATATTAAATAATACAAATTATATAAAATAATTATTATATTATATTATTAGCATTATTAAATTATATATTATATATTATTACCATTATTAAATTATATAATAAATTTCTAATATAATTTAATATAATTATATTAAATTATATATTAGAAAAAAACATAAATTTTGAGGATATCTGATCTGATTACAAGCAAATATTAAAATCATGAGTGCAGGGAGACCGAAAACTGCTAGGAATATGGATGTTAGTATCCTAAATAATTTATTTCAATGTATGGATAATAAATCATTGAAAAATTCGGATGAGTTAGCTACTGAAATATGTAGAGATATTCAAGTTAAAATAAACCCCCAAAATATAAAAAGAGTATTGAATGCGTATAGAAAATTCAAAAACTCTGCAGAAACAGAAAAACAGTCTATAATAAATTGCAGTAAGTTAATATGCGATGAAAAACCAGTCAACTTATCTGTTGATAATAAAACAGGAAAAGTTGAAAAAAATTGTTCAAATAAATTGCTGAGTAATACAATTAGCAAATTTGATCAATTAGAGGAGAACCCAGAAAAAATTTGTGTTTCAAAAGATATTTGGAATACGATGTTCGTCGATGGAAAATTCATTTCGAAAGTTTATTCACAATATTTCGGAAAAGAATTACAACATCGAACTGGGTGTATGACCTATTTGAAAAGGAGTAAAATTTTATCAAAAACGATTGCAATGTATTTTTACTGCAGACATGATAACTGCGTGTATATAAATTACATTGTAATCGTTATGATCAAAACAATATGATTAATTTTACGATTTTTAGCCGCATTAATAAAATTAATCATATTGAAAAACTAACCCGCCAAGTTCGGGCGGAAGAAAGAGTGATGGTCCGCGATAAATTAAGAACGCAATACGCACATGCGTACACAATGCCCTTATTTCAATAGATCCATATTTATTGAAACAGGGCGATTATCAAAACGTGAAATCGGATGCGGTAATCCGGAAAATAAGAAGTGAGGCCCTCTCAATAAATGATGAACACGTAGATGATATAGAAGACATGTAGTTAATTAAAAAGAAACAGGAAATGGATTCGACAATTCAATGCAATATACGCGCCATAGGCCGTGATCCATTTTTTGTTCATTTTTTTAATGATCAACAAATAAAAATGTTAATAAAAATGCAGCGAAGGGAATCAGTTACGATTCATTTTGATGCAAGTGGAAGCTTAGTAAGAAATCCAGATAAAAACCATAGACTATACTTATATAGTGCAGTGGTAAAAGTTCCAATAAATCCAGAAGATATGGAAACGGATTATTGTACGATACCCGTATTTGAAATGTTGAGTACATCACATAATGTGGTAGCTATCAAGCATCTGCTCAACAATTTCAAGCAACATATGGGATTGTTATATAAACACGATGAAAAATTTGCAGACCATTTTGTGACGGATGACATTCCAGCAATGTTTAATGCTTTATGTGAAGTGTTAAATTCAATGAACATCAGCAAATATATTGAAACAACTTACAGTTGGGTTCAATCAAATGCATATGAGGAAGCAAATAATTATTATTTGCTTCATTTATGTTGCTGCCATCTAATAAAAAATATGAGGGATAATATCGCAAAACATGATTTGGATTCCAAAACACGTAGAGCGGTATTAGAAATGATGGCTAAGCTATTCGACGAGCAGGATTACAAAAATATAAAATATATATGGAAATCCATATGTATAATATTATGCAATAAATATATAACAAATAAAGTGATAATTACATTAGAATTTTTCCAAAACATGTCCATGAAGAACATTGAATTGGAAGAGTTTAATATACTGAACGAATGAAATTACGGATGTCATATATAAAAAAAGTCCTTATTTCATTGATCGTAATGAAATATTTGAAAATATATTAAATAGCGAACAATCGGAGTATCAATACAACGATTTAAATAAATTTCACAGCGTGGAATTATGTGCTGAATTATGCAAAAAATATTTGGCATACTTACCCATGTGGACCAAAATAATCCCACAGGGTAAAATACAAGGGCATTTTTCCAATGCCAGAGTAGAAGGGTATTTTAATATAATTAAAACAGATATCTATTCCAAACAGATATCACTAGGAAAACCTTCCATTAAGGCCGGAAGATTCTTAAGAGAAACCGAAAAAATTACACTTGCAAATATGACAAGATGTAATTTAAATATTCCAAAGTGTAGATTGGCATCGAAACGCAAATCTAAAGTTTCGAAAAATGATGACACGTATTCGCAATCCATGCAAATCGAAGAAACGTGGTCAAAGAAACGCAAATCAATAGGTACCCATTTTATGGGGGCAGCACTTAAAAACGTGCATTCATCTCATAAGATGGAAAATAAAAACACTGAAAATTCTGAAATAATAATGCAATTAAAAAATGGATTATTATTAATGCCTGACTATTATTGTCATGCAAAAAAAGAATATTTGGTGGCCAAATTTTCTTTTCAAACATTTTTTGACAATCGAAAGTATAATATTCAAATAAACGCTGAAGAATATTCAGCGTTATTTGTAATAAAGGATAGACCCATAACATCATCCTGGCTGGATGATAAAGTTATGGATCTATGCGCATTACTTTTAACAGATACAAGCGAAAGATTTGTGTATTTTGATTACACACTTTCTTGTACTCTGTTAAATCGTAAAAGATTTATTGACATCAAGGAAGGCCATTCCCTTTATGAAATAAAGTATTTTAATGTGGAATTTATTTTCATGTTCTATAATACAGGAGCTCATTGGATACTTGTAGGTGTTGATATGAAAAACTATAAAGTTTATCATATTGACCCATACAACCCCAATACCAAAGGAGTTCAAAATGTTACGAATATTATAAATGAGTATTTTATAAAATACGATGAAATTAATCGAACAAATTTTTTAAAAAAAAAAATTTATGAATTCGATTAATTTAGAAAACTTACCAAAGCAAAACGATTCATATAATTGTGGGCCATATGCACTACTTTATATGAAACGTTGTATATATCCGAATAAACCTATTTTGGATATATGCCATTATAGGGATGAATTGAAGCAACGAATATTGCGTTGCTCAGAAGATATGTTCGACATTTGTATTAATTGTAGTAATAATACACATAAAAGAGTGCAAAAAAATAAAGACTATACAAATATAGATTTAATAGAGGTTTCAGATTCAGAAACCGAATCAGAACCCATTGAAGAAAATTGGATTAGTTGTGACAAATGTTACAGGTGGCTACATTACGAATGCATAGCCAATCCAAAATTTTCATTTTTTAATTATAAGAATAACAAAAAAAATCTCTTTGTATGTGATTTTTGTAAATCACAATTCGGTTAAAAAAAAAACCTAAGGGTCATAGTTGAATGGAAAAACTTAATACAATTTGTCTATTAATTGTTTCCATTCAACTATGTATGTCTCTTAGAATACCATTTAAAAAACCTAAGGGTCATAGTTGAATGGAAAAACTTAATACAAATTTAAAGCCAGTATTCCACTTATATGGAATATATCTAATAATATTGGTGAAAATACATATAAATCTATATATTATTAATGTGAGGAGTGAATATATACCGACAAAAAATTACTCCGCTAGGGTTTTATTTATTTATTTTCAGCCAATTATTCCGGATTAAACGAAATGGCTCTACCATCAATATGGCTAAATATTTACAGTAAGTGTTGCGTTTGCAGTTTTAGATCTGTTTATAATTGAAAATAAAATAAAACTAATTTAATTATACAGTTGGCACAATATATATACGTGCACAACAATTTTTTTCATGTTTACCCTTACAGGAAATTTTATATTATCATCAAAATAAAAGTAAAAAATAAAAAATAAAATTAAACGCATTTTGTATTTATAATTTTTTTTCTTCTAATTTTGAATATATTGTTTATTTATTAAATAACTATACCAGTAACAGTGTTCTATCCGTACCGTGTCGGTTCAGTGAAAGTGCTTCGGGAAAAAGAATTCTTTCATTGCATTTCAATTATACACAAACGGCACAGTACTATTAATAAGCTCCGTGTCCGTTCCACATTCACACAGTTATTTTTTTATAATATAATTCTCAGATATTTTATTCAAAACATATTTGCTTCGTGTACATTTTTTATTTACAATTTTTTTGTATATAAAATCATGTTCCGCATAAGTTCCACATAAGTTCCACACCTTTTTATGGATAACTTTCTATGGATAAATTCACACACATAATAAAATTATAATATAAAACTATAATATAAATAAAAAAAACAGTCAACGGCAGGTTTACAAGGTATTTATAAATATTATATATATATTATATATTTTAATAAATTATATTAAATAATACAAATTATATAAAATAATTATTATATTATATTATTAGCATTATTAAATTATATATTATATATTATTACCATTATTAAATTATATAATAAATTTCTAATATAATTTAATATAATTATATTAAATTATATATTAGAAAAAAACATAAATTTTGAGGATATCTGATCTGATTACAAGCAAATATTAAAATCATGAGTGCAGGGAGACCGAAAACTGCTAGGAATATGGATGTTAGTATCCTAAATAATTTATTTCAATGTATGGATAATAAATCATTGAAAAATTCGGATGAGTTAGCTACTGAAATATGTAGAGATATTCAAGTTAAAATAAACCCCCAAAATATAAAAAGAGTATTGAATGCGTATAGAAAATTCAAAAACTCTGCAGAAACAGAAAAACAGTCTATAATAAATTGCAGTAAGTTAATATGCGATGAAAAACCAGTCAACTTATCTGTTGATAATAAAACAGGAAAAGTTGAAAAAAATTGTTCAAATAAATTGCTGAGTAATACAATTAGCAAATTTGATCAATTAGAGGAGAACCCAGAAAAAATTTGTGTTTCAAAAGATATTTGGAATACGATGTTCGTCGATGGAAAATTCATTTCGAAAGTTTATTCACAATATTTCGGAAAAGAATTACAACATCGAACTGGGTGTATGACCTATTTGAAAAGGAGTAAAATTTTATCAAAAACGATTGCAATGTATTTTTACTGCAGACATGATAACTGTCGTGTATATAAATTACATTGTAATCGTTATGATCAAAACAATATGATTAATTTTACGATTTTTAGCAGCATTAATAAAATTAATCATATTGAAAAACTAACCCGCCAAGTTCGGGCGGAAGAAAGAGTGATGGTCCGCGATAAATTAAGAACGCAATACGCACATGCGTACACAATGCCCTTATTTCAATAGATCCATATTTATTGAAACAGGGCGATTATCAAAACGTGAAATCGGATGCGGTAATCCGGAAAATAAGAAGTGAGACCCTCTCAATAAATGATGAACACGTAGATGATATAGAAGACATGTAGTTAATTAAAAAGAAACAGGAAATGGATTCGACAATTCAATGCAATATACGCGCCATAGGCCGTGATCCATTTTTTGTTCATTTTTTTAATGATCAACAAATAAAAATGTTAATAAAAATGCAGCGAAGGGAATCAGTTACGATTCATTTTGATGCAACTGGAAGCTTAGTAAGAAATCCAGATAAAAACCATAGACTATACTTATATAGTGCAGTGGTAAAAGTTCCAATAAATCCAGATGATATGGAAACGGATTATTGTACGATACCCGTATTTGAAATGTTGAGTATATCACATAATGTGGTAGCTATCAAGCATCTGCTCAACAATTTCAAGCAACATATGGGATTGTTATATAAACACGATGAAAAATTTGCAGACCATTTTGTGACGGATGACATTCCAGCAATGTTTAATGCTTTATGTGAAGTGTTAAATTCAATGAACATCAGCAAATATATTGAAACAACTTACAGTTGGGTTCAATCAAATGCATATGAGGAAGCAAATAATTATTATTTGCTTCATTTATGTTGCTGCCATCTAATAAAAAATATGAGGGATAATATCGCAAAACATGATTTGGATTCCAAAACACGTAGAGCGGTATTAGAAATGATGGCTAAGCTATTCGACGAGCAGGATTACAAAAATATAAAATATATATGGAAATCCATATGTATAATATTATGCAATAAATATATAACAAATAAAGTGATAATTACATTAGAATTTTTCCAAAACATGTCCCTGAAGAACATTGAATTGGAAGAGTTTAATATACTGAACGAATGAAATTACGGATGTCATATATAAAAAAAGTCCTTATTTCATTGATCGTAATGAAATATTTGAAAATATATTAAATAGCGAACAATCGGAGTATCAATACAACGATTTAAATAAATTTCACAGCGTGGAATTATGTGCTGAATTATGCAAAAAATATTTGGCATACTTACCCATGTGGACCAAAATAATCCCACAGGGTAAAATACAAGGGCATTTTTCCAATGCCAGAGTAGAAGGGTATTTTAATATAATTAAAACAGATATCTATTCCAAACAGATATCACTAGGAAAACCTTCCATTAAGGCCGGAAGATTCTTAAGAGAAACCGAAAAAATTACACTTGCAAATATGACAAGATGTAATTTAAATATTCCAAAGTGTAGATTGGCATCGAAACGCAAATCTAAAGTTTCGAAAAATGATGACACGTATTCGCAATCCATGCAAATCGAAGAAACGTGGTCAAAGAAACGCAAATCAATAGGTACCCATTTTATGGGGGCAGCACTTAAAAACGTGCATTCATCTCATAAGATGGAAAATAAAAACACTGAAAATTCTGAAATAATAATGCAATTAAAAAATGGATTATTATTAATGCCTGACTATTATTGTCATGCAAAAAAAGAATATTTGGTGGCCAAATTTTCTTTTCAAACATTTTTTGACAATCGAAAGTATAATATTCAAATAAACGCTGAAGAATATTCAGCGTTATTTGTAATAAAGGATAGACCCATAACATCATCCTGGCTGGATGATAAAGTTATGGATCTATGCGCATTACTTTTAACAGATACAAGCGAAAGATTTGTGTATTTTGATTACACACTTTCTTGTACTCTGTTAAATCGTAAAAGATTTATTGACATCAAGGAAGGCCATTCCCTTTATGAAATAAAGTATTTTAATGTGGAATTTATTTTCATGTTCTATAATACAGGAGCTCATTGGATACTTGTAGGTGTTGATATGAAAAACTATAAAGTTTATCATATTGACCCATACAACCCCAATACCAAAGGAGTTCAAAATGTTACGAATATTATAAATGAGTATTTTATAAAATACGATGAAATTAATCGAACAAATTTTTTAAAAAAAAAAATTTATGAATTCGATTAATTTAGAAAACTTACCAAAGCAAAACGATTCATATAATTGTGGGCCATATGCACTACTTTATATGAAACGTTGTATATATCCGAATAAACCTATTTTGGATATATGCCATTATAGGGATGAATTGAAGCAACGAATATTGCGTTGCTCAGAAGATATGTTCGACATTTGTATTAATTGTAGTAATAATACACATAAAAGAGTGCAAAAAAATAAAGACTATACAAATATAGATTTAATAGAGGTTTCAGATTCAGAAACCGAATCAGAACCCATTGAAGAAAATTGGATTAGTTGTGACAAATGTTACAGGTGGCTACATTACGAATGCATAGCCAATCCAAAATTTTCATTTTTTAATTATAAGAATAACAAAAAAAATCTCTTTGTATGTGATTTTTGTAAATCACAATTCGGTTAAAAAAAAACCTAAGGGTCATAGTTGAATGGAAAAACTTAATACAATTTGTCTATTAATTGTTTCCATTCAACTATGTATGTCTCTTAGAATACCATTTAAAAAACCTAAGGGTCATAGTTGAATGGAAAAACTTAATCCAAAATTTAAAGCCAGTATTCCACTGATATGGAATATATCTAATAATATTGTTAAAAATACATATAAATCTATATATTATTAATGTGAGGAATGAATATATACCGACAAAAAATTACTCCACTAGGGTTTTATTTATTTATTTTCAGCCAATTATTCCGGATTAAACGAAATGGCTCTACCATCAATATGGCTAAATATTTACAGTAAGTGTTGCGTTTGCAGTTTTAGATCTGTTTATAATTGAAATAAAATAAAACTAATTTAATTATACAGTTGGCACAATATATATACGTGCACAACAATTTTTTTCATGTTTACCCTTACAGGAAATTTTATATTATCATCAAAATAAAAATAAAAAATAAAATTAAAGGCATTTTATATTTATAATTTTTTTTCTTCTAATTTTGAATATATTGTTTATTTATTAAATAGCTATACCAGTAACAGTGTTCTATCCGTACCGTGTCGGTTCAGTGAAAGTGCTTCGGGAAAAAAAATTCTTTCATTGCATTTCAATTATACACAAACGGCACAGTACTATTAATAATCTCCGTGTCCGTTCCACATTCACACAGTTATTTTTTTATAATATAATTCTCAGATATTTTATTCAAAACATATTTGCTTCGTGTACATTTTTTATTTACAATTTTTTTGTATATAAAATCATGTTCCGCATAAGTTCCACATAAGTTCCACACATTTTTATGGATAACTTTCTATGGATAAGTTCACGCACATATTTTATTTATATTATAATTGATTTTTTTTTTCAAAAAAAATCCAATAATAATTTTTAATAATTTTTTTTTTAAATATTTATATTTCACTTTTAGGAAAAAAATGTGATCAAACTTATCACTAGCACTTATACAAATTATCTTATAAAATTTTTTTTTTATTATAATTTGTAAAATAATTTTTTCACTTATTCACTTTTATTTTTTCACAATTATAGAAAAAAATAATAATTTTATCAAATATTAAATTATATTAAAATTGTCATGTGACATTCTGTAGTATTAAAATATTATAATATACTAGTTTTAAGTAATTAAAGTAAATAAATATATTAATACGTAATTAAAATATTATAGTAGTTTTTAAGTAAACCCATAAATATGCATTTATATAAATATTATATGGATATTAGATAATTGGTATGTGTCCATAATATATTGCAATAGTGGAAAATCATAATAATATACACAAATATTCGAGACATTTATGCATAAGTTCAGTAATAAGTTTTTAAGTGCAATATGCATTCTTTTTTTTTATATATATTATTATGTATAATTAGTTTATCATATTACATTTCGTCTATAATATTTTTTTTATATATGAACATTTGCGAACGGATATCGTTATACATAACGATATTCGTATATGCCTTCCATTCGATTCATATTTAACAATTTTTTTTTAATTAATATTCGCATTCCGCAAATTCGGCGAATATATATATTATTGTATTATTTTTTAGTAGAGTAGCTGTGCCGGTTCTAGGCCACCTACGCCCCCATGTCCATAAGAGTTACATGTGAGTGAGTAGTGCGGCAAATATATCTATCTCTTACTCTCCATTTTTTTTAAAAATCAATGACGTCACTTGTAAGGGGTATGGATATGTATATATGTAATTACATGGAGGAGGTACTATAATTAACCCATGCTTGCATGAGCTTATATAAATGTTTGTTAGTCAATGTGGTATTGTGATAAAAAAGGATCAATTTAATACCAAATTAGTGAATATAATATGTATTAGAATTTTAATTCATATACACCATAGAATTAAATATGATTGTTCATACACATAAGTGTTAATGATGATCACGAAGTTTAATATAATTGGATAGAATTTTCATATATATTTATTGAAATGTATATATATATAATTACATGGAGGAGGTACTATAATTAACCCATGCTTGCATGAGCTTATATATATGTTTGTTAGTCAATGTGGTATTGTGATAAAAAATGATCAATTTAATACCAAATTAGTAAATATAATATGTATTAGAATTATTTTAATTCATATACACCATAGAATTAAATATGATTGTTCATGCACATAAGTGTTAATGATGATCACGAAGTTTAATATAATTGGATAGAATTTTAATATATATTTGATAGATAAGTGTAGGTGTTTTCAATAAATATGTTATTAATGATGATGTCATAATTTATATATATATATATATATATATATATATATATATATAT